>OY288243.1:15100843-15645843 GCA_958450325.1 Agrostemma githago | reverse complement strand
GATTAAGTTGTGGATTTGTACTTGACCCGAGACCTTTTAATCATTTGATTTAGTTAAAGTTTTAATCTTTTTCAGTTTTAGTTGTTAGAAAATCATTCAAAACCCCCTTTCTTATTGTTTAATTAATTAGTTATTTATCGTTCTACATTAGTACGCATTTATAGTTAATCCGATTCCCCTGTGGGTTCAACCCTTATTTCCATTATACTACTGTTTTAGTTAGATGGTTATAAGTGATTATAAATTGTAATTTGAGGCATACGACTTTAGCCCGTCAAATTTTGGCGCCGTTGTCGGGGAATTGGCGTTAACTATTTTTGTGTGGTAGTGTACAGTTAGTTTTTTATAGTCGTTATTTTTTTTAGAGTCTAGTTTAGTTTAATTTTTGTTGAGTTTTTTTTTTTTTTTTTGTGTTTTAGTTTATCCGATAAATGGCGACTAAATATTTTCCTCAATATGAGCATGAACTGTTTTACAAATATATTGATAGATTGAGTGAGTATGTCTGTAGATGTCGTCACAGATATCAAATTTGGGAACTCTGTCATGTGGTATATAATGGGTTAAATGATGAAACTTTGATGCATGTTGATTCTTTAAGTGAGGGGAGATTCGTTGATGGACTTAGTTATGAGGAGAAGTGGGATCTTTTCATGTACTTGGCTCGTGACACTGAAGAATGGGAGTTGGAACACTCACGCTCTAGGATACCTTCAATGAGTCTCAATAAAAATTTGAACACCCAACATAATTCTCGTATATCCACAGAAGACATGATTAGAGACCTGATTACTGCTCAAATGACCCTTCAAGCTAGTATGGCTCAATTCGGGCAAGAGAACAATGGTAGTATCGAGAACCTTGAGAGTCATTTAGTGCAAAGAACGAAATCTAATGATAGACTTGAGCCAAATGATGAGTTTTCTCTTAATTTTGAGGAGTCTGGAGTTATTGAGAACATAGAGTTTGATGACACTCTCCCCCTTGAACCCGATTTGGTATATCACTCTTATAAAGAGTGTGATGTTGATAGTGATGATGGTTTTTGGGATGACGAGGAAGATGATAATGATGATTCGATATACTCCCCATCCTCTTGCACTGTTTCTACACATATTGATCCCTCTTGCACTAACGAAACACACGTTTTGGAAAGTTCCTTAAGTCACAATGATACGAGTGATATTTCTATCTTGGAGGATTCTCTAGTTATGATGGTTGAGAATGAGCAAGAGGATACAAGTGTGACCATTGAAGAGACAACGGAAGTTAGAGTAGGAGAAGAAGATATAGTTGTTTTTGATGAGGCAAAAGACGATTTCCCTAAGAGAAGTGAATTAGTTAGCATGAACGACAATGATGAGATGGTGGGAGAAACGGAAGGTATATTTACTAAATCTTATATTCACAAGGAAAAATCACCACTGATTCCTCTCGAGTCTTCATTGGTGTTAATTCCGGGAAAGTTTTATGTCGACCCTCGAGCCTATTTGACTATACCCATGAAAAACTCATCTTATAAAGAGGAGTACATTGATATGAATTCGTTTTTTGAGTATATAGGGTCAGAAAGACGTTCATCGCAAGATTATTATGATGTGCTTATTTACAGGTGGTGTCAATTGATTTTTATCTCTTACCGTCACTATTCTAATCTATTTGCGAGTATTTTTGATCAATTGCTAAGGGCGTTGAGTTGTTCCGCGCCTAATGTAACATTCACTTCACTCGATTACTCCATTGTCGGTTGAGGTAAGTAATTTAATACTATTTTAATTCGGGTCAGTTTTCTGCAAGAAGTCGAGCTAACGACATTAAACAAAAGCGCTTCCGGGAGGCAACCCGTGTCTGGTATGTTTTATTTTATTTTATTTTTTTCCAAATTTTATTATGGTTCATTTTTCATAATATTAGAGTAATAATCATTTTCATATTTTTCGTAGAATGAGTCGTTTATATTTATATTTTTAATTTTAATTTTAAGTATTTTCCTAATTTTTAGTACTTGTAGGAACGAGAAAGTTGGATTTTTTTTTAGGAATCCGTGCAACTAGCATGAAGATGGGGCGACTAGCATGACGGAAGACCAAAAATCGAAGAAAATTGAAGAAAAAGGGACGGATTTTCAGGCATCCGCGCGAGTCGCGCGGACCCTAGGCGAGGCGCGCACTCCCTCTACTGTAACAGGTCAGTTGTTTATTATAAAAAAAAAAAAGAAATTAAAAAATCAAACACACAGACCCCTTTCTCCATCTTCTTCCTCCCTTCATCTCCATCCTTTTACTTTCTCAAATCTCACCCTCATCTCTTCTTCTCTTCCTTCCTAACCCAAATAAATTTCATCCAATCCTTCTATTCTCCTACCCACTATAAATCTATCCCTTCCATATCACTCACCTTCCTTCCATACCCTAGAAATTGGAGGTGAATCGATATGTTTCGATTGACGGTTCCATGTGAGGATTTCGTCAATTGAAGTGTTATGGTCCTCGAGTCGGAGCTTTATGGTCGGAACTGGGCTGCTGACATATGAATTTGAGAGCTGGTGGGGGTCGTGGTGACAACAGCTAGTCGGAGGGACATATTTCGTGAATGGTGTCAGTCCGGTCGCCGGTCTCGGGTGGGTCCGTTCACTATTGCTGGTCGCATGGTCTGTGTCTGTCAACCTTCGTGCGCGTGGTGTGTGTCTGTCAGTTTGGTTCGTCTCAATCTGTGTCAGCCTGCCAGTCAGCTCACGGGATCGTGTTTTGGGTCATGATCAATTGGAATGACCAGGTATTGTCTGCAAACTTAATTGCTCTTATGTGTTGGGTCGACCGGTGTTCTGCCGTGGTTGGGGAGCTAGTCAGCTTCAGTGTTTTCGAGCATAATTCTGGAATTGGGTAAGAATATTCAGCCTGTTTTGTTGATTTGGTTTGAATCTGCCCCCGAGTTCAACTCGATTTTTGTTGATTATAGTTTTGGGCGAGTTTGGTCGTGTGGATGTTGGTGGCAGATTGGTGTTAATTGTGTCGCTGTATGTGTTGTGGTTGGTCCGGTTGGTTCAATTGGAGTTGTTGTCGGTTCTGTCGTTGGTCTTTTTGAATAGCCGATGTTCAATATTGTTTGGAGTGTGACAGGGGAAGTGAATGTAGGCGATGTGATATAGCCAAGGTTTACATAACATTGATGGATCATGTACACTACTCTTCCTGCGGTTTGAGGACGAGGCTCTTGTTTTACTTATTCTAAGTGATTGGTTCTGTTTGTCCGGATAGCTGTTGGAGAATGTCATTAGTGAGTATTTGTGAGACGAGTGATTACAATGAGTTGTTTCTCGATTTTGAAGGTCTTTTTCCCCGTTTCTTGTTTTTGTGTTTGTCCTTGGTCTCACATTGAGGACAATGCTCGGAATAAGCGTGGGGAAGGGAAATCTATTTGTCTTGATGTTGTAATCGTCTTTGAGTTGATTTTTGAAAAGAAAAAATGATGAAAGAAAAAAAATAAAATAAAAAGAAATAAACCCGGCTAGGTGAAAACCCGAAAGGGCGCCTAGGCAAGAATGGGAAAGTGGCCGAGGACGGAGTGAAAACCCGAAAGGGCGCTCCGGGTAAAAAGAAAAATCGAGATGCGTGCCACGAGAGTAGTGTGAGTTGAAAAAAAAAGGAAAGCTAGAGTGAAAATCCGCAAGGGCGGACGCTCTAGGCAAAATGAGGGAATTAGAAAAAAAAACTCACAATTACTTTATCCGTTCTTGGTGTTGGCGTCATAAGAAGGGTGACATAGAAGGACGGTCGGGTAGGATAGTTGGCAAAGGTGAGAAGAATCGCGGTGCGGAGTGAGGTGATTGCACCTTATTTATGCGATTGGGTGTAATTGTTTTGATTTGGCGATTAGAGGCGATTAGGTAATTCAGATGGTTTGGTGTTGTGTTGGTTGGGATCATTATTGATGTATTTTTGTGATTATTTGAAATCGTGTGAATCTGTGTTAGGATTGGAGCGATAAGGGGCGTTAGAGTTTGGTATTAGCTCCTATTGATTTATGATGTCCGGTTGTCGTGATGATAATTCTAGAGTTGATGATATTTTGTCGGTGACATATATTGGTGACTTATGTTGTTACATGAGGGAGTGAGCAAGGGCCGTGAGTGTCATGTTTTTCCCGCACATTTGGACTAGTGATGGTTGTTTTTATTGTGATCTTCGAGTTTTACTCGAGGACGAGTAAAGGTTCAAGCGTGGGGATATTTGATGGGCCATATTTAGTCATGGTTATAACGATGATTTAGGTGTAATTTGGTTGACTAATTTGGTGTTATTCTGTCGTATTTGTGTAATGTCCGTGGGATTATTATATGAGCTAATTTGAGGATTTTGGAGTACGACATGATTTTTAGTTGATTTGGCCAAGACAAAGATCTAGAAGAAAAAAACCCAACCGAAGCCGAAGAACCGACCGTCTCGCACAGCTCGGAAATTGAAGACGGAATTTAAGTCGCCTTAGATTCCGTGTCAGCTTATTAATTAATATATTATTATTATTATTATTATTATTTTATTTTATCTTATTTTATTACTAGAGTTTGGTAAGTAATAGACTTACCTTAATTATTTACTAGTATTAGACTACTATTTAGTATATAGATTATTAGAATCAGTTTAATGAATTATTCCATCATACGTTAGATTAGACAGAAAGAGATGAACCCTAGTTCGATGTGTAACTAATCTTCCCATCTTGGTTCAAGACATTGAAGCGCTTAATTATCAGTTGTGAGTTTGAAAGTTCTTATCTTTATTCTTGATTATTGATTAATTGCTCGGTTTAATTATATGAATGTTGTTATTGATTTCTAGAGTGATCAACTAGTTTTCTATTTCATCGTTCTATTGTTAGTTTTGTTAATTGAACAGGATTTGTTGATTAACTTGACCTAAGTAACATCTAAGACTTAATCATTGAACGGGATTCGTTGATATTAAGACTTAGGAGCAATTATCATAGATTTATAGCACAACTGGATTGTATGTGTTTATTTATCTCTTTATCGAATTCTCTATTTATTAATGCTGCTGTTGAATTAAATCTAGAACTGGATTGTTTAGGTTGTTTAACAGTTAGGTCTAATTAAGAACGGGATACGTTTTAATTAGTTATTCATAAGGAGGATTGGAATTTACGATTCACGATAAAGTAATCAAGAATAATAATTTGAACCGGATTTCGATGATCAATTGTGATTAAGTTGTGGATTTGTACTTGACCCGAGACCTTTTAATCATTTGATTTAGTTAAAGTTTTAATCTTTTTCAGTTTTAGTTGTTAGAAAATCATTCAAAACCCCCTTTCTTATTGTTTAATTAATTAGTTATTTATCGTTCTATATTAGTACGCATTTATAGTTAATCCGATTCCCTGTGGGTTCGACCCTTATTTCCATTATACTACTGTTTTAGTTAGTTGGTTATAAGTGATTATAAATTGTAATTTGAGGCATACGACTTTAGCCCGTCAGGTGCCGACTTGGGTAATTCTTCCGGATCTAGACCCTTATCTTTGGACTGAGGCAGTCCTAAGTAAGATTGCTAGAAAAATTGGAAAACCATTGTTTGCTGACCCAACTACTACATCAAAAGGGAGGCTGTCCTTTGCGAGAATTATGGTAGAAGTGGACCTATCTTCTGATTTACCAGATTCTGTGACGATAAATCTACCAATTCTAGGGAAATCGGAGCAGCGAATCACATACGAATGGTTGCCATATTACTGCCATTGTTGTGGGAAATTGGGACACCTCAAAAGTACCTGCAAGCTGGACAAGAAAAAGACAAATTTTGAGAAACCAGCTCAAAGGTATACTCCTGTAAAGAAGGATGTGGTGGTGACCATACCAAACACTGGTAAAGGAAAGGTAGATGCCGAGGTAACATTGAAAGAGAAGCAAATAAAGGTTATGGATTCCAGTTCTAAAGAGCCTGATGTATTTCTGGAGGGCGGTACCCCTGACCCTACCTTGAAATTAGATAAGGAAGAAGAAACTGAGGCGAATTTTAGTCGGGTAATGCACCGTTCAGGTCCTGGTTTCTCATCAGAACTGAATATGTCTAAAGAAAGAAAGCTAATAATTCTTCATAGGAATCAGTTTGAAATCTTGCAAGAACAGGAAGATAAGGAAGAAAAGGGACTAGAGGTCCAAAATGCAATCCCGCCAGATTTAAGATGAAACTAGCATCTTGGAATGTGAGGGGGAAATGAAGAGATAAAGCAAAATGAAATAATATCGCTTATTATGGCTAAGAAGTTAGATGCAATTGGATTAATTGAGACTCGCATAAAGCTGGCTAAAGCGCCATCAATAATCAATAAGAAATTTAAGGACTACGGGGTTGCGTGGAATTATGATCAACACTACAATGGTCGAATCTGGCTTTTATGGAATAAGAGTACAGTAATGATTAATATCCTCTTTACTCATGCTCAACTCATTCATTGTCATGTGCATCACTATGCATCTAGGCAAGAGATGTATATGTCAATTATTTACGGTAGTAATGATGGTAATGAAAGAGTTCATCTTTGGCAGACTTTGAGTAGTTTGCGGGTGAATAGAGAGAGCTGGCTTGTAATGGGAGATTTTAACATTGTTCGAAATGTTGATGAGAAGATTGGAGGTTCTGCTCCTGAGACTAAGGAAATGGCAGATTTTAATGATTGTATAATTGCTAATGGACTTCAGGAGCTTGCTGGTCAGGGAGAGGAGTATACTTGGACGAATAAACAAAATCCGGAGGATAGGGTGTGGTCGAGGCTAGATAGAGCCCTAATAAATGGGGCATGGCTTGACTCGTTTCCTAGCTCATATGCCTCAGTTCTGGACCCAGGCATCTCTGATCATGCTCCTATACAAGTTAAAGTGCTGCAGTATAGTAATGTTAAGAGAATGTTTACTTTTTTAAACTGCTGGACTGAGTATTCTTCTTATCAAGGCATAGTTCAGGAAGCTTGGAAAGGGAACGGTCTTGGTACAGCTAGTTTTAAGTTTTTTTGGAAGCTTAAGAGAGTAAAACGGGCTTTAAAGATAATGCATAAAGAGAATTTCTCGGATATTGGCAAAAGAATTGAAATCATCAAATCTGACTTAGATGCTTGTCATGGGCAATTAGAGGAGGATCCCTTTTCCTTGGATCTAATCACTCGGGAAAAAGAGATCACTGCTAATTATTTGGCAATGGTTGGAGCTGAACTGAGTATTTTGAAGCAGCGCGCTAAGATGGAGAACATCATTCAAGGGGATGAATCTACTAAATTTTTTTACTCTAGACTAAAGGAGAGGAGGCAGCAGCAAATAATAGGGAGCATTCTGTAGACACCCGCATTTTGCCTGCTAGTGTCTATAGCAGTTCCCGACAAAACACCCGATGATGATCGGACGTCAACGTGACTTAATACGCTCGAATACGGACTCGAAATCAATAGTATCCGACGTGGGCATTTAGCGGAGTGCAAATCTCTCAAAACCGACCTCAAATTCAGGCCCAGTGGGCCGTTTCCAATAAAATAAGACTAATTTGGGCCAAAACCGACACCAAAAATAAATCCCGTCTTTTGGCGACCGGGTCAAAACCCGGTCAAAGACGAACCCGTCACAAAAACCAGCCTAAGTGCACCTTCTAGAAGCTGGCGCCCAATCCAAATTCAAAAAAGATTACAACAAACAACAATATCAATTCCTTCCTAAAATAGCTCGATTTGCTTGATCCACTCGATCGAGTGGATAGACCCACTCGGTCGAGTGAAGCGTCAAAAAACGGACCAGATTCATTTCTGAAGGCACTCGACCGAGTACACTAGGGCACTCGATCGAGTGACCCTAGGTCGTGGGGTTCTCCTATAAATACCCCCATCAACCCATCACATTAAACAACTTTTTGACAACTCTTCTTGAACTCTTCTACAACTCTTCTTCAACCTTTTTTACATCATAATTTCAACCATCTCTTCATCACACTTACACAACATTCAACCCTACATATCTACTATATTCAACCTATACACTCACATCCTCCCTATACACACATACATATTCAAAATCCCGAGATCAAAACTCGTCAAAGACCCGAGAGCATCCTTTCCCTAACCAAACACACCCTAACTCACCCTGCATATCTCGACACTCCCGCGCACACGCCGCTACTACGAGTTCGTTTCCGAGGTCATTAAAGCATGTAGGTTGAGGGTGTCATCAAACCCCGTTTCTTTTTCTCTCTTCTCTTTTTACTGTTTTTTTATGTATATATTATTATTATTATTATTATTATTATTATTATTATTATTATTATTACTACTACTACTACTAACCGCTAACACTAACCTTTAATTTCGTGCATACTAACATTTTATTTATGTATTCTAACACTAACTTTCATTTTTGTATACTAACACTTTAATTCCGTATTCTAACATCTAACATTATTATACCGTGTATATATACATACTAGTATTAAAATCTCGGTTTCGAATACGTTTAACTATGACGATCGCCTAAAGTCCATCTAATTCCTTTACGAGTAACAACGGAGGTGGCGCCCTTTCGAGGAGCGCCGCCCCAATGTGCTCAAGGACGTGATGTGATCGTGATCGGTCATAGTTGAACGTATTTGATCCCATTTTCAAGATTTGTGCGGAACCCGTTGACACGAAAACCGACATCACATAATCCGAAAGGATTAGTCCCGATGTCGTGACGTAGAGGGATGCAATTGCGTCACTAATTCAAAATTTCAATCTAAACGATAACATTTTCATAAAATTCCGATAACGGTATTATAATCGTATGCATACACGATTATAGTACCGGAAGCCAAGTTAAATGCAAATCGTGCAATATTTGTATTTAATTTGGCCAACTATCGATTTTACCCAAAAAGCAACACGAGTTGTCACTCGTACAGGGGCTACTCGACCGAGTACGTAGGCTACTCGATCGAGTAGCACCCAAAAATCTGGACAGTAGCTACGCTTGAGGATACACTCGACCGAGTCAGGCCATGACTCGATCGAGTGGGTCCTGTAGCCCAGTAATCCGAGAGCTTTAATGCAACATTCGAGCCTCGTCATTTTTTTACGACTTTTAGTCGACACGTGTAAAGTCAATCACGTGATCCTATTTTTCAAAACTCATGCATATCACGACACCTAAAACGATTTTGATCGACGGTCTCGCACTATTAATTTTATGTCGACGACTCTTTAGTCGTATCCGACACATAATTAATTTAGACTCCATTTCTCGAGGTGATAAGTCGGGACAAGGCATCGAGGTTCGAGATCGGGTTAGCACCACACCTAGGTCTCGAACCTCCGTCCTTTGATTAATATGCAATATAATGCGTAATTAATTAAAGTTCGTCCATTTGCACAACTTACGGTCTAGTTTATATTTATTATATACGGGTCCGTTTCTAGTTAACATTTGCTGCTTTTAATTCAATTATTCTATTTTATTGCTCGTTGTATTATGAATTCCGGGTTGTATTCCGCCCGTGTAATTTGTAATTTATTTACGAGTTTTCTATTCTTGATGTTTGCCATTTATTGCCTTAAATGAACATCACATGCTAAATCACTTTGACGTGAATCAAGATGCATTAAATGACGTAGTTAACCAATAACTCGCATGCTTAGTCCGAAAACGCTGTTTGCATATCATTTAATCGTTTTACTAGCGCGCGCACACGAACACGAACGATGTCTTAGTAGAGGCCGCCATGTGCGGGCGGGGTTGGGTGTCCTTAGTGGGCTTCCCAACACGTACCCTCACCCCTTGCTCAGAACCTTTGGTTTCCGGATGTCCGAAATCCTTGGCGCACGAGAGTCATTCTATATACGAAAGCCGGTTTATACGGTATCGATATTGCAATGCAAAGGGACGAGCCCAATAAACTCTGAAATCGAAGTGGGCTTACTTTGTGTATAGCCCATGACGACATAGAGTGGGCTCGTATGGTTCCGAATAACCACAAAATTCGGTGGCGACTCCAACTTTGACTTAAATTTCGAACCCGAGAACAATCTCACCACGAGATTCATTCGCCTACCTAAACCCGCGCGTGGCCGCGTCGGGGTGGACCTACGTCATGTCCACAATTTGGCGACTCCGCTGGGGATACCTGATGTACCACATGTCATCGGGGTTCCTAGGGTGAGACTCGAAGAGAAATCGTTCGAATATTAGTGTGCGCGCATTAGTTTAATGATTCATGCATAACCCAATTTTGCCCGGGCCGGTTACTTGTGACCGACGTCCCACTATACCACGGTGCATTCCTACATGGGTGCGCTAAAGACTTCGATGGCGGAACTCACCGGGGTTTTACGGCAGGTCCTAAGCCCAAATCGGCTAGGGAGTCCGTCCCGTTTCGTGAGAATGCTATCGTTGTTGGTATAGACCCTATTTTGACCGACCGAGACTTAGCGTAATGCATACATAAGCGTCGTTTTAATGCTTGTTTGACTACGTGCTACTTGATTTCCGTGTCATCTTTCAAAAAACCGTCATGTCAAATGCATCTTTCCAAAAATACCAAATTTTGAAAAACCCGAAATACTGTCAGTTTCGGGACCCATCTTTTCAAAATATCTAATTTCAAAAACTCGGAATGCTGCCAAAATTTAGACTGATGATTTGACTCAAAATAGCCTATTTTCTAGCCGGCATGCTGTCCATTTCAAAATTCGAATTTCCGATCCACCATTCGATTTTCGAATTTTCAAAATTCATTTCGATTTTCGAATTTCAAAATTCCATTTCGATTTTTTTTTTCAGATCCTCGAGATGTGATTCTCGATTTTCAAATCTCCGAGATGTCGTTTTCGATTTTCAAATCTTCGGGATCTTATTTTCGATTTTCACATTTTCGGAAATTTATTTTTCGATATTCAAATTTTCAAAATTCCAAATATTCAACTAAAAAAAAAAAAACTCGGCCCTGTCGGCATGCTGCCAATTTCAAAAGACGGGATCGCCTCATCAATTTTCAAAACGCGAAATTACTCGCAACCATTCTAACATTTCAAAATGCCCGGTCCTATTGACCCACTGCCAATTTCTGGACCGTCCTCTCAATTTTCAAAATTCAATCATTTTTTCAAAAACCTTCCTTATTATAGGACCTACCGTAATCCGTGTGTCGGGTCTTTTAGTAATACGTCGAAGGTCTTTAGCGTCGAAACTCCGTCGATCCTACATCACGGGTTTCTTCCCCATCCTAGTCCGCCTTATCCTAAAGGCATAACCGACCAACACGAGTCATACACTCGTAAATGGAAGGTTCGTCTAAACACTCGAGTCCTAACTAGAAAGTCACACGCGATCTTTCCCTCCGACAGGACGGTCCCCACGACCTTTCCTAGGGGAATTTTGCCCGTCTTTCAATCCGTTAGTCGAGTCATCCCAATTCAAGTCCTTTCACTTAAGGGTCTACCCTAATCACAGGGTCTATCCTTATTCAAGTCAAGTCAAGGGTCTCTAGCGTCGAAACTCTGCCGATCTTACATCGCGAGTTTCTTCCCTTACCCCGTCTGCCTTTCCTCGAGGCCGAGTCAACCTTTTACAAGGCATAACCCTATAACAAAAGGTTTGTGGTCCTTACATCTAAGGGTCACTCGTCCGACACTCGAGTCTTAGCAAAACCTACAATCTCACTCGGGGGCTACCCTTCAGCAGAGCGATCAATCACGGTTGCTCTAAGGGTCATGTCCTACACGTGGTGTCTCACGTGTGTGTAACTTTCGAGTCACTCAGATGCCGCACCATCTGAGTCCTATCAGAGTCTTCAGTCTCACTTGGGGGCTGTCCTCCACCCGAGCATTCGACCACGGTCACCCTAAGGGGTACCTTACGTTCATCATACACCAGCGTCCTTATGATGCTTTTCTTCGAGTCGTAACTATGCTACGAACACTCGAGTCACCTAGGTTTAGGTCGCCACGGTTGGTCCAAACACGTGACGCGGTCAAACACGGTCGCCTCATTTTCGGACTTACCCTCGTGCAGCTTGAGTCTCATCGTCGAGTCCAAGCCAGAGTTGTTACCTCGTCTAGGTCAACGTTCGAGTATCCCGGTCCAAGAGTCTTTGTCGACCCGTAACCCCGGGCCATGTCTAGTTTGACTCCCTCTCTTGCATTTGCGCAAATTCGAGTTTAGGCGAGTCGTGGCACCTGTCGTTTTCTCCAATCAAGGACCTTACCAAAAAGAAACGACCAACCAAGTATCCGAAAGTTCGGATTCGATTCGAGTCTAAGTCTGAGTTCGAGTCTAGGATATCCTACATCCTCATTTCAAAGTCAGAGTCAGAGTCAACTGTATTCTGTTCTCTTTCAAAATTCAATAAAATCAACTTTTTCAATCTCTCCTATATGCTTCCTTATGTGTTTCCGAGAACATGATGAACACCATCATACACTGTGAGCACATGCACGTGACTATTATAGGCAAATCTATAATGACTGCAGGAACTGAGACCCATGTTTTCCCTTAACTGCTCCATGTCCGGCATAGACAGCCACATAACTACCCCTAGTAGGAGCAGTATCGAATCCTATGACAAATCTAGTTAGTCTCCTAGTTTGGGTTCAAGACGGAAGGCAAGCCCATTTCCCACAATAAACACCCCTCCAATAAGACTGATCAATCCCTACCTTAGGCGTTAGTCTGACCAGAAGCAAAAAAGAAGCATCGTGACTCTATAGGCTTGATGCCAAAAATACCCAACTAAGGACGATGCTCCCACTAAGCCTGCTCGGAATTATGATGACAATACCGAGATCCAAATCACCATGCTTACCGTAGAGTACTCCACCGCGAGTTGCACTCACCAACTATGCTTACACCTTGCAAAGGTTTAGCTCCACAAGCCTAATCCAACCGATGGGCCCGCCCCCATATCCACCCACAACATCAAAGGGAGGGATAGCCGGAAAAAAAAACTGGACAAAAAACAGAAGTCCAAAGAAAAAAAACAAAAGGCCGAAACAAAAGAGCTGGCCATGACCAAAAAAGAACTCTCAACATCCCTCGACCAGATACGATCAATCCCTTGACTGGGACACAGTCAACTCGAGTGAAGGATCCCACGACCGGGGCTAAGAGGTCAACCCAAAAAAAAAAAATCAAATACCCATGACCATGTTTAACGGTCAACTCAAGTGAAAGCTCCTTGACCGGGGTACGGTCAATTCAAAAATTATCGATACCTATACCATCAAAAAGGGGAGAGACAATCAAGCTGGTCAGCTAACACCACACTTAACCTTCCCACATTGCAACCCTCAAGACCTTCTCGAGACCTAGGCTAAGAGACAGCCCGGAATTTTGAGGATTCTAGCTCCATAGGATACACCCTAACCATTAGGGCCAGACATGGAAATCAGATCCCGCATTATCAAACCTACCCTGATCGAAGTCCGAGTCATTTTTACTCGACTTCCCCCCTTTCCTACCACATTGCAATACCTTACCCTCGAAGCTTTAGCTCCACAAAATCGAGCTCCAGATTTCAAATCATCAAAGCCACTTTCTACCTGGCACCACATTTCCAAAAACATCCAAACCAGTTACCAACCCCAAACACGGGAACTCAACCTGCGGTCGGCATAGAACATGCCCAAATATTTCACACCACCTCTGGGGGCTACCCCGGAGAACGCTCATAGTCACGGCATCAACATCCTAACTGTTCTAGCCCTTTGATCAAGACATCATTGGAAATTCACCTAGCCTACACCATCGCTATGGCTAGTTACACACAAAACCCTAATAAACTAGGCACCATAATATATCTTCATTCCAATCCACTGAACTACGGCTTGGTTTGATTTCACTACGCGTGAATACGTAGGCAGCCTTTCAACAAGGGCACAACCACCCATATTGACACAAATTCAGAAAGCACCATCATTCCTATCACGACACTGTCATGTTCTCAACAGTTAGCTTTGTCGTCTTGGGGGCTTCTCTTAGACAGAAGTTCTCCATCCACCCACATAATCCAAATACTTTCAAAAATCTAGCCACCTTTCTATAGTGTGTCCTAGTACTCGGCTCAGTCAAAGACGAGAATCCGTCAGGGACTCGAAGCAACATCCATTTTGGGACTATACCCCAAAACCAAAGATCCAAAAGAGCACCAGATTATAACATTGCTACTGCTGAGTCCTGCAAAAACAGTCTCGTTACAGACTACTGCAGCCACCCTATAGCACATCCTTCCCATTTCGATGTTCGACTGTGTTGCCACTCGCCTAGGCTACGGAATAGCGCAACTTAAGAGTCTTGTCATCTTAGGTGGCCCATCCCCCTACCGAGTCACAGTCCAACCCCTCGAGCGTCCAGAGTCGAGTCTGTCGATATGTTTCTCCCTTCAAATTCTCATTTTAAAAATTTTTGCAAAACTTAGCCATTTGAGAAAATCCTTTTCGACAAGGTCAAATTTTGGTCTATTTAAACTGCAAATTTCTTTTCTACCCCTTTCAATTTTGAAAACCTATCTCCTAGGACGTGAGTTGCTTTCAGGATTTCGATTTCATGACTAAGCAAAAATCATTTTCCCTAGCGCAAACTAGTCTATAGATGCTAACTGCATTTCCTATGTGCTATTTTGCTATATACTATGCCTGCTATTTCTGCCTATGTATCAAACATTTCAGGTGCCAGCTAGTGCTTTCCAACGGAACATCAAAGGCGGTGTTTCTCTTGAAATGCTACATGCAAGTTGTCATGTGTCAGCATACGAGTACACCCAAGACTTCAGAAGCAAGTCCCCGCGCAGCTACTTTACTCCCCAACACGAGTCAGTGTTTTGCCTATATGTTACATACAAGTTGTTATGTGTCAGCATACAGGTACACTCCAGACTTCAGAAGCAAGTCCCCGCGAAACTATTTAAATTCCCCAACGGAGTCAACTTTTCCCCGGTATGCTACATCCAAGACGTGATGTGTCGGCATACGGGTACACCTACGCCCCGAAAAGCAAGTTTTACTCCCCACGGAGCATCATCATCAGGTCAGGTACGACTCAAGGCTTCAAAAGCAAGCCCGTACAGCTCACATATTTCCCCAGCGGAACGCCCGAGGCGGCATTTTCCCCGAAATGGTACGGGATCGGCCCACATATAGGCACGCCTAGGATTTATGCAACAAGTCTGACTCCCCGTGGAGCTATCATCATCAGGACAGGTATGACCCTCTGCTTATGGCTGGCGAGCCCTTCACGCAAGTCTACTGGACTATAAACGACCCGACCGGAAGGCTGTCAGGTCGTAATCCTCGATTGGCCTGGTAGCTACTCTGACTTTCGCCTTGTCCAAGCCTCAGTCAGAGTGGGGGCTCTGTACACACCCGCATTTTGCCTGCTAGTGTCTATAGCAGTTCCCGACAAAACACCCGATGATGATCGGACGTCAACGTGACTTAATACGCTCGAATACGGACTCGGAATCAATAGTATCCGACGTGGGCATTTAGCGGAGTGCAAATCTCTCAAAACCGACCTCAAATTCAGGCCCAGTGGGCCGTTTCCAATAAAATAAGACTAATTTGGGCCAAAACCGACACCAAAAATAAATCTCGTCTTTTGGCGACCGGGTCAAAACCCGGTCAAAGACGAACCCGTCACAAAAACCAGCCTAAGTGCACCTTCTAGAAGCTGGCGCCCAATCCAAATTCAAAAAAGATTACAACAAACAACAATATCAATTCCTTCCTAAAATAGCTCGATTTGCTTGATCCACTCGATCGAGTGGATAGACCCACTCGGTCGAGTGAAGCGTCAAAAAACGGACCAGATTCATTTCTGAAGGCACTCGACCGAGTACACTACGGCACTCGATCGAGTGACCCTGGGTCGTGGGGTTCTCCTATAAATACCCCATCAACCCATCACATTAAACAACTTTTTGACAACTCTTCTTGAACTCTTCTACAACTCTTCTTCAACCTTTTTTACATCATAATTTCAGCCATCTCTTCATCACACTTACACAACATTCAACCCTACATTTCTACTATATTCAAAATATACACTCACATCCTCCCTATACACACATACATATTCAAAATCCCGAGATCAAAACTCGTCAAAGACCCGAGAGCATCCTCTCCCTAACCAAACACACCCTAACTCACCCTGCATATCTCGACACTCCCGCGCACACGCCGCTACTACGAGTTCGTTTCCGAGGCCATTAAAGCATGTAGGTTGAGGGTGTCATCAAACCCCGTTTCTTTTTCTCCCTTCTCTTTTTACTGTTTTTTTATGTATATATTATTATTATTATTATTATTATTATTATTATTATTATTATTATTATTATTATTATTATTATTATTATTATTATTATTACTACTACTACTACTACTAACCGCTAACACTAACCTTTAATTTCGTGCATACTAACATTTTATTTATGTATTCTAACACTAACTTTCATTTTTGTATACTAACACTTTAATTCCGTATTCTAACATCTAACATTATTATACCGTGTATATATACATACTAGTATTAAAATCTCGGTTTCGAATACGTTTAACTATGACGATCGCCTAAAGTCCATCTAATTCCTTTACGAGTAACGACGGAGGTGGCGCCCTTTCGAGGAGCGCCGCCCCAATGTGCTCAAGGACGTGATGTGATCGTGATCGGTCATAGTTGAACGTATTTGATCCCATTTTCAATATTAGTGCGGAACCCGTTGACACGAAAACCGACATCACATAATCCGAAAGGATTAGTCCTGATGTCGTGACGTAGAGGGATGCAATTCCGTCACTAATTCAAAATTTCAATCTAAACGATAACATTTTCATAAAATTCCGATAACGGTATTATAATCGTATGCATACACGATTATAGTACCGGAAGCCAAGTTAAATGCAAATCGTGCAATATTTGTATTTAATTTGGCCAACTATCGATTTTACCCAAAAAGCAACACGAGTTGTCACTCGTACAGGGGCTACTCGACCGAGTACGTAGGCTACTCGATCGAGTAGCACCCAAAAATCTGGACAGTAGCTACGCTTGAGGATACACTCGACCGAGTCAGGCCATGACTCGATCGAGTGGGTCCTGTAGCCCAGTAATCCGAGAGCTTTAATGCAACATTCGAGCCACGTCATTTTTTTACGACTTTTAGTCGACACGTGTAAAGTCAATCACGTGATCCTATTTTTCAAAACTCATGCATATCACGACACCTAAAACGATTTTGATCGACGGTCTCGCACTATTAATTTTATGTCGACGACTCTTTAGTCGTATCCGACACATAATTAATTTAGACTCCATTTCTCGAGGTGATAAGTCGGGACAAGGCATCGAGGTTCGAGATCGGGTTAGCACCACACCTAGGTCTCGAACCTCCGTTCTTTGATTAATATGCAATATAATGCGTAATTAATTAAAGTTCGTCCGTTTGCACAACTTACGGTCTAGTTTATATTTATTATATACGGGTCCGTTTCTAGTTAACATTTGCTGCTTTTAATTCAATTATTCTATTTTATTGCTCGTTGTATTATGAATTCCGGGTTGTATTCCGCCTGTGTAATTTGTAATTTATTTACGAGTTTTCTATTCTTGATGTTTGCCATTTATTGCCTTAAATGAACATCACATGCTAAATCACTTTGACGTGAATCAAGATGCATTAAATGACGTAGTTAACCAATAACTCGCATGCTTAGTCCGAAAACGCTGTTTGCATATCATTTAATCGTTTTACTAGCGCGCGCACACGAACACGAACGATGTCTTAGTAGAGGCCGCCATGTGCGGGCGGGGTTGGGTGTCCTTAGTGGGCTTCCCAACACGTACCCTCACCCCTTGCTCAGAACCTTTGGTTTCCGGATGTCCGAAATCCTTGGCGCACGAGAGTCATTCTATATACGAAAGCCGGTTTATACGGTATCGATATTGCAATGCAAAGGGACGAGCCCAATAAACTCTGAAATCGAAGTGGGCTTACTTTGTGTATAGCCCATGACGACATAGAGTGGGCTCGTATGGTTCCGAATAACCACAAAATTCGGTGGCGACTCCAACTTTGACTTAAATTTCGAACCCGAGAACAATCTCACCACGAGATTCATTCGCCTACCCAAACCCGCGCGTGGCCGCGTCGGGGTGGACCTACGTCATGTCCACACATTCACGATTGTGATGGTAAGCTTAGAGAAGGAATGGATGAAGTGGCAAAAGGGTTTGAAGAATACTATATAGGACTTTTGGGTACTGCTAAGCATGTCTCTCCCATAGATCCTGATATTTTTACTAGGGGAAAACTAGTAAGGAATGAAGATTGGGAGGGTATGCTCAAACTACCTTCGGAGCAAGAAGTAAGAGAAATTGTTTTCTCTATAGGAGTCGATAGAAGCCCAGGGCCTGATGGCTTCTCTTCTAAATTCTTCAGAGCTTCTTGGAACATAATTAAAAGAGACTTCTATGAAGCTGTTAAGAGTTTTTCCTCCGAGGGAGGATGCTTAAGCAAGCTAATTCCACTATCATAACACTCATACCAAAGAAGGAAATTTGCTTCTCGGTCTTGGACTATAGACCAATTGCTTGCTGTTCAGTTTTTTATAAGACTATAAGTAAGCTACTTACCAATCGGATTAAAGGAGTTTTAAATGATATTGTGGGTAATGAACAAGCTGCGTTTATCCAGGGGCGTAGTATTCACGAGAACATCGCTTTATCTCAAGCGCTTGTCAAGATTTATGGGAGGAAATATCTAACACCTTGATGTCTAATGAAAATTGCCTTACAATGGAGTTTTATTAAAGAAATGTTGCTTGGCTTCAATTTTCCACCTGCCTTCATTGCTTGGATTATGTCCTGTATAACTGGTTCTTGGTTTTCTTTAAAGGTGAATGGTAGCTCTTATGGGTTCTTTAAGGGAGAAAGTGTAGTAAGGCAGGGGGACCCTCTCTCGCCTTATTTATTTGTTCTGAGTATGGAAGTGCTGTCTAGGAGACTGCGGAATACTAATATACAGCCTCAAGTCTCTTATCATCCTAAATGTTGTCAGCTAAAGCTGAATCATATGATTTTTGCCGACGATCTAATGGTGTTCACCCGTGGCGACTGTCCATCAGTGGTTGCAGTACTACACGCTTTGGAAGCATTTGCTGAAGAGTCTGGTCTGCGGGCCAATTATGATAAAACCAGCATCTTCTTTGGAGGTGTAAGGGAGGACATTAGGGAAGAAACTTGTATCAAACTGGGTTTACTCTAGGAGAATTCCCTTGTCGATATCTAGGACTCCCTCTCAACTCTGTAAGTAACAAAAAAGATCAATATCAAGTCCTAATTAATAAGATTCAGGGGCGAATTTTTAGTTGGTCCTCGAGCTTTTTGACTTATGCAGGACGAACTCAGCTTTTGACATCTGTTATTTTTGGCCTAATCAATTACTGGAGTGCCAATGCCCTGTTTCCGGTCAATATACATCATCACATAGAGCAAATCTGTCGAAGTTACTTCTGGTCAGGGGGGATTAACAATAGAAAAATGGTGTTTAAGAGCTGGGCCAGTATCTGTACGCCTTGGGAAGAAGGAGGACTCAACATTAAGAGTCTATTACACTGGAACAAAGCATTGATTGCCCATTGGCTCTGGAAGATTGTTACCGGCAAACGAAGTCTTTGGTATGATTGGCATAAGAAATATGTTCTTATGGGAATGAGTATCTGGAACATTGGGAAGAAGGAATGGCACTCAGCAACCTTTAAGAGCATTTTATGTATTAGGGACGAAATTTTGAATATTGCAGGAGAAGATGCTAGCAGTCTAGTTCGAGGCTGGACAGTAATTGAAGAGTATGATGCAAAGTTAGCATATGACTGGTTCAGGAGTAGGCGACCTATTATTCCATGGATGTTGAGGATTAAGGAAGGGAGTATTGTTCCTAAGCACAAGATTATACTAGCTATGGCAGGCCAAAAGAGGTTGGCTACACAGGACAGAATTCAGTCTCGTGGTCTTCCATTAGTTAATCGATGTGTTTTGTGTGAGCAGCAGCTTGAGTCGGCCTCTCATCTTTTTTTTGGGTGCTTGTTTTCTCGTCAAGTGTGGCAGCATCTTCTAAACTGGATGCAGATCACGGGCAGGAGTACTAATTTGATGGCGGAACTGCGCTGGTGCACAACCAGGAAGAAGAGAAGACATTGGAAGGCAAGTTGGTTCATCGCGAGTATAGCAGCAGCAATTTACTACATACGGCAAGAAAGGAACGCGAGAACTTTTGAGAATTATAGAAGTTCTATATTGAGCATAGTTTCTAGGATCAAGTTTGAGACTTTCATAAGGTTAAGAGCTCGTAATATTCGCATAGATAGAGGATTATAATAGTGGATGGATTTTGTATACTTTAATAGTGGATATGACTTTTGTAAGAGCTTAGTCTCAATATTTTATTAATATGAGGCATACATTTCTTGCAAAAAAATAAAAATAAAAATAAAAATAATAATAATAATAATAATAATACTCTCTCCTCTCTCTCTCTAGGAAGTTTCCTCTCGCTGCCATTAACGTAGATAATGTCTACCACTGCGATAACGGGAAGGGGAAGGGGAAGACCAAGGAAAAATCCAAAACTTGATGCGCCTGATCATGGTGATTCCATTGATGCTGGTTTCTTTAAGAATCCACCATCACCGGAGAAGAAAACTAAAACCCAGACGGAAAAACAAGAAAATTTCATAATAAACGACTTAATCGATCTCGCTCTTCAGTCTGCTATGAAACTTGGTGGGAACAATAACTCGAGAGTTCAAAGAAAAAGCAGAAGCAAAGTAAGGAAAAGGAAGGAAGTTCAGGAATAGGAATAAACGGGGATGCTATGGGGGACAATGTTCACGAGAAACACGATGAACATGAGAAACATATTCTCAAATCAGATGCTAGTTTGACATGGGCTGAGAAAGCTAAAGAACAAAAAATGGGAATGGGGTTACACTTTGATGAGTATAGTGCTCAAGCGGAGGAAATTGATATAAGTCAGGAGGACTTTGAAGATGAATTGAGATTATGGAGGTTTACGCTCATGGGGAACGTCCTAGGCGCTAAACCATTACTCAAGCAAGTTCAAGAATTTGTGGATAAAAATTGGAATCATGTGAAACCTCCTGTAGTGCAATACTTTAAGCGAGGCTGGTTCTCGTTTAGGTTCGGGAGTCAAGAAGCAATGGATTCGATTTTGAAGGGTGGTCCATGGCAGGTAAGGTTGAACTCTCTAATTCTAAAACAATGGAGTCCGACCTTCTCACAGGAGATGGACAAGATCTCAATTGTACCAGCTTGGGTCCTCTTCCCAGATCTTGACCCGTTCCTATGGACTGAGTTAGTGCTTAGCAAATTAGCGAGTAAGATTGGTAAGCCAATGTTCGCTGATACGACAACAACCTACAAAGAACGTCTCTCATTTGCTAGGGTGATGATAGAGGTGGATGTATCGAAGGATTTGCCAAATTCTATCACGATTAATACCCCTTTTTCTGGTAAGTCTGTACAAAGGGTGGATTACGAATGGCTCCCTTACTACTGTGTGAGCTGTGGTAAGTTAGGACATCTCAAAGCGGCATGTAAATGGGAGAAGAAGAAGATGCAAAAGGAAGGTGCAGGCAGGCCTGTTACTCGTTACACGCCTGTAAAGAAGGCCTCTCATGGGTTAGGTGGTACCTCAGTAGAGGGAGCACCAACTTTGGTCCCTCCTGTTTCTGCTGTAACGCACTCTGGACCCCATGAGAGAGAGCCCGCTGGAGGTCGATTCACTGGCTCTGGACCCCAAATGCTAGGCGGTACCTCAGCAGGTGGAGAGCTCAGTGTTGGACAGCAGAATGCACATGCTGACTCAGAATGCTTGAGGCTAGGTCAAGCTGCATATGTTGATCCTCACTCTGATTTTACCCCTGCTGTAAAGCGTCCAGGATGCATTGGGAGAGGCCTTTAGGTGCTAGACTCCAGTAGGTGCTTTAAGGAAGGGGAAACTGATCAGCGCTTGCTTGAAAAATTGCATTCTCCAAACAGATTTGAGTTGCTGCAACTGGATAGCACTGATTCAGAGGAAATTCAATCAGAGCATGATTATGTAGAGGATTCCCCTCTAATAGTGGAACCACTCCCTCCTGATCTTGCAAGATGATTGTGGGTTCATGGAATATAAGAGAAGGTAACGAAGTCCTTAAACAAAATGAAATTTTACATCTCATTAAGGATAGTGGTTTGGATTTTCTAGGTGTGATGGAAACAAGAATAAAAGAGCAGAAAGCAAAAGCTATTATAAGAGGCAAATTCAGTTCTTTTTCAGTCTATTGTAATTACAACAGTCATTATAATGGACGTATTTGGGTCATATGGAATCCTAGTACAATTCGGGTAGATATAATGGAGGAAAATAAGCAGTTTATTCATTGTAAGCTGCATCATTTCGCTACTGGTAAAGAAAGTTTCATCACAGTGGTTTATGGTGTTAATGATGCAAGAGGAAGAGATGAATTATGGAACCATTTATGTAGGCTTTGCTCGGCTTCTAGCTGGCTAGTCTTAGGTGATTTCAACATCATTAGGCATGCTGGTGAAAAAATGGGAGGATCTATGCCTATTATAGCGGATATGGATGACTTCAACACCTGTATTTCTCAGTGTAAACTTCAAGAATTGGTTGGCCAAGGTGACGAATTTACATGGACTAACAAACAAGATTCAAGTACTCGAGTATGGACAAAACTTGACAGAGCATTCACCAATATAAATTGGGTTAATGAGTTTCCTAATTCGTATGTCAACTATGGTAATTCGGGAATTTCTTATCACTCTCCAGTGATTGTGCACATGTTCAAAGAGGAAAAGATGAGAAAACGGTTTAATTTTCTTAATTGTTGGACTACTCACCCTAACTATCAAACCATAGTTTATAATGCTTGGAAGAAGCGAGTTTATGGTACTGCAGGTTATCAACTGTTTCAGAAACTGAAGAATGTTAAATTGTCCCTAAAAGAACTTCATAAGAAGCACTTCTCAAGTATAGGGGCAAGAATTAAGGAATTGGAGGGGAAGATTGAAGAATGTCAGCATGCTTTGCAAATCAAACCGTTCTCCCCTGAGTTAATCCAAGAAGAGAGAGACCTGGTTCTTTTGTGTAGACAGCTAAAACAGGCTGAACTTAGCATTTTGCAGCAGCGGGCGAAAATGGAAAATCTGGCGCTTAATGACGATGCTACTTCCTATTTTTACTCCAGAATAAAGGAACGACGACACCAGCAAGTCATTGGCCCTATTGAAGATGCAAGTGGTTGCTTAAGAAAAGGGGTAAATGCAGTAGCAGGGGGTTTCATAGAGTATTACCAAGAACTTTTGGGTACTGAAAAACAAATTCAGCCTATTGATCCGCTCATTTTTCAGCAAAGGGCTGTTGTTCAGGAAGATGATTGGAGTAATTTGCTTTCCCTACCTGATGAGAAGGAAATTAGGAGCACTCTATTTTCCATGGGGACGGACAAGAGTCCAGGTCCAGACGGATTCTCTGTAGGCTTTTTCAGGGCATCGTGGCAGGTTGTAAAGCATGATTTTTGTGCTGCAGTAATTGAGTTCTTCACCACTAGCAAAATGGTTAAACAAGCAAACACTACACTAGTAACACTTATTCCTAAGAAACAAGTATGCAAGTCAGTTCTTGACTATAGATCGATCTCATGTTGCTCAATTTTGTACAAGACGGTCACAAAACTACTGATGTGTAGGCTGCAAAGAGTGCTTAATGGGGTAATAGGACCCGAACAAGCGGCATTTTTGCAGGATAGGAATATTCATGAAAACATTCCATTATCTCAGTCTCTTATTAAGAGCTATGGACGAAAATTCCTCACCCCAAGATGCCTAATGAAAATCGATCTAAGGAAAGCTTTTGATTCCTTACATTGGGAATTTATTGATAATATGCTTAAGGGTTTTAAGTTTCCTGCTCAGTTCATTAATTGGATACTCTCTTGTATTAAAGGGTCTTGGTTTTCTCTTAAAATCAATGGTGCCTCTCACGGATTCTTTAAAAGAAAGAGCAGTATTCGACAAGGAGATCCCTTATCTCCATATCTCTTTGTGTTAAGTATGGAGGTATTATCGAGGAGGCTAAGGATGATAAATAATCAAGCTCACGTCTCTTACCATCCAAAGTGCAGAAAACTCAGATTAAATCATATGATTTTTGCGGACGACTTGATGGTGTTTATGAGGGGAGATACTCCCTCCGTTAAAGCTGTGCTTACAGTTCTGGAGGCATTTGCTGCGGAATCTGGACTGCAAGTAAATAGAGAAAAGACAAATATATATTTTGGTGGTGATTGGGGTCGGCCGCCTGTCAAGTAACCGCCTGCTGGGCAGGCCCTGGGATGATTCCTGTCAAAGCTCAAGGGACCAGTCTTTGGCAAGAAGCTCAAGCAAGAGCATAAAAGCGCTAAGGATGGCAGTCGGCCGCTGGGACCATAAGCCATCCCAGCCTGCCGGAACCTAGCAGCCACTGCCCAAAGTCCGCCTGCCCTGGGGAAGTCCCTGGTCGACAGGGCCAGGACCCCCAGGGGCCCTCCCGTCATTTCGCCTAAGGTAATTAGGAATGGATGGATGAGAAGCCGCCACTTGTCACTTCCATATCCAACCATTCCTCTCCCACTTCTCTCTCTTGTGGGAAGGTATAAATACTCAACCCTTTCCCACAAGAGAGGGGTTGGATTTTCTCTCTCTAGACTCTCACTCCTAAAAACGCCACCTAGTTCCTCACGAGCTAGGTTTGTCAAGGCATTTTCACGGACTGACTTAGGCATCGGAGAGGGTTTCCTCGGATAACCTCCGAGGCCCTGTGCGTTCATTGTGCAGGGAGCAGGCCGACTCCGCCGGGAAGGTCCGATCAAGGGAGTGAGACAAAGGGGAGGTTTAAGGAAGTCGAGCAATCAATTATTCACCTAGCAATTCAATTACAGAGCCCGGATCCAAGGCCGGGTGAATTGTTTCCGTGACCGGAACAATTTGGCGCCGTCTGTGGGGAACTTACGGTTGTGCTCACGAGTTACCCACTAAAATCAACCACTCATAATCACAAAACCAAAACAATCATGCCAGAAATCATTGATGCCAGTGCAGGGACGGGTCCGACGGTCCCACCGGTGACTCCCCTGTATGGTATGCCGCAGTCGGAGAGGGTTCCTCCCACCACGATCCTAGGGGTAGGAGGAACCAGTATCCTTGGCGGACCAAGCACTGCTGTGGCACCTGAGTTGGGGGCACACCCAGGGCATGCTCTGAATCTAACCCCAGCTCAGATGGCGCAGACGGCCGCCTTCTTCTCTGCAATGCTGAACCAGGAGTTCACTCCTGAGGACTTGGTAGGCAGGGTCGCATCGGCCCCCAGGCAACCATCCTCAATCAGCAGGGATGGAGCTGGGGGCACGAGGCGGACCGCCGCCAGGAATGCTCAGAGGAAATCAAGAAGGACGGCACAGGCGTATGCACATGTACAAAGGCGCATTACCACCGGCAACCCCGAGCCACCTGTCCAGCAGGCGTTCTCCATTCACAAAACCGAATCAGCGTCTGAAGAGCAGGGAGGCTTATCTCGAGGGTTACAGGAGCGAATGAGGCCCAGGGAGCCCATGTCAAAGCGCTTGGGAGAAAAGCCAGGCGGAGTTTTCTCCAGGCTAACACCGGCGACCAGAGAGCAGTCAACTCCTGGTTTATCCCAAAGACTGCAGTCAAGGCTCAACCGGGGGCAACCGCTCGAGTCTAAGTACCACCAGGGCGAGAGCTTCTGTCACTCTCAGAGGAAAAGACTCAGGCAAGTCTCCCTAGAGACAGAAGATGAAGCAGCAAGCAGGCCGCCTCCAAGGCACCGCTCCCCCAGTATGAGGAAACCGGCCCATAAACAATGGGATACTCACGGTAACCAATCTGGGGAAAGCAGGTCACGATTGGTAGGCAGGCCCACAAAAACCCCACTTCATCCTGAGGTACAAGAATACCCCATTCCAAAAATTAAAATGCCCACCATTAAGTTTGATGGGACAACAGACCCAGAAGATCACCTGGCGGCATTTGAGAGCCACATGGGCATGTACGACGTAGATGATGCCATCTGGTGCAAAGTTTTCCCAACCACCCTGGTAGGGCTCGCACAGGGATGGTTCAGAGACCTCCGCCAGGGGTCAGTCAGGTTCTTCATAGAGCTGGCCGAGATCTTCCTCGAATAATATGCTGGGAATAAAAGAAGACGCCTCACCCGTTTCGACCTTATGACCCTGAAGTAGAAAAAAGGTGAAAGTGTGAGGGAATACCAGAGGAGGTTTGATCTATCCTACCAGCAGGTCAAGGAGATCGATGACTCCACCGCCGCCTACACCCTAACAATCTCCCTACTCCCAGGGGAAATGAAAAACCAGATGATCAGGGCCCAGCCAGAAACCTTGGCCATGGCCAGGAAAATTGCGGAAGGGTTCATTCTGCAGGAGGAGTTCCACGGCCTGACGGATACCCCTGCAGGCCAAACAAGGCCTCAAGGGGGACCGCAGGGTGGACGTGGCAGAAGTGAGCCAGGCAAGCAGAGGGAAGAGAGAGACACTCCCAAGAAGGAGCACACTGTCTACCAGCCCAGGTTCGACAGTTACACTGCCCTGAACAAATCCAGGGCGGAGATCTTCGAACTGGAAAAAGAAACTGCCAAGTGGAATCGCCCGAACAAACCCCGCAGCCCGAAAGGAGACCCCAAGAAGTTCTGCACTTTCCACGACTGCATAGGCCACACCACCGAGGAATGCCGTCACCTGAAAGACGAAATCGAGAAGTTAATCAGGAACGGATGGTTAGCCAACTACGCAGCCAAGAATAAGTCTCAGAAGGAAGTATCTGAGAAACTCGAAGGGTCAGGGCAGAACCGTATGGTGATCCACGTAATTTCAGGGGGCATTGAGGGCCAGCTCAGTCGAAGAGGCCAAAAAAGACAAATGCGCGAACTAAAGAACCAGATCTGTTATGCTGAGAAAGCAGGAAGTCCAAGAGGAGTGACATTAAGCATAACCCCTGATGATGCAGGGCGCGTAGTATACCCGCACAGTGATCCTTTGGTGTTGTCCCTCGAGATCAGCAACCACATTGTGCGGAGGTGCATGGTAGACACTGGCGCATACACAAATCTACTGTACAAGGACGCCTTCGAGAAAATGGGCCTGGAAAAAAGGCACCTACGACCTGCCCCCGGATCGTTATACGGATTCAGTGGAGCAGGCGTGCTGCCCATGGGAGTCATAGACCTACCCGTGACCTTTGGGGAAGGCTCTACTGCCAGAAACGTCAGGGCAACCTTTGTTGTTGTGGATTCAAGATCTGCCTACAACGCCCTAATTGGCAGAGCCACCCTGGACGAAATCGAGGCGGCCATCTCCATCAGGGCCCTCACCATAGCGTATGTCACCGATTTCGGACTAGAAGGAAAAGTGCGTGGGGACCAAGAGTCAGCCAGACAATGCTACTCCGTGGCCCTGCAAGAACACGAAAAAGAAAGAAAAGGAAAAAGAAAGGATGACAGTTCCCCCAGCAGGGAGGGCGAAATCCCAGCCAAGCACCCGGCGTCCGACCACCTGGAGCCAGGGGGCGAAAGCATGCTGGTAGACTTAGAGCCAGGAAGGCAGGTCCTAATAGGAGCTGACCTGGAGGAGTCCTACCAGGCTGAACTGGTCAAACTGCTAAAAGAAAACAAAGACGTATTCGCCTACTCGGCAGACGAGATGCCCGGCGTTGATCATCATGCATCGTTCACAGGCTGAACGTAAGCATGGACGCTCGCCCTGTAAAACAGAAAAAGCGAAACATGTCCGCAGAAAAAGACGCGGCAATCAAGGAAGAAATTGACAAACTCTTGAAAGCAGATTTTATTGAAGTCTGTGACTACCCAGAATGGCTGGCAAATGTAGTCATGGTCAAAAAATCGTCGGGCGCATGGAGAATGTGCATGGACTTTACAAACCTCAACAAGGCCTGCCCGAAAGACTGCTATCCGCTCCCCAGAATCGACCAACTGGTAGACGCCACCAGTGGCTATACCATGCTGAGCTTCCTAGACGCCTTTTCAGGGTATCATCAAGTATACTTGTGGCAGCCGGACAGGGTGAAGTGTGCGTTCATCACCAGTTCAGGCACCTACATGTACAAGATGATGCCATTCGGGCTTAAAAATGCAGGGGCTACATACCAACGGTTAGTTGATAAAGTGTTTGAAAAACAAAAAGGCAGAAACATTGAGGCTTACGTCGATGACGCTATCGTAAAAAGCAAAGAAGACAGAGAGCACCTGATAGACCTGCAGGAGACCTTCTGCTCCCTACGCGCCTACAAAATGAAACTCAATCCGAAAAAGTGTACGTTTGGGGTCCGCTCCGGTAAATTCCTGGGATTCTTGGTCAGCTCTCGGGGGATAGACGCCAACCCTGAGAAAATTCAGGCAGTTCTAGAGCTTCCCGAGCCCAAGACCATTAGAGACATCCAACGCCTGACGGGCCGCATGGCCGCCTTAGCGCGATTTGTCGCCCGGTCAGCAGACAAGGCTACTCCTTTCTTCAAGATACTGAAAGGAAACAAACAGTTCAAGTGGGAAAACGAGCAGAAAGAGGCCTTCGAGCAATTGAAGGACCATCTTAAGAAGCTCCCCACCCTGGCCAGGCCAGTAGCAGGAGAAAAGCTTTTCCTCTACATTGCAGTGACCAATATAACTGTCAGCGCGGTCATCTTACGGGAAGAGGCAGGCACCCAGCAACCTATATACTTCGTAAGTCATGCCAAGAGCCTGACCCAGAAATGCAGAAAATGCCAACTCTTCACCCCGACAATCCATGCCCCGGCCCAGGAGCTCAAGCCAATCCTATCCCCCATCCCCTTCGCTCAATGGGGAATGGACATACTAGGACCCTTTACGGTGGCCACAGGGGGCAGGAAATTCTTGATTGTCGCCATAGACTACTTCACCAAATGGGTGGAAGCCGAAGCAGTGCCCAACATTACTGAGCCGGCGGTCAGAAAAGTGGTCTGGTGAAATATTATCACCAGGTTCGGTCTACCCAAAATGTTGGTATTTGACCATGGCAGACAATTTGATAATGATCCTCTAAGAATCTGGCTGGAAAGCCACAACATCGCAGTCGCTTATTCAGCCGTCTGTCACCCTCAAACCAACGGACAGGCAGAAGCGGCCAACAAACAAATCTTGAACGGCCTGAAGAAAATGGTGGATGACTGCAAGGGTAGGTGGGCTGACGAACTTCCCAGTATACTCTGGTCAATCCGAACTACCAGAAAAGAGTCTACAAACCAGACCCCGTTTGGTCTGGTATATGGAGCAGAGGCATTATTACCAATTGAGACAAGGATCCCTTCTCTACGCTCCCTGCAGTACGACCGGGCTGAAAACGAAGCTGCAATGGTCGAAGCCCTGGACCTGGTAAATGAGCTAAGGGAAGAAGCCAGTACCAACATCGTTGCCTACCAGCAACGAATGAGGAAAGCCTTCAACACCAAAGTCCGTCAGAGGAACTTCCAGATGGGTGAGCTGGTTCTGAGAAAAACGCAGGCGGTTGGAAAATCAAGAGAACACGGAAAACTAAGTGCCAACTGGGAGGGTCCATACCTAGTGACTCGAGTCCTGGGACCAGGTACATACAAAATCGCCAACCTTGAAGGGCAAGAGTTGCATGCTCACTGGAATGCGGACACCTTGAAGAAATACTACGTCTGAACAAAATTCGAAGATAGTTTTTATTTTTGCTAAAAAACAAATGGCGGAGGACGGTCAAAAGAATGTCGACGGCTCCGACCACCCAAAAATGTCACAAGTTTTACAAAGAAATGAGGAATATTCAGATTTATACTCGTTGCCTGTTCACACTCGTGTTCTTCACACACAAACGAGCAGGGGCAATAGGGGGAGGCCCCCCTGTTGCCAAAATCGGGAAAAATGACCCCCCCAGCAAAACTCCGAGCCACACTGCTTACCTCTGGGCAGGTAGGGGGCAGGCCCCCTCTACTTTAAACAAAAAGCCAGGGACAGGCCAAACTGACAAGGACTGGGGGCAAGCCCCCCCAACCTTGTATAAAAAACGCAAAGGCCACCCTGCTCACCTCTGGGCAGGCGGGGGGCAGGCCCCCTGGACTTTGAACAAAAAGCCAGGGACAGGCCAGACTGACAAGGACTGGGGGCAGGCCCCCCAACCTTGTATAAAAAACGCAAAGGCCACCCTGCTTACCTCTGGGCAGGCAGGGGGCAGGCCCCCTGGACTTTGAACAAAAAGCCAGGGACAGGCCAGACTGACAAGGACTGGGGGCAGGCCCCCCAACCTTGTATAAAAAACGCAAAAGCCACCCTGCTTGCCTCTAGACAGGCAAAGGGCAGGCCCCCCGGACTTTGAACAAAGCCAGGGGCATGCTGTGACAGGTGCGATTAACAACAAGGAAAGAATCCCCGAATTTTAAAACAACTTGCCATAAAAAGCAAAGAGAAATATTCCACAAACAGGACCCATGAAGGGAAGAAGGTCTTTACAAAGTTAAGAAAGAAAAACAAAGTGGCAAACATTACAAACAAACTGGCCATAGCACTGGCTCGGCACGGAAGGGTAAAAGCTTTTGTAAGAAAAAAGGGCGCCACGTAGCATCCTGGTGAGCGTCGGCATCTGCCTCAGGCTGCGTGGTCGCCCGAGCTTCATTCTTAGCAGTATAAAGACTCCGGAAAGAGTCCTCATCAAAGGTAGGGAACATCTCCCCTATCAACTCCATCACCAACTCCAGAGAGGAGTTGGCACCACTAGCAAAGCTGGCATCCACTGCAGCCTCAGCCTCCTGACCCAGGGTCTCTTTCTCTTTCGCCCATTCCCCTTTAGCCTGCTCAAAAGACGACTTGGCCTTTGACAGCTGCTCCTCCAAGTCAGTTACTCTCCCCTTCAAGTGCCCCATCTCGGCCAAAGATAGATTGGCTCGGTCCAACGACTGCCGGCTCTCCTTCAGATCAGCCTCCAGCTTGGCAACCTCCTTCACAGCCATCTCCCCTTGCAGCCTCCACTGACCAGCCTGCTTCTTGGCCTCCTCTAACTCGCCCTCTTGCCTTGTCATCTTATCCTTCAAGGAGCTTATCAAGGAGACATCCCTCTCAACCATAGCCAGGCGGTCGGGAGGAGGAGCCCCGGGGGTAATTGTCAGCTCCTCATCGCTCAGGCGGCTGAGAGCCGCCAGTTCGGCAGACGCCAGCATAACCTTAGAGGTACGCTGGATATACTGCAGCACTTGATGAGAAGTTGAGGTCACCATTTTTGTAAGGCGGTCGGCCAAGACAGCTCCGGAGTCAGAAAGCAAGCCTGACACATCCACACTATCACCAGCCGTGTAGTGGAACTCTGCGTTTTCCTCTGGGAAGGGGGTACTTGGAGGATCACGTGCAGGGCGCTTCGCCTCAGGAGTGGTAACATCCGCCTCCAAGTCCACCACGTCAGCACTGGGAGCCTCCATGTCCCTTTTCCTCCTCAGCTCCAAAGGAGCGCTCTCCCCTGTCCCCTCGGAATTCCCAGGCTGCGTTCCCTGCGAAGCCCGAGGTCCAGCCGGAGAGGCACCCTGCTTCTGACTGGGGGAAGGTGTGGCTCCAGAAGTAACCTCCGCCTCCCCCTCATGGGTGCTAGGGGTGGGAGTCGCCTGCCTCGACGAAGGCAGCCGGGGTGGGAGAGGTAATCTTCGACCAGCGGCGAAGTCTTTGACGAGTTTCATAAGGGCTTTGCTGCCCTTCCTAAAATTCGCAGGGAGGGGAGGACGCTTTGAAAGAACAACCAATTCCTCGCTCAGGCCCAACCTCCTGACCTGCTTCTTTGTCCAGCGCCAAGTATAGGAATCTGCAGAAAGGGAAAGGCGGTCATTCTAAAAAGCAGGGAGAAATAAAGTCTCTGGAAAATCGTGACAACAAAAAATCCCTAGAACTACCTTCAAGGCCAGGGATCAGGCCCATGGGAAGCAAATACTCGTCTGTTGTAATGAGCTCCGCGTGGGGGAGCCAGAAGGCAGGGCCAAAGTTCCCATGTTTATCCACCACAATCTCAAACTTTTTTATCAGAATCTCCTCCTTCTCACTCAGCCTGACCTCCAGAGCCTTCCCCCCAACACTTGGGTGATACTCCTCGCGCGTCTCCATGCGGGTGTGGACATGGTTCCTAAAATGTCTGGGAATTTTCCACCCTGACGCGCTATGTATGTATATAAAGTTGTTTTTACAGTCCTTTAGGCTGCTCATAGCCGGCCAGACCAAGGCATACTTTTTCTGCCTCTGCAGAGACCAATAACCAGGGGAGCCATCCCCCCCAGACGAAGACACCATTTGAAGACCGACCATAAAACGAAGGGCGTCAATATAAGGCCCCTCACCATGGAAAATTCAGGTCCAGGTGTAAGTAACTAAAGATCTAATGGCAGTTGCAGTCAGCTGGGCGATAGCAACGTTCATCCTCCTGAAGGTTTCCTCCAGGAAGGGGTGCAGTGGGAATCGCAGGCCAAATTCCAAGGCCTTGTGGTAGACGGCCACACACCCTTCTGGGGGACAACACACTGTGTCCCTTTCCCCAGGGATTACAACCGTGTACCCTTCCCCGAAATTGTAAAATTGTTCAATGGCCTTAGCGGCATTACTCTCCAAAATCAGGTCCCTGTTCTTGGCCTCAGGGTAGGTCTTTAGGGGTACCACATACTTTTTCTTGTCCAAGAAATAGGTCCTCCCCCTCTCCCTGCGGATGAGGGGGCCGGCGACCCTGGAAGGATCCACCTCCAGGGCCTCGTCATCGGAGTCGACCACATCAAAGGGAGCTGGTTCGGGTGACTCAGCACCCTCCCCCCTGTGATGTTCGTCCTCCTCCCTAGGACCGACCCCAGAGGAAGAAGCTATGTCACGCCGGCCACCATCGCCGCCCCCAGTTCCCCCGAGCAAAGAACTAAAAGAAAGGGGACGGACTCGCGACATATTGGCTACGAAAGGGAAAAAAGAGGAGAGATTTAAAGAAGTTCTAACCTAAAGGCGTCGATGAAGTCGCCGGAGACAGTGATAAAAAGTATTCCTTGCTCCTCGAAGAAATGCTCGGCAAACGAAGAAGATTCAGGAAGTATAAGAAGTTTGAGATATCAGGAAAGGTAAAAGAAGAAAATGAAGGGGGAGAAGGGTTTATATAAAGCCCAAGAAGTCCAAAAGGCGGTCCCCTGACAAAACCCTCAATAGTCATCCACGTGTCGCACACTGGACACAGACTGTTCACCCTTCCCAAGAAGGGCCTCGAGAGACTAAAAATGGCAGAGAGAAAGGTCAACCGACGACGTCATTCTAGCATTCAAAAAAAAAAAAAAAAAGAGACAAACTGATTAACTCTCATTTCATTAGCCAAGAAGGGGAAAGTTACATCTTGAGACAGATACGAAAAGAAAAATACATAAGGCCCAAAAATTCCGGCCTGACAGAAACCAAACACCCTGCTACGCAGGCCTAGTCGTCGTCCAAATCTGGGGAATAATCCCCAGGATTGCCTGGACTCCCGAGATCCGAGCCCCAATCCCAGTCTGGGGAATCCTGGAAAGGATCATCAGGAGCTCCGTCTTCATCCTTGTCGCTCAGGGAACCAAGACCCTCACTGTCATCAGAGTCATGGCTGCTGTCCTCCCAGTCCCTGCCGGGATTCGTCGCAGGTGCGATAGCCTGTCTTCTTCACAGGCGAAGAGGGACCTGACGCCAAGGAGGAATCAGTGTCAGAGAGGTTGGAGTAAAATTGTTCGGGGTGCAGCCACGAAAAGCACTCGTGGCATCCCCTGTCGAAACAGCCCCCTCCCTGGGGGCAACGCCTGAACCTAGGCGCAGCAGGAGGTGAGAACCTCTTGAGGCGCTTGCCCATCCTAGCAGAAGCCTTCTTACCCGTCCGACGGGAATAAAGTCGTGAACGGCGACTACGGCGGACAGCTCGATAAGCGGCACGAGCATATTGGAGCCTCCAAAACCCTCTAAAAATGAAAGTAACATATCTAACTCCACGGCGAGTCACAAACTTTTTGATCCAAACCATGATTAAGACGAAGAAAGTGGAAGGATTGAAGATAGGCTAAGCAAAAAAGTGGAGGAAGCTGGGGTTTTATACAAGAGAAAACACGGCATTAATGACACTCCAACCACCCTGGAAGGAGAGCCACCAATCGGGAACTCTTCACGGTTCCCAAAAATCCACCTAGAGGAGAAGTGCAATCATTGCAAAAAGCACTCTCAAATCTTTGCATACCTGACGTGAGCAGCGCTACGTTCCTTGGGAAAGTGCAAAGCATTAAATGCTGTAGCAGACATGGAAGTCAACCTCCCTCCAAGCAAGAATCGCCAGCAGAAGAAAAGCCTTACTTCCCTCCTACTGACGAAGGCCAATTGATTGGGGTCGGCCGCCTGTCAAGTAACCGCCTGCTGGGCAGGCCCTGGGATGATTCCTGTCAAAGCTCAAAGGACCAGTCTCTGGCAAGAAGCTCAAGCAGGAGCATGAAAGCGCTAAGGATGGCAGTCGGCCGCTGGGACCATAAGCCATCCCAGCCTGCCGGAACCTAGCAGCCACTGCCCAAAGTCCGCCTGCCCTGGGGAAGTCCCTGGTCGACAGGGCCAGGACCCCCAGGGGCCCTCCCGTCATTTCGCCTAAGGTAATTAGGAATGGATGGATGAGAAGCCGCCACTTGTCACTTCCATATCCAACCATTCCTCTCCCACTTCTCTCTCTTGTGGGAAGGTATAAATACTCAACCCTTTCCCACAAGAGAGGGGTTGGATTTTCTCTCTCTAGACTCTCACTCCTAAAAACGCCACCTAGTTCCTCACGAGCTAGGTTCGTCAAGGCATTTTCACGGACTGACTTAGGCATCGGAGAGGGTTTCCTCGGACAACCTCCGAGGCCCTGTGCGTTCATTGTGCAGGGAGCAGGCCGACTCCGCCGGGAAGGTCCGATCAAGGGAGTGAGACAAAGGGGAGGTTTAAGGAAGTCGAGCAATCAATTATTCACCTAGCAATTCAATTACAGAGCCCAGATCCAAGGCCGGGTGAATTGTTTCCGTGACCGGAACAGGTGGAATTAAGGAGAACATTAGGAAGGAAATTTTGGATGCTACTGGATTCACTCAAGGAAGCTTTCCATGTAAATATTAGGGATCCCTCTGAATGACATTAATAATAGACTTGAGCATTACATGGTTCTGATCCATAAGATACAAGATGCTATGACCAATTGGTCTGCCACTTGCTTGTCATACACAGGATGACTTCAACTCATAAACTCAGTGGTATTCGGCATTATGAACTATTGGTGTGCAAATGCTCTACTCCCTTTGAATGCTTTGAATAAAATAAAGCAGCTTTGTCGGAATTACTTTTGGACAGGTACTTTAGCAAACAGGTCACTTATATTCAAAAGTTGGGACAACATTTGCTCACCATGGGAAGAGGGGGGTTTCAATGTAAAGAACTTACAAGCATGGAATAAAGCATTGATTTGTCATTGGTTATGGAAGCTAAGCAATAAGGATGAAGGGCTATGGAGCAATTGGAATCTATTATACATTCTCGATAAACAAAATATTTGGAATATTCAATCAAAGGAGCGGTTTACTGCTACTCTGAAAAGCATTATTCGAGTTAGAGAGGAAATTCTTCTGAAGGAAGGCAGTGAGGATATGGCAAGTAAGTTACTGAACAGCTGGACTCAATATGGTAAGTTCAAGGTTGCACTAGCCTATGAATGGTTCAGGGAGAAGCACACAGTGAAGAGGTGGTTGAAGTTGATGAAACGGAAAGAGGTCATTCCTAAACATGGCATAATTGGTTCTTTGGCAGCACAAAGATGTCTGGCTACCATCGACAAGTTGCAGATGAGAGGGCAGTACATCGTCAACAGATGCGTTTTGTGCAAAGAGAAGGATGAATCTCATAAGCATCTCTTCTTCCATTGCACTTATGCTTCTACTATCTGGCAAGATCTGCTTCTATGGATGAAGATAGAGGGCAGAAGTAATGACCTTATTACAGAATTGTACTGGGCTAGGTCTAGACGAGTTAACCGACATTGGAAACAAGCTTGGTTTACTGCTACATTAGCCGCTGCTATCCATCACATATGGAGTGAACGAAACTCGAGAATTTTCAACGACATTGAGAGGCCTTGCAAATGTTTGATTCAGTGCATTAAATTTGAAGTTTTTACCCGGTTAAGAAGTAGAAAATAGCATTACGATTTCTTTTGTAAGTACATGTCTAATACATGATATAGGGGATATTATTTTTGTAAGGCTAGTCTCTTATATTTGCCCTATATGGATGAATAAAAGAGTCATAAAATTATTGCAAAAAAATAAAATAATATTAATATTAATTATTATTATTTCTCGCCTTCAGACCTCTGAGTTGCAGGCTACGCTCCTTCGGCTTTCAGCTGTCTCTACTCCCAGGCCGACCTTCGATGCGGCCTTGACTCTGTTTAGCGAGACCACCGATTCCGACCTTTTCCGTAATCCTAGTGAAGTCGCTGCCCCCAAACTCATGAAGAAATTGACAGATATATATTTCACGAAGGTTGCTGCTTCTTTAGAATCGGTTTTCTGCTTGACTCGACGACAGGTGGCTTTGTGGAAGTCTCTGCAGGGCGCTCACACGTCTGACTGGTTGCGCGCTGTTCCTATCTCCGGGCTGGGACAGACCATGAATGGGAGGACTTATCGCTCTGTTCTTAGCTATCGGTTGGGTGTCCCTTTGTTCCCGGTACCCAAGCCCTGTTCTGCTTGTTCCCGAGTTTTTAAGGGGGACATTTTTGGAGATCATGCTGTGTCATGTGCTGGTACCGTTGGTATTAAGCATAGACATAACTTGGTTCGTGACACCCTTTTGGATATCTGTTTCCGATCTGGTATTTCGACCGGTAAGGAGGTAGATGTCGGTTTGATTGATGGGCACGACAGGCCCTTACGCCCGGCGGATTTGCTTCTTTATTCATGGGATATGGGCCGTGATGTGTGTGTCGATTTGACGGGGTCGTCCCCTTTGACCCAGTCTGCGATGTCTGATTTTCTACCTGGCCGCGCAGTCGCTGATGCTGCTCAGCGCAAGTGCGCCAAGTATGGAGATTTGTGCACCAAGACTGGGTATGGGTTCCCGCCTTTCTCTTTCTCTTCTCTAGGGGAGCTCGACGCGGAGGCCGCTGCTTTACTCAAGCGGATTCAGAAATTCTCTATTTCTCAGGACGCGGGAGCTCGGGCAGCTGCTTTTATTTTTACTCGTCTTAGTTTTTCTATCGCTAAGGGAGTGGGAGCTCAGATAGTATCTTGGCTTCCCTCCAACTTCTTGTAATTTGTTCTGGTCTTTAATGAAAGTTCCGTTTTATAATAATAATAATAATAATAATAATAATAATAATAATAATAATAATAATAATAATAATAATAATAATAATAATAATAATAATAATAATAATAATAATAATAATAATAATGATAATGATAATAATAATAATAATGATAATAATAATAATAATAATAATGATAATAATAATAATACTAATAATAATAATAATAATAACAATAACAATAATAATAATAATAATAATAATAATAATAATCAATTTCAACGGAGAAGTGAGAGAAACTGTTTCTCTCTCTAGGATTTTCTCCCGCGCGAATTCTGTTACACGAAGCTTCTTCAATGGCGACGGACCCTCCAACCAAGAGAGGACCAGGTCGACCTCCAAAAAAAAGCTCACCAACAATCTTCTCTTCCTCCTCTTGGTTCCTCGGGAGCTGGAAAGGAAGGAATTGGCTCAGAATCCATGGCGGAAGACGATAACCAGAGTACTTCTCCAAGAAACACTTCTTTGAACGATCTTATCCTCCAGGCGATGATCAATGCTGGTAAAACTCCTCACCCTTCAGGTTCTTCAAATTTAGTTAATCCTGAATCCAATGATGAATTGAATGCTTTTCTCCCTGCCTCGAAGGATAGCTCTTATATACCTGTTATTCCAGTGTCTAGCTGGTCTAATGTAGCTAAAAGTACTCAAAAATTAGGCATGAATCTCCAATTCTTTGAGGATTTTACGGATCAAGGTGAAATTGATATTGTTTTAGATGATTTTGCGGATGAGCTAAAAATCTGGGATAATACTCTAATGGGGAATGTCATTGGCTCTAAACCAACTCTTCAGCAAATGAAGAAATTTGTCCTGGAAAAATGGGGTGCAATTGCCTCTCCTGTAGTTCAATACTTCAAGAGGGGATGGTTCTCCTTTCGTTTTGAGTCAAAAGAGGCAATGGATAGGGTGTTAAGGGGTGGTCCTTGGTCCTTGGGTATCTATACCTTAGTTTTAAAGGAATGGTCCCCTTCTTTTTCAGCTGAAATGGATAGAGTTGCTTGTGTACCTATTTGGGTATTGTTGCCGGACCTTGATCCTTTCCTTTGGTCTGACATTGTCCTTAGTAAGATTGCCAGTAAGATTGGACGACCTCTCTGTGCTGATCTTGCTACTACTACTAAAGCAAAGCTCTCCTTTGCAAGAATATTGGTAGAGGCGGATGTCTCTCAGCCATTCCCTGAGTTTGTGGTAATCAATACTCCCTATTGTGAGCATTCGATTCAGAAGATCCAATATGAATGGATCCCTTACTATTGTAAGGGATGTGGAAAGCTTGGACATACTGTCAAAACTTGCAGGAAAGAAAAGAAGAAGACTGCAGGTGAGCATAAGGAGGTACCAGTACAGGCTGTTGTAGTTCCAGTACAGGAGGATTTGCCTGTTTCTGAGGTTATTGTACAGACTGGGACTGATTCTGATACGATGTCTGGGGTAAATGGACCTGGTGTCTCTGAGCCAAAGACTTTCTATCAAGATGATACATTCAGGCCAGTTTCCAAGAAGAATTCATCTTCAAATAAAGCAAAACCTGAGGTTAGAGTTGAGCATATGAGGCTTGATAATCCGTTTCATCCTATCTCAGATGAGGAGAATCAGAGTCTAAGCCTTGGAAGGGATGGGTCTGTGAGAATGGACTTTAATGGCGCTAAGTGTACTGAAGGAACTCAGGATTTAATGCATTCTGAGTGTCCTGACCCTGGTGGCAGTTTAGGGATCCAGCTTGATTTTCTTCCCAATTAATGAAAGTCGCAACCTGGAATGTTCGAGGGTTTAACTTGCCCATCAAACATAGTGAGGTTCACGAGTTCTTTAAGCTCAATAATCTGGATGTTCTTATTCTTCTAGAGACAAGAGTTAAGATGCATAGAGCCCCTAGGATTATTTCTAGGGTCTTTAAGTATTGGGAGGTCATTACTAATTACTCACATCACCATAATGGGCGGATTTCAATTATCATTAATCCTGCAGCTATTTCTTTCAAATTACTTCATAAAAGTGATCAATTAATTTCTGGTTGGGTCCATCACAAAGTTCTTAATAAAGATGTTCTGCTAAGTGTTGTCTATGGGCACAATGCTCCTGCAGATAGACATTCTCTGTGGAATGATCTTTGTCATCTTTCTACAGATAAGGAGTGGATGGTCTTGGGAGATTTTAATATAGTTCGATCCCCGGATGAAAAGCTTGGTCCTAGCCCTCCTTCCCTGGTAGATATGCTAGACTTTAACACCTGCATCAATAGATGTAAACTGGAGGATCTTAATTGTGTGGGTAACTCTATGACATGGACGAATAAGCACGACCGTGAAACTCGGATTTGGTCCAAGCTGGATAGGGTTCTAGTAAATGCAGCTTGGACTGCTTCCTTTCCTTCTTATTCTGCAATTATTGGGGAGGCAGGAATTTCGGATCATTCTCCGATTACTATCACAGTGATGAAATCTCCTCCTATTAAGAAGAGATTCAGTTTCTTAAATAGCTGGGTTTCGCATTCCAAGTTTAGGGCAGTAGTGGCCTCTGCTTGGAACAAGCCTGTTAATGGGTATCCTATTTACTGTCTATTTGCTAGGCTCAAGAATACTAGGCTAGCTCTCTCTCAATTCCATAAGGAGAACTACACTAACATTTCAGGAAGGATTCAGGTGGCAAAAGAAGAACACACTAACTGCCAAAGACTTCTCCAAGAGGAGCCTTTTTCTCCTGGGTTAATTCAGCAGGAAAAGATTCTAACAGCTAGTTATTGTGAGCTTAAAAATGCAGAATTAAGTATGTTACAACAGCGGGCGAAAATTCAACATCTACAGTTATCAGATTGCTCCACAAAATACTTCTTCTCCAAGATTGCTGAAAGGAGAGGACAACAGATGTTAGGTGCAATTCAGAACAGTGAAGGAGACTTATGCCAAGGCTCGAATGCAGTCTCTGCAGCCTTTCTTGAATATTATACTCAGCTTTTAGGTACTCCTTCTCCCACCGCTCCAATTCCACCTGACATTGTTCAGGCTGGTCCTTGCTTGGCAGATTCCAGTAGTCTTACAAGGCCTGTTTCTTTAAGCGAAGCTAAAGCAGCAGTGTTTGAGATGGACTCTAATAGTGGCCTGGGATTTGATGGATTTTCGGCTGGGTTTTTTAAAGCTACTTGGGACATTGTTGGGGGAGATTTCTTTAAAGCAGTTCAGGGGTTTTTTAAATCCAGCAACATGCCAAAGCAAGCTAATACCACAGTTGTCTCTCTTATTCCTAAGAAACCTTGTCCTACTTCTGTTATGGATTTTAGACCAATATCATGTTGCACTGTTTTCTACAAAGCCGTAAGTAAAATTCTTGCAAATAGACTCAAACCTCTTCTCCCCTGTCTGATTGGTGAAGAACAAGCTGCATTTGTGAAGGATAGATGCATTTTTGAGAACACTCTACTTTCTCAATCTTTGGTTAAGGGCTTTTCTAAGAAATTTATAACTCTTAAATGTCTTGTGAAGGTGGACATTAGAAAGGCTTTCGATTCGATTCAGTGGTCTTTTATCGCTAAAATGTTTACCTTATTAGGTATTCCAGCTGAATTCTCTAGTTGGGTTTTGGGTTGCATTACTAGTCCTTGGTACTCATTCAAGATCAATGGGGAAATTGTGGGATTTTTGCAAGGAACAAATGGTATTCGCCAAGGGGATCCTCTTTCCCCCAATATCTTTGTTCTAGGGATTGAGATTCTGTCCAGGAATCTTAGGCAAATTTGTGCTCAAGATCAAGTTTCTTTCCATCCAAAGTGTGCCAAGCTGAACTTAACGCACCTTATTTTTGCAGATGACTTGATGGTGTTTATAAGAGGTGATGTTCCATCAGATATGGCAGTTAAGGATTCTTTGGATCAATTTGCTTCAATTTCAGGCTTAAGAGCTAATGCGGATAAAACTAATATATATTTTGGGGGTGTCTCGCCTTTACTCCAACAACAGATTCTTTCTCAGTCGGGGTTCACTCAGGGGGCTTTCCCGTTTAGATATTTAGGCGTTCCTCTCACGGATGCCAGGATATCTGTGCAGATGTTTGATAGCCTTATATTGAAACTGCAGCATTCAGTCCAACATTGGTCTTCTCAATTGCTCTCTTATGCGGGGAAAGCACAGTTGATAAATTCAGTTGTTTTTGGAATCGAAAACTTCTGGAGCTCAAGCATTCTGTTTCCTAAGAGTGTTGTCCATAAAATTAATAAAATCTGCAAGGATTTTTTCTGGGGCATTGAACCAGGCTCGAGGAGGCATGTTTTTAAAAGCTGGCATTCCATATGTTCCTCATGGTCTGAAGGGGGCTTTAACATTAAGAATCTTGCAGCCTGGAATAAAGTTGTACTGACTAAATGGCTGTGGAAACTCGATGCAAACTTTGGTAGTATCTGGATCAAATGGTGTGGCAAATACATAACAGGAACTGATTCTATTTGGGAAATTCAATCCAAGGAATTCTTTCCTTTGGGCATAAAGAACATCCTGGCAGTGCGAGATGTTTATGTCCAGAATCTGGGTTCTATTCACAAGGCTAAGGAGTTTGTAAAATCCTGTGTAAAAGGCAACAAGTTTAGTTTCGATATAGCATATCAGTTTCATTGCAGCTCCTATTCTAAGGTCTACTGGCATTCCATTATTACTAGACCCATAATAATGCCTCGACATAAGGTCGCCCTTTCCATGGCTATCCAGAAGAAAATTCCTACTGTGGATCGAATACAAGGACGGGGCATTTGCTTGGCTAATAGATGTGTTTTCTGCCTGGAGGCAGCTGAAACGCATGGACATTTGTTCTTTAATTGCAAGTTCACGAAAGAGGTTTGGAAAGGCCTTCTTGCTTGGATGAAAATACCTCATTTCCATGTAGATCTTAAGCGTGTTATAGATTGGCTAACTAGCAACAAGGTCAAGAAACATTGGAAAGCTCCCTTATTTTGTGTTTGCCTTGCAGCTGCGATCTATACCTTATGGAAAGAACGAAATGGAAGAATTTTTGGCAAGACGAAAGCTCCAGTTGATATGCTCCTTTGTAGAGTTAATTTTTTGGTTTCTATCCAATTTGAAAAGTGTATAGAGAAGGCTAAATATAGGAGGGTGTTAGATTTTTTGCATTCGTTTGATGTGTAAACATCAAATAGTGTGTTAGATTTTTGCAAACACTGTAATTTCATAATGAAATGAAATGATATCTTTTTTGCAAAAAAAAAAAAAAAATAATAATAATAATAATAATAATAATAATAATTTCTGGGTTTTCTGCAGGTTCTTTTCCTTTTCGGTACTTCGGGATCCCTTTGACTGAATCCAGGATTAAGGTGAACATGTTTGATTCTCTAATTCTGAAGATACAGCATCATATGCAGCACTGGTCTACTCACCTTCTCTCTTCTGCTGGAAAGGCTCAATTAATTAACTCAGTCATTTTTGGTATTGAGAATTTTTGGTGCTCTAGTGTACTGCTTCCCAAGCAGTGATTAAGATGATTAACAAGCTAAGTAAAGACTTCTTTTGGGGTATAGCTGAGGGATCTCGCCGTCTGGTTTTCAAAAAGTGGAGAGATATTTGTTCTCCTTGGTCAGCAGGGGGTTTTAATGTTAAAGATATTGCTGATTAGAATGCTGCTTTATTGTCAAAATGGCTATGGCAATTTTCTTCACCCAGTAGCAGCATTTGGGTGAAATGGTGTCATGCTTATGTGTTGGAGGGGACTAGTATTTGGACTATTGCTCCAAAAGACTTTCATTCTCATGGATTCAAAAGCATTTTGGTGGTTCGGGATAGACTGATACAGCTTGCAGGATCCATTCAGTTAGCTCAGGTTTGGCTGTCTGATTTTGCTAATGGGACTAAGTTTGATGTTTCTAAAGCTTACCAGATTTTTCGTAATAAAGAAAAGATGATCTGGTGTAGATGTCTGCAATCCAACATTCTTATACCTAGTCACAGAGTGACTCTTTCTATGGCAATTCAAAGTCAGTTAGCTACTATTGATCAGTTCTCTAAGCGTGGATTCCAGTTGGCCAACAGATGCAGTTTGTGTCTTCTGGATCAAGAAATACATTCTCACCTATTCTTTTCCTGTCCTTTCTCTAAGCAGATTTGGGATGTGTTGAAGAATTGGATGAATATTGACATTAAACCCTATTCCTTACTGTCAATTGTAAGATGGATGAACTTACCTCAGAAAAGGAAACATTGGAAGGTTGTGTGGGTTCAGGCAAGTGTTGCAGCGGCTGTTAGTGCAATTTGGAAGGAGAGAAACAAACGTATATTTGCTAGTAAAGAAACCTCAATCTTAAATGTGGTAGCAAAAATTAAGTTTCATGTAGCAATTGGTTTTTGTAAGGATAATAATCCTAAGTATAGTCGAATATTAGCTCATATAGGTTCTTCTAATGCTTTGGCATTCTAGTGTGCTAGATCTTTTTGTATCAAAATCATTGTAATTTCACTCCTTTGAATGAAATGATAAATTTTTCTTGCAAAAAAAAAAAAAAAAAAAAAATAATAATAATAATCAATAATCATAATAATTATTGAGCATAGTGAGAGGAACTCTTTCTCTCTCTAGGATTCTGGTTGTGATCGGTTCCATTCTTCCATGGTTGCCGAGCAGGCCAGGAGAGGGCCAGGGCGGCCGCCGAAGAAATCTTCGCTACCGCCTCCTCAATCTGGTTCTACTGGTGGAAGTGGGGAACATCGGGATGATGAATTGCGATCAGATGATCAGAGTGCTGCGCGGGAACCCTTGGTGAACGATCTAATTCTTAAGGCTATGGAATCGGCTGGTAAGACTAGTTCTTCAGCTGAAACTTCAAATAATTGGATTAATAATAACTTGAATGTGGAGAAGAATGGTGGCGCCAAGAGTACTCTGCCTCCAGTTGTAACTGAGAATGCATGTATGAATTCTTGGGTTTCCGTAGCTACTAAGAAACAACAATTGGGTATGAATCTTATTTTTTTGAAGATGTGGTTGATTCTTCTGAGATTACCATTGATTTGGGCGATTTTGAGGAGGAGTTAGATAGATGGAAGTTTACTCTAATGGGCCATATCATTGGAAGTAGACCGAATTTACAGCAGGTCAAGAAATACGTCCTTGAGAATTGGGGTGCTCTTGCGTTACCTGGTGTGCAGTACTTCAAGAAAGGCTGGTTTGCTTTCAATTTCTCATCTAAAGAGGACATGAATAAGGTACTGGGTGGAGAGCCTTGGCATATGGGAATTTACACCTTTATTCTCAAAGAATGGACGCTTGATTTCTCCTCTGAAATGGAGAAGCTGGCTTGTGTTCCTATTTGGATTTTGTTTCCTGATCTAGACCCGTTTCTCTGGTCAGATATTGTTTTAAGTAAGTTGGCAAGTGCGGTGGGAAGGCCTCTTTGTGCTGATCTAGCTACCACAACCAAAGCAAAGCTCTCTTTTGCCAGGGTGCTTGTAGAGGTGGACATTTCAAAGCCATTGCTTGAGCATATCACCATTAATACTCCTTTTTGTGAAGCTTCTGTGCAGAGAATCCAATATGAATGGATTCCGTATTTCTGTAAGGGGTGTTGCAAGCTTGGACACACTATTAAGACTTGTAAGTGGGAGAAGAAGAAGCTCAATGCTGCTGTAACTAAAGAGGCTGAGCATGAATCTGCATTGGGGGAGTACGTTGGGGAGAAGCTAGTTGGGTCTGGAGTAGTCAACGATGCTTCTCTGCCCGGAAATCCCATGGGTAAGCAGAATACTGAGAGAAAGTACGTTGGGGAGGGACAGGTTGGGTCTGGAGAAGACAACCTTGGACCTCTGCCCGGAAATCTCATTAGTAATGCTAAGGAGGAAAAGTACGTTGGGGAGGAGTCTACTGTAAGAGATCCTCTGCCCGGAAATTCCTCTAAACAGTCTGATATGGGAGGGGAGTACGTTGGGGAGAGCCAGGTTGGGTCTGGAGTTGACAACTCTGGTTCTCTGCCCGGAAACCTTCATTTGGCTTCTGGTTTTCACTCTGAGGAGAATTCAGGAAGCTCCTTCATTCAAGTTTTACGGCGTAATTTTTCTTCAAACAAGAATGTGAAACAGTAGTGGAGCCTATGTTGCTAGACAATCCTTTTCAACCCTTTTCACGGCCGGAAGAGGAGGACATTACACATATTGGAAGTCTGGATTTTCCAATTCCTCCTGATATATTATGAGGATTGCTTCCTGGAATATCTGTGGGCTTAATGACCCTATTAAACAGAGCGAGGTTAAGGACTTTCTTTATCATAATAATGTGGATGTTTTGGGATTAGTGGAGACAAGGGTAAAAGATAATAAAGCTGCACATATTATTCGTACAGCCTTTTGAAGATTCTCAGTTTTATCCAATTATGATTTTCATTATAATGGTAGGATATGGGTTGTTTATGATCCGAATAAAGTTTCTATCCAAAATGTGGTTGCTACTGATCAGATTATTTCCAGCTTGGTTCATCATTTGGAGTCTAATGTTCGTTTCCAGTTTTCTATTGTCTATGGGATGAATGAGGCCATTGACAGAGTTTCTTTGTGGGAGACCTTGCATTCTCTTTCGGGGCATCCCAATTGGATTGTAATGGGCGACTTTAATGTTGTTCGTAGTCCGGATGAAAAAATTGGTTCATCTCCACCGTGTCTCAGGGATATGTTTGATTTTAATGATTGTTTGCTTGCTATTAAGTTGGATGACCTCTCTAGTACTGGTTGTTCTTTGACATGGACTAATAAGCAGCCGTCTGAGTCGCGGATTTGGACTAAGCTTGACAGGGTTTTGGTCAATCCGGGCTGGTATAACTCCTTTCCTAATTCTTCTGCCACTTTTCATGAGGCAGGCATTTCAGACCATTCCCCAATTTTGGTCTCTGTGTTGGATTTTCCTAGAGTGAAGCGTCCTTTTAGTTTCCTTAATAGCTGGGTTGTACATCCGGAGTTCTTTCCTACTGTTGCTTCTGCTTGGAGAGAGAGAGAGTTCAGGGTTCCCCTATGCATTGTTTCTTTACCAAATTGAAGATGACACGGAAGGCTCTCCAGATATTTCACAAGCTCCATTTCATGGGTATTTCCTCTAAAGTGTCGGAGGCTAAACAGAAGCTCCTGGTTTGTCAACGTAACCTCAGGAATAATCCTTTCTCCTTCTTATTGATTCAAGAAGAGAAGCTGGTCCTTGCCTCCTATACAAATCTGAAAGCCGCTGAACTAGCAATGCTGAAGCAGCGGGCTAAGATTAAAGACATGCAGTTATCTGATTGTTCCACGAAATTCTTTTATGCTAAGATTGCTGAGAGGAGAAACCATCAAATGGTGGGCTCGATTAAGGATGCAGTTGGTGGTATTCATGAGGGGACTGATGCTGTTGTTGCAGCGTTCCAAAATTATTACATAGGTTTATTAGGTAAGAGAACTGATGTTACTCCTATTTCTGTTGATTCTGTTAAGCGAGGTCCTTGTTTATCCTTCGAACAGCAGCAAATGCTGATTAGGCCCGTTAATCAAGATGAGATAAAGGGGGCTGTTTTTGACATGGACATTAACAGCAGTCCAGGTGTGGATGGGTTTTCGGTGGGGTTCTTTAAGTCAACTTGGGAAATTATTTCAAAGGATTTCTGCAATGCTATCCAAAGTTTCTTCAGGAAAGGGCATATGTCTAAACAGGCCAACTCTACACTCATTACTCTAATTCCTAAGAAACAAGATGCTTCTTCGATCCAAGATTTTCGACCAATTTCCTGTTGCACGGTATTTTATAAGACCATCAGTAAGATTATAGCTAACAGAATGAAAACGCTCATGCCAGAAATTATTGGTGAGGAGCAGGCGACTTTTATTAAGGGCAGAAGCCTTTTTGAAAACACTCTCCTCTCTCAAACCCTGGTTAAAGGGTATAGTAGAAAGTTCTTAACGCCAAGATGTATGATAAAAGTGGATATCAGGAAAGCGTTTGACTCTTTACAATGGAGTTTTGTCAAACAGATGCTTACAGCGTTGGGTTTCCCAGAATTGTTCATCACTTGGATTATGGGGTGTATTACTAACCCATGGTTCTCATTTAAGATTAATGGAGGTGTTCATGGGTTCTTTCAAGGGTTAAGTGGTATACGACAAGGGGATCCTTTATCCCCATATCTCTTTGTACTTAGTATGGAGATTTTCTCTTGGGCTATGAGATTCATTACCGAGGGAGAAAATGTCTCTTATCATCCTAAATGTAGGAAGATCAATCTTACCCATCTCATTTTTGCAGACAATCTAATGCTCTTCATCAGGGGAGATGTTCCTTCGATTATGGCTGTAAAGAGAGCTCTTGATGATTTTGGGCCATGTCTGGACTTAATGTGAATCTTGATAAGACGTGTATTTATTTTGGTGGTACTTCTGCTGCTATTACTCAAGAAATTCTGAATTGTACTGGGTTCTCTGTTGGTTCTTTCCCATTTCGTTATTTGGGGGTTCCCCTCCACGATGCTACAATCAAGGTCCATATGTTTGATTCTCTTATTATAAAGATTCATCATCTGATCAAGCATTGGACGACTAATTTTCTGTCTTATGCGGGTAAATGTCAGCTAATTAACTCTGTAATATTTGGAGTTCAGAATTTTTGGTGCTCGAGTATTCTCCTCCCTAAGGCTGTGATTAAGGCGGTTAATAAGATGTGTAAGGATTTTTTCTGGGGTATTAGTTTTGGAGCTAGAAGGCTCACGTTCATGAAATGGAGCAGTATTTGTTCTCCATGGAACAATGGGGGTATGAATATCAAGAGTTTAGGTGATTGGAACAAGGCGCTCATTACAAAATGGCTAGGGTAAAGGTAGTATATGGATTGCTTGGTGTCAAAAGTATATTTTACATTCGGATTCTATTTGAACGGTGCAGTCCAAGGAATATTTCTTGTCAGGCTTGAAACATATTTTGAAAGTGAGAGATGAATGCATTAGCAGAAGTGGTTCTGCAGCTGCTGCTGCACAGCTGCTATGCAACTATGCGAAGGGTGATAAATTCAGATTTGGGGACGCTTATCTGTTCTTCAAGGATCCTATGAGTAAGTTTGCTTGGGCTTCGGTCATTTCTTCTATAACTTTGCCCAGACATAGAGTTATTCTCACTTTAGCGGCTTAAAATAAGCTCCCTACGGTTGATAAGATTCAGCAGAGGGGTTTTCACCTCGCGAACAGGTGTTCCCTTTGTGGTACTGCGGCTGAAATAGCTCCCCATCTATTTTTCAGGTGTGGTTATTCGAAAGTAGTATGGTTGCAGGTCTTGGACTGGCTTGGTATTAAAGGTGTTGGATGGGATTTACGTAAAGTGTTAGATTGGATTTCTAAAAGATATAGGCGAAAGCATTAGAAGGCTGACTGGTTTCGGGTCAGTATTGCACCTTCGGTTTACCAAATTTGGAAGGAAAGAAATCAACGACTTTTTGGCGATGGATATGCAGATACAAATACTTTAGTTCAGCAGATTAAATTTTCCGTATCTGTTAGACTATTCCCTTACTTGCATAGTTCTAAATACACTAGTCTTGTAGGTAAATTGCATAGTTTGGATTGATGTCGTGACTTAGTTGGGGTGGCCGTTAGTGGTTCTACTTTTGCAAACTTGTAATTTCATTTAATTAATGAAATGATATATTTTTTGCAAAAAAAATAAATAATAATAATAATAATAATAATAATAATAATAAAAAATAATAATCATCGCGAAGTGAGAGAAAACTTTCTCTCTCTAGGTTGTTATCCTCTCTAATTCAGTTACGAGCTCGAGCTTCTTCCATGGCTTCCGTCCCTCCACTCAAGCGTGGTCCAGGTCGCCCAAGCAAGAAATCTCTGCAATTAAAGCCGCCTGTTGGTCCAGAATCATCTGAGCCTCCTGTGCAGCCAAATAATGACGAATTAGAGGTTGAATCTCAAACCCAGAGTGCTCCGCGAAGAACGATTAATGAAATCATTGTCAATGCTATGGCAGAAGCTGGTAAACTTTTCACTTCTGATCTTAATTCCTCCGATAAATCTAATCTGAATGTTGATTCCTCAGTTAATCCTAAAGTAGTTGAAAACCCGATTTTGCCGCCAAAAAATGCTAATTCAAAATGGTCTAAAATTGGTGCTCCTCATAAGCAATCTGGTATGAGCTTATTCTTTTGTGATGATAGCTCCAAATCTACTGAAATTGATATAGTATTGGATGATTATCAATCTGAACTTAAAATCTGGGATAATACCCTAATGGGAAATGTAATTGGTTCTAAGCCCTCTTTACAGACTATGCAACAATTTGTCCATAAGAACTGGAAAACAATTGACCCCCCCCCTGTGGTACAATACTACAAAAAAGGTTGGTTTTCCTTTCGATTTGGGTCAAGGGAAGCCATGGATAATGTGTTACGTGATGGTCCATGGAAGGTGGGGGTTTACTCTTTAATTCTCAAAGAATGGACTCCCCTTTTCTCTACTAAAATGGATAGAATTTCTGTGGTTCCTGTCTGGATTTTACTGCCTGATTTGGATCCATTTCTTTGGTCTGAATCAGTATTGAGTAAGATTGCTAGTAAAATAGGAACACCCTTGTGTGCGGACCTAGCTACCACTACCAAAGCAAAACTATCTTTTGCAAGAGTTTTAGTGGAGGTTGATGTATCTAAAGAGTTGGTTGAAACTGTAGTCATCAACACACCTTACTGTGAGCATTCTTGTCAGAAAATCCAATATGAATGGGTTCCATATTATTGCCATGGTTGTAAGAAACTTGGGCATACAATCAAATCCTGTAAATGGGAGATGAAGAAACAAGATGCTGTGGCTATAGGACAAAGTGGTTCTTCAGTCTCAGAAGGTGATCAGCTTCAGACAGAGATAAAGACTGTTGTAGCTTCTCCTGCTATAGAAACTGTTAAGACCTCAAATTGTCCTCCTAAGTTTTACCAGGATGATACCTTTATTCCTGTGTCTAAGAGGAAGATCTCATCACAAAAATCTAAGGAGTCTATTTAGAAGCCCTTAGTTCTGGAAAATTCTTTCCAGATGCTCCATGAGAGCCATGTTTTAGAGGTTGGGGGTGAACTAGGTGGTACTTCAGGTCTCTCTAGTGTATCCTAGAGTCTAGAGAGTGGGGTTGGATCTGGTTATGGGATAGAACTGATCCCCCATCTCTCCTCTGGTGCTAGCACTAAAGAGCTCCCTGTAATGCACCAAGAATGTTCAATGGTGGTTTTGAGTAAGGATCCTATTCCTCCTGATAAATAATGAGGATAATCTCTTGGAATATCAGGGGCTTTAATGACCCAACTAAGCATAGTGAGGTATTAGATTTGTTATCTGTTCATAATCCTGATGTGTTTGCTTTATTGGAGACTAGAGTTAAAAGCTCTAAGGCTACTAAAATAATTCATAATAATTTCAAGAGGTGGAATGTAGAAGCCAATTATTCTGCTCATTACAATGGTAGGATTTGGCTCTTCTATAACCCTAGTACCATTTCTATTAGTCATCTGACTATGGGTTCTCAGCACATCACATGTAAAGTTGCTCATATCTCTACACTGGAATCTTTTTGGATTAGTGCTATCTATGGTCATAATGAGGGTTGTGATAGGAACGCTTTATGGAATGATCTGCAGAATTTTAAATTCTCTGATCCCTGGATTGTTCTAGGTGACTTTAATGTAATAAGGAATTATGATGAAAAATGGGGAGCTTCCCCTCCTTCTTTGCAAGATATGCTTGACTTTAATACTTGTTTGCTTCACTGTCAACTTGAAGAGCTACAAGGAACTGGTTGTGAAATGACTTGGACTAATAATCAAGAGCCCTCTACTAGGGTTTGGTCTAAACTTGATAGGGTGCCTGTTAACCCAAGTTGGCTGGTTTCTTATCCTTCTTCTGCTGTTCATATTTCTGAATAAGGAATTTCAGACCACTCTCCCTTGATTGTGGAAATTTCCCAGGGTGTGTTGGCTAAGAAAAGATTTAGTTTTCTCAACTCTTGGATTGAGCATCCTGATTTCCTCTCCACTGTTCAAAAGGCTTGGAATATTAGAATTTTGGGTTCTCCAATGTACTGTCTTTTTGCTAAGCTCAAGAATACTAAGCTGGCTCTACAAACATTTCATAAAGCTAGTTCATGCTGCTAAGGAAGCTATGTTGGACTGCCAGAGGAGATTGCTTGCTGACCCCTTTTCTTCTACTCTTATTAATAATGAGAAGATCTGCACCAAAGATTATTTGGATCAAAAAAAGGCAGAAATGGCTATGCTTCATCAAAGGGCTAAGGTTAAACATATTCAGTTGGCTGACTGCTCTTCTAAATATTTTTACTCTAAGATTGCTGAAAGAAGACCTCAACAGATGATTGGTGCCATTACCAGTGCAAATGGAGATCTTCATACAGGTTCTAAAGCTGTTGTGAAGGCCTTTCAGGAATACTATACCAGTTTAATTGGTACTAAAGTTCCTGTCTCTACTCTTTCTCCTTTATCTGAAGGTTTAAATCCTGATTTTTGTGCTAGTTTGGTTGCTCCCATTTCTATTTTGGAAATTAAGTCTGCTGTTTTCCAAATGGACTCTAATAGCAGTCCAGGTATTGATGGTTTCTCTACTGGCTTTTTCAAGTCAGCTTGGCATATTGTTGGTTCAGATTTCTTTAAGGCTGCCTCTTGTTTTTTTAAGACAGGAAGAATGTCTAAGCAAGCCAATTCTACTCTTATTTCTCTGATTCCTAAAAAGGAAGGTGCTAAAAGTGTTATGGACTTTAGACCTATATCTTGTTGTACAGTGTTCTATAAAGCTATTACTAAAGTTCTAGCTAACAGACTTAAACCTATCCTTCCTTCCTTAATTGGTGAAGAACAAGTTGCTTTTGTTCAAAATAGGAATATTTTTGATAATATTCTCCTTTCTCAAGCTTTGATTAAAGGATATGGTAGGAAATTCCTTACACCAAGATGTTTGGTGAAGGTGGACATAAGAAAAGCTTTTGATACTTTGCAATGGGAGTTTATTGAGAAGATGCTCACTGGTTTGGGGTTTCCTGATATGTTTGTTAAGTGGATTATGGGTTGTGTTAGGGACCCCTGGTATTCTTTTAAGCTCAATGGAGGTATTGAAGGTTATTTTAAAGGTGAAAGTGGAATTAGACAAGGAGACCCTCTTTCTCCATTCATTTTTGTTCTTAGTATGGAGGTTTTATCCAAAAATCTTAGACTACTCTGTCATGAACCTAATGTTTCCTTTCATCCTAAATGCACCAAACTAGATTTAACTCATTTGGTCTTTGCTGATGATTTGATGATATTCTCAAGAGGAGATCTTCCTTCGGTTCTTGCTATAAAAGAAGCTTTATCTAAATTTGGTAATGTATCTGGTCTTTGTGCCAATTCTGACAAGACTAACTTCTACTTTGGGGTGTGTCTATGGATGTTCAGAATCTTATTCTTGAGCAGACTGGATTCAAGCCTGGTCTTTTCCCTTTCAGATATTTGGGGATGCCTCTTAGTCAATCTATAGAATCTCTGTTAATATGTTTAGTCCTCTTATCCTCAAAATTCAGAGATCTATAGCTCATTGGTCCACTAATCTTTTATCTTATGCTGGGAAGATTCAACTACTAAACTCAGTGGTTTTTGGACTTGAAAATTTCTGGTGTGCTAGTGTCCTTTTTCCTAAGGCAGTCATTCAGTTGATTAATAAACTATGTAAGGATTTTTTTTGGGGTATCAAGCCTGGTGACAGGAGGTTTGTCTTCAAAAAATGGAGGGACATTTGTATTCCTTGGAATTGTGGGGGGTTCAATCTTAAAAATCTGGAGGTGTGGAACCATGCTTTAATGAGTAAATGGATTTGGCAATTGGATTCTGGAATTGTTAGCATTTGGTCCAAATGGTGTAAAGCTTATATTTTGCAGAATGATGATATTTGGTCCATTACATTTAAAGATCATTATCCATCAAGCCTGAAGAACATTATCACAGTTCGAGATCTTATTGTGGCTAAGCTTGGTTCTGTTCAGCAAGCTCGGAGTTTTTTGCAGTCTTGATCTACCAATGTCTCCTTTAATGCTCAAAAGGTCTATCATATATTACTTGGAAGAGATGTTGTGAAGGTTCATAAGGCTAAGGCTTCTAGCTCGCTGTTGGTCCCTAACCACAGGATTCTGTTCTCTTTAGCAATGAATAATCAATTGCCTACAGTTGATCAGTTTGCCAGGAGGGGGTTATGTATGGTTAACAGATGTGCGCTTTGTTTGCAGGCAAGTGAAAGTCATCAGCATTTATTTTTTGAGTGTCCTGTTTCTCAACAGATTTGGAACCAAGGGCAAGAATGGATGGGTTTAGAGTTATCCCTTTTTTCTCTAAAGAGTATTATTAGATGGTGTGTGCAATACACACAGAAAACATTGGAAAATACCTTGGATTTGGGTCACCTTCACAGCCACTATTGCAGCCATTTGGAAGGAAAGGAATAACAGGGTGTTCACAGGAAAGATTACTCCAGTTGAGCAGATTTTTGGCCAGATTAAACTTGTTGTTATAGCTAGATTTCATGTGTTTGATAATCCTAAGTACTCTAGGATTTTAGCTCAATTTTATTGATGTAATCTAGTGAGTTAGTCTTTTGCATAAACTTTGTAATTTCACATCATCTGATATGAAATGATAATTTTCTGCAAAAATAATAATAATAATAATAATAATAATAATAATAATAAATGTATGGAAGCCTCTTGTTAATTAATAAGAGACGTAATCTTCTTGCAAAAAAAAATTAATAATAATAATAAAGAGAGAAAATCTTTTTGGATTTTTGTGACTTTTTCAAATTTTTATGAATTTTTGGAAATATTTTGAAAAATAAAGAGGAAGTCATCCCTCCCCCACATTAAAACCGTGCAATGTCCTTAATGCATAAGTAGGGGAAAGATCAAAAAAGATAGAAAGAGAAAAATAAGGAAAATATTTTTTGATTTTAAAGATTTTTCAAAAAAAATTGTGAAAGAAAAGAAAATAAAAGTAAAAAAAGAGGGTCGGGTCAAGATATAATCACATCACCTAGACCCTAGCCAAGAGATTGAAAAAGAAAAAGGAAAATAAGCCAAAACAATGAAAATAAAAGAGAATAAATGCAAAAAAGAAAAAGGAAAGGTAAAAAAGATGGAAAAAGGGCGTAGGTGTAATCACAGTACCTATCACGAATTCCGTCCGATTCCGACTAAATCTAAGTACTTGGATTAAGAAGGGAGAAGAGAATAGTTTAGATTTTCAAAACTGACTTAGGTGCGATCAAGTCACCAAAGTCGAGAGCAATAAGTGGGCCACTCGGGCCGAATAAACCTTCACACTCACAACAAAATACATCAACCCGTACAAGGGCATCGACAATCACAAACCAAACTGACTAACACAAATCAAAAGAATTTGCCAATAATTGGCGCTGAATAAACTGTAATAAAATAACCGAACTTCCGGCAACCGACACCCACACACTCGACAGTCACTAGGATAGCCGAATCACATGGTACCCGGAGGAGGTGAAGGCTGGTAGTTATAACGCGTCGGGAATGTACCAAAGAACTTGTCAAAATATTGTTGCTGCTGCAGCAACAATCTCTGGTTCTCTTCAGCCTCTCAAGCATCCCTAACTGCTGCCTCAGCCATCTCATAGCTCTTCCACGCAAACTCGAACCCATCTCGAGCATATGTATATGTATCATGCATTGTGTCCCGTGCATCACGAAGCAAATGACGAGTATCTCGAGCTAGAGAGAGGGCCTCCATGGAATTCTCCCAAGTTTGGCTAGTGTAATCATGAACTTGTCTTACTGGTTATAGAAATCCTCATAACCAAAGAAAGAAGAATGCCTCGGAGGACTCATACTAACATCTTCGCCTCAAAGGAATCATACTAACATCTTCTTGGAAACTGGGGGTGGCTTGTGTATAGACGAAATGGCGATGTGGAGTGAAACCTTCAAAGTCGAGGGTGTGGAATTCAATGTCTTGGGTATATTGGGGTTCGGGTTGGTGAGAGGTAAAAAGTTGGTGTGAAGTATAAGGTAGGCTACATTGTCCCCCATCCCTAAATACCCCAAGGACTTCGACTTCCGGTTCATCATTCGTCACTTCTTCTAGTAAAATCTCATCATCACCATAATCTAGAGGGCCATCGGGGTAGTTAACCATGTAAAACTTCCCTCGGCTACAATTCAGAATATATTCCTCAGAACCCTTAGGCATACCATAGTTAAGCTCATTATTAAGCGAGACCCAATCGGGATTGGGCAATGCGAGACGCAAAGTTCAGTTATCTTACACAAAAATAGACTATCATAATCTCCAGGAGTCCACACTAAGAACGAGCAATAATGCTCATCGAGGTATTTTCTCCCTTCCAAGACCAGACTCTGGCACCCAAGGTCAAGATGCAAGGCTTTGGCAAGCATCGTGACAACACCCACGCAAGAAATTTCCTTGCGGTTCCCTTTCTCAACTTGCGAGAAACGCGAAGCCAAAGCCTCGGCCAAATCGACGGAAGAGCTACGATTCATGAGCGCGTCCTCAAGTAATTGCACCGCCGTAGCACTAAAATTATGGTGCGTGTCATAGCTAGAAAGGAAAGAATTTGCCATGATACGCGCCACATACTTGAGAATGGGGTTACGGATCGAGAAGGACTGCATCTTTCCCCCCACAGAATACCTTTTGACGGGCAATCTTATGCCAAAAATGATCACGAGCAAGTTTGTCCTCACGTGTTTGCCCTGCCCTGGGTTTTCCACTGGGCCAAGTTGGTAAAGAGGGTAGTGCATCGAATGCCTCAAGCGATAAATTATGCCGAGTTTCCCACAACTGAAAAGAGATTGTCGTAGAGTCATCGCTTCCCATCATCTCAAAAGTTATGAAAAACTCGCACGTAAGAGTTTTAAAGGTATCCTCAGCAGAATGATAAAACGTTATGAGGCCAATTAGTTCACAAATACCTCTTACCTCACCCTCAATACCCATACGGGTTAAGACACGACCCAACGCCCATCAGGTAGCCTCAAATTTGCAATTCCAAAAAGAGTTTTAAATCGTTCAAGAAATACCTTCCTTGCAAATTTGATATCGAATTCGGAATAATGGAGGAAAGTACAACGAATAACAGGATGACGTACCTCAAGAGGAGCAAGATGCGAATGCGGGACGAGCCCGGGGTCCGGTAATGGTGTTGGCGTCGCCTCTTCTGAAGGTGAAGGTGATGAAGAACTTGATCTTCGGTTGAAAACTGATGATAATTTCTTCCTCGCTGTTTGCTTGAACCCCTTCATTATAATGAAAGCTTGAGATTTTGTGAAGGAGGTCAGGGTTTGTGTGGAATTTCAGGAAATTAATTCTAAGGAGGGGTTAGGATTGTGAAATGGATGGGAAATATGTTATTTAATTGAAAACATGTTTTTCTACGTTGTACCCTCATGTTTTTTCATTTTCTACCATGTACCCCTCTTATTTTCTAAAGCCCTACGTATACCCCTATAGTTGATTAATTTCATTAAACGTAACCTAATCACAATTTTTCCTACTAAAAAAAATCTAATTAATCTCCATCTATGTCTGCTATGTTCTCTCCAATTATAATTTTCAGACATAATTTCTGATTCTTTTTCTTCATTTTAATATAATTTTTTCACTCTTCTTTATTTGTCTTAAAAATTCATGATCATACAACATCAATGCTTTGTTTGTTAATGTAATTGAAATTAATTTCGTTAGAAATCAGTAAAATAACATAATTTTAAGCAAAAGAATAAGTTGAGGAAAAAGTGAAGATAAATCAATAAGGTAAAAAAGAATAAGAATTTGATGTATAAAAGGAAGAAAATGGGGAAAATGAATGAAATAAGAGGGAAAAGTTTGGGAAAGTGGAGGTAAAACAAGTCAAGGTTGTCAAAACTAGTCATGTCATAGCTTAGACATTGTCATGTCATCTAATTAACTGGGTACTAGACGAATAATTGTGATTAGGTTACGTTTCATGAACTTATTAATCAACTACAGGGTATTAGTGAGGATTTAGAAAATCGGAGGGGTACATGATACAAAATGAAAAACAGGAGGGTACAACGTAGAAAAACCCATTGAAAAAATATGGAGTGAATTGATGGATCGAAGGGAAAAAAGGGTTGAGTTTTGTGGTGTTTTAATGGAGTTTGAAGGGAGTTTGGGTTTTGGGTTGAAGAGAGAGAGAGGGAGAGGAAAAGTGAATTATGAGAGAGTAAGGGGGGTTGGGGTGAGTAGGTAATGCCGCGGGGTTAAGTTTCGCCTGCTCGACTCCTATCAGGCGAAATTTTGCCCGACGTTTTTTTCACAATTTCGCACAATTTTCTCCACCAGGCAAAGTTTCACCCGACAGTTTTTTGAAGCTCAATTTTGCTTTTCTGCCAAAAACTCCACCGGACAAAGTTTCGGCGGACTGTAAATGAAAAATATTCCATCGGGCGAAGTTTCGCCCGGCGGTCCTGCAGATCGTGTCCCTCCTTTTGGCTTTGAAAAGTCACCCGAATTGATTTAACTCCCAAATCGCTCAGCAAACCAAACCCATGCGTCAAGATACATTGGCAAAAACCCTCTCGACAACCTTAGAAGCACCCAAAACTTCTTCAAATCGGCTTCAAATCCTGCAAGAATATTTTTACAAGCTCCACACTATAACAATTTATATCTTTAAAAAGTTACAAATCAAAAATCTACATAATTGTCCAAAGGAGAAAAATAAAAAGTTATTTACAAGGTGGTTATAAAGAACACCACCAAACCAATCAAAGCTATTAAGAGATATTTTCAGGGTTGCTTTGAAAGCAACCCATGGACACCACTTCATCCTTTCTTCACATAATGGGCTTCCTTGCTATTGTAATTGAATTAGCTTGTGCGTCCTTTGTTGGAAGGCATGGATCCTTAAAGCTTGAGCTCAGAGCATGCACATCGACCGTGATCTCGTCAACAAGGCTTGGCCAATGATTGACACCCATCAACTTTGTTACTTAAGAGTAATGTCTTCGTTCCTCACCAAGCTTGCCTTAGGTGGAGCGATTTTCGAAGAAGTACACCTTGGCTTATGCTTGGGCTCATTGACAATTTTGAAATTCATAAGGGATTCATTGGTAGAAGGATGTTAAAGCATTTCATTGCCGAATACCTCATTGACTGTAGTCTTTGGTAAGAAAGTGGGTTGCAACACCCCTGATTTTATAAAGTAAATTAAATTAAAGTTATATTCGTATTTTTATTTTATTTACGATTTAACTCGTAATTCTTAAAATTATTATAAAATGAATTTATCGTTTAATCGTTTCAAACTCCTAAAATCTATTTATCTCGGAAACTCTTATATTTAAAACATATTTTTATTTATCTTTTGATTTATTTTATACATTTAATGTAATTCTTATCGGAAGTTTATTTCGGCGATTTAAATTCATAATTCTTTTATTTATTTATATTTAAGCTCGAATTTCTATTTTGGCTCGAAGTTTATTTATTTTTAGTTTCGTCAAAACATTTATTACCTTTCCTCGAGAAATCAATTTAATTCACTTCGTCGAAAATTTATTATTTATCGGGAAATACTATTTCATCGTCTAATTATTTATAAGTCTCGTTTTCGTCCCGAATACTTTAATTACTCATTTTATTTGACGGCCCGATTATTTAATAAATTTTATTAACTCGTTTTTTATTCAACTCGTGGGTTAGTCAACTCATCGTTACGGAATTCGTGTCCAACCAAATTCATTTAACTAACCCGTGTTTCGTTCTATTCTTAATTCAATTCACCCCCCATGGTATCCCTCTTATTTCAGCTTATTCACCCCCCCCCCCCCTTTTGTTTTTTTCCCTTATTCCACCGCTTTCCCATTTATTTATTTTTAATATTCATTTCCCTTTTGTGATTCACATTACACTCCCCGTTTTGTCTCCCCTTCATATACCTGCCCGTTTCTTCCTTTTTTTTTACATACTCACCGCCACCATCCGTCTTCTTTTGATCATCATCATCATCATCTGCCTTCTACCCTTGTTTCCGCACCACGTTCCTCTTCGCTGCTGCTATATCGTGGTTGTTTCTGCTGTTTCCGTCTCCTCCCCTGTTTTCTTTGTTTTTCCTTTTTCGTCTACCCTCCTTCCTCCTCTCCTGTTTTCGTGCCTTTGCCTAGCTGTTCAGGTCGGTTTTTGTCCATTTGTTCTCCTTCTTCTCTTCTTCGTCTCCTTTTGATTTTATCTTGTTGCTGCGTTCTGCCTTGCGTTTTCTGCTGCTGTTTGTCGTGTATTTTGCTGTTGTTCTTATTGTTCTAGTCTATTTTACAACTTCATTATTTTTGTTGTTCGGTTCGTGTCCTTCTCCATCTCTTTGGGCGCTACTGCTTTTATCTTTGTCGTTTCAATGCTGTCTTACTGTTCACTTTGTGGTTGCTAATACGTCCTGTCGTTTCAAGTTGTATCCAATTTCTGACCTGAAGCGTGCCTGCTGCTGTTCGTTTTGTCTCTTCATTTTCGGGGTTGATTGCTACTGACAGTTGCTTGATGTCTTGATGTTGTTGTGCGTCATGTTTATTATTGCTGCTGGTGTCACGTTGCTGTTTGGGGTACGGACTCTTTAATACTCCTTAGTTCTTGTTGTCCGTTTCCTTAAACTCCTCTTCTTTTCTGCTTAACTCATTTTTCGTTCCTTGTTTATTGTGCCTACTCGCTGCTACTGTTTTGTGTGTCCGTTTGCTGCTGCTTCGTTGTTGTCGATTCCGGTCGTTTCTCCGTTCGGATGTCGTCCTTTGTACAGTTTTCCTCCGCTGTTACTCGTTCGCTGCTGTTAATGTCGCACTAATGATGCTCGTTGTTCTCGTGTGTACTGTGTCGGCCTCGTTTTTGTGCTGCTGCTTTCTCCGTCTTAGTTTGTTCTTCATTTCCTCGTTGTTTTTCTCCCTTTTCAATCGACGATTACTGTCGTTTTGCTTCTCCACTTGGTTCTAATCTATCTTGACCCATTCATTTTATTCTAGCCTTCCTCGTTATTTGGATTTATCGATTGTACCTGAGTCCAACACTTTTCTCTTTCTTTTGTGGTGTCAACTTGATTTACGTTAGAAGACTAACCATTCTACAACGTGGAGCCTAAAGATGTTACTATTGAAGTTCCGAAGCTTGGACAGATGAACTGAAGGGTGTGCATTGACGATTTCTCGCGAGGTAACTTTAGGACGTTACTCGATTTTATATCGTATATTTGAGTAGTAGTATGTAGTAAATATTTTAACTTTTGTTTTCTAATTTTTTTTATTGATTTATTATTTGCTAAAAATGTTATTTTATAAATCGTGTGCTTTATAAATATTTACGACTTTCGATATCGTTTTATAAATCGTTTTTAATTTAATTATTTACGATCGTTATAATATTTTGTTGGTTATCATGACACTAATAACTAAATATTATCGATTTCATATTTTCCTCTTATTTCGTTAATGTTCCGGTCACGGAAACAATTCACCCGGCCTTGAATCCGGGCTTTACAATTGATTTACTAGTGAACAATCGATCGTCTGATTTCCTTAAGATCTCTCCTTCGTCTCACTCCCTCGGTCGGACCTTCCCGGCGGAGTAGGCCTGCTACCTGCACAGTGAACGCACAGGGCCTCGGAGGTTGTCCGAGGGAACCCTCTCCGATGCCTAAGTCAGTCCGTGAATGCCTTAAGAAAACCCGGTTCGTGAGGAACTAGGCGGCAATTTTAGAGTAAGAGTTCTAGAGAGAGAAAATCCAACCCCTCTCATGTGGGAAATGGGGAAGTATTTATACCTTCCCACAAAAGAGAGAAGTGGGGGAGGAATGGTTGGATAAAGAAGTGACAAGTGGCGTCTTCTCATCCACCCATCCCTAATTACCTTAGGCGAAATGACGGGAGGGCCCCTGGGGGTACTGACCCTGTCGACCAGGGACTTCCCCAGGGCAGGCGGAATTCGGGCAGTGGCTGCTAGGCTCCAGCAGGCTGGGATGGCTTATGGTCCCAGCAGCCGACGGCCATCCTTAGCGTTTGATGCTTCTGTTTCAATTTCTTGCTAGGGACTTGTCTTTTGAGCTTTGACAGGAATCATCCCAGGGCCCGCCCAGCAGGCGGTTACTTGACAGGCGGCCGACCCCAATCAATTGGCCTTCGTCAGTAGGAGGGAAGTAAGGCTTTTCTTCTGCTAACGATTCTTGCTTGGAGGGAGGTTGACTTCCATGTCTGCCACAGCATTTAATGTTTTGCATTTTCCCAAGGGACGTAACGCTGCTCACGTCAAGTATGCAAAGAGTTGAGAGTGCCTTTTGCAATGATTACACTTCTCCTCTAGGTGGATTTTTGGGAACCGTGAAGAGTTCCCGATTGGTGGCTCTCCTTCCAGGGTGGTTGGAGTGTCATTAATGCCGTGTTTTCTCTTGTATAAAACCCCAGCTTCCTCCACTTTTCTGCTTAGCTTATCTTCAATCCTTCCACTTTCTTCGTCTTTAATCATGGTTTGGATTAAAAAATGTGTAACCCGCCGTGGAGTTAGATATGTTACTTTTATCTTTAGAGGGTTTTGGAGGCTCCAATATGCTCGTGTTGCGTATCGAGCTGTCCGCCGTAGTCGCCGTTCGTGGCTTTATTCCCGCCGGACGGATAAGAAGGCTTCTGTTAGGATGGGCAAGCGCCTCAAGAGGTCCTCACCTCCTGCTGCGCCTAGGTTCAGGCGTTGCCCCCAGGGAGGGGGCTGTTTTAACAGGGGATGCCACGAGTGTTTTCCGTGGCTGCACCCCGAACAATTTTACTCTAACCTCTCTGACACTGATTCCTCCTTGGCGTCAGGTCCCTCTTCGCCTGTGAAGAAGACAGGCTGTCGCACCTGCGACGAATCCCGGGCCGTTCCCTTTGGCAGGGACTGGGAGGACAGCAGCCATGACTCTGATGACAGTGAGGGTCTTGGTTGCCTGAGCGACAAGGATGAAGACGGAGCTCCTGATGATCCTTTCCAGGATTCCCCAGACTGGGATTGGGGCTCGGATCTCGGGAGTCCAGGCAGTCCTGGGGATTATTCCCCAGATTTGGACGACGACTAGGCCTGCGTAGCAGGGTGTTTGGTTTCTGTCAGGCCGGAATTTTTGGGCCTTATGTATTTTTCTTTCGTATCTGTCTCAAGATGTAACTTTCCCCTTCTTGGCTAATGAAATGAGAGTTAATCAGTTTGTCTTTTTTTTTTTTTTTGAATGCTAGAATGACGTCGTCGGTTGACCTTTCTCTCTGCCATTTTTAGTCTCTCGAGGCCCTTCTTGGAAAGGGTGAACAGTCTGTGTCCAGTGTGCGACACGTGGATGACTATTTGAGGGTCTTGTCAGGGGACTGCCTTTTGAACTTCTTGGGCTTTATATAAACCCTTCTCCCCCTTCATTTTCCTCTTTTACCTTTCCTGATATCTCAAACTCCTTATACTTCCTGAATCTTCTTCGTTTGCCGAGCATTTCTTCGAGGAGCAAGGAATACTTTTTATCACTGTCTCCGGCGACTTCATCGGCGTCTTTAGGTTAGAACTTCTTTAAACCTCTCCTCTTTTTTCCCTTCCATAGCCAATATGTCGCGAGTCCGTCCCCTTTCTTTTACCTCTTTGCTCGGGGGAACTGGGGGCGGTGACGGTGACCGACGTGACATAGCTTCTTCCTTTGGGGTCGGCCCTAGGGAGGAGGACGATCATCACAGGGGGGAGGGTGCTGAGTCACCCGAACCGGCTCCCTTTGACGTGGTCGACTCCGATGACGAGGCCCTGGAGGTGGATCCTTCCAGGGTCGTCGGCCCCCTCATCCGCAGGGAGAGGGGGAGGACCTACTTCTTGGACAAGGAAAAGTATGTGGTCCCCCTAAAGACCTATCCTGAGGCCAAGAACAGGGACCTGATTTTGGAGAGTAATGCTGCTAAGGCCATTGAACAATTTTATAATTTCGGGGAAGGGTACATGGTTGTAGTCACTGGGGAAAAGGACACAGTGTGCTGTCCCCCAGAAGGATGTGTGGCCGTCTACCATAAGGCCTTGGAATTTGGCCTGCGATTCCCGCTGCACCCCTTCCTGGAGGAAACCTTCAGGAGGATGAACGTTGTTATCGCCCAGCTGACTGCAACTGCCATTAGATCCTTAGTAGCTTACACCTGGACCTGCCTTTTCCATGGCGAGGGGCCTTATATTGACGCCCTTCGTTTCATGGTCGGTCTTCAAATGGTGTCCTCATCTGGGGGGGATGGCTCCCCTGGTTATTGGTCTCTGCTGAGGCAGAAAAAGTACGCCTTGGTCTGGCCGGCTATGAGCAGCCTTAAAGACTGGAAAAATAACTTCATATATATCCATAGCGCGTCAGGGTGGAAAATTCCTAGACATTTTAGGAACCATGTCCACACCCGCATGGAGACGCGCGAGGAGTACTACCCAAGTGTTGGGGGGAAGGCCCTGGAGGTCAGGCTGAGCGCGAAGGAGGAGATTTTGATAAAAAAGTTTGAGATTGTGGTGGATAAGCATGGGAACTTTGGCCCTGCCTTCTGGCTCCCCCACGCGGAGCTCATTACAACAGACGAGTATTTGCTTCCCATGGGCCTGATTCCTGGCCTTGAAGGTAGTTCTAGGGATTTTTTGTTGTCACGATTTTCCAGAGACTTTATTTCTCCCTGCCTTTTAGATGACCGCCTTTCCCTTTCTGCAGATTCCTATACTTGGCGCTAGACAAAGAAGCAGGTCAGGCGGTTGGGCCTGAGCGAGGAATTGGTTGTTCTTTCAAAGCGTCCTACCCTCCCTGCGAATTTTAGGAAGGGCAGCAAAGCCCTTATGAAGCTTGTCAAAGACTTCGCCGCTGGTCGAAGATTACCTCTCCCACCCCGGCTGCCTTCGTCGAGGCAGGCGACTCTCACCCCTAGCACCCATGAGGGGGAGGCGGAGGTTACTTCTGGAGCCACACCTTCCCCCAGTCAGAAGCAGGGTGTCTCTCCGGCTGGACCTCGGGCTTCGCAGGGAACGCAGCCTGGGAATTCCAAGGGGACAGGGGAGAGCGCTCCTTTGGAGCTGAGGAAGAAAAGGGACAGGGAGGCTCCCAGTGCTGACGTGGTGGATTTGGAAGCGGATGTTACCACTCCTGAGGCGAAGCGCCCTGCACGTGATCCTCCAAGTACCTCCTTCCCAGAAGAAAACGCAGAGTTCCACTACACGGCTGGTGATAGTGTGGATGTGTCAGGCTTGCTTTCTGACTCCGGAGCTGTCTTGGCCGACCGCCTTACAAAAATGGTGACCTCAACTTCTCATCAAGTGCTGCAGTATATCCAGCGTACCTCTAAGGTTATGCTGGCGTCTGCCGAACTGGCGGCTCTCAGCCGCCTGAGCGATGAGGAGCTGACAATTACCCCCGGGGCTCCTCCTCCCGACCGCCTGGCTATGGTTGAGAGGGATGTCTCCTTGATAAGCTCCTTGAAGGATAAGATGACAAGGCAAGAGGGCGAGTTAGAGGAGGCCAAGAAGCAGGCTGGTCAGTGGAGGCTGCAAGGGGAGATGGCTGTGAAGGAGGTTGCGAAGCTGGAGGCTGATCTGAAGGAGAGCCGGCAGTCGTTGAACCGAGCCAATCTATCTTTGGCCGAGATGGGGCACTTGAAGGGAAGAGTAACTGACTTGGAGGAGCAGCTGTCAAAGGCCAAGTCGTCTTTTGAGCAGGCTAAAGGGGAATGGGCGAAAGAGAAAGAGACCCTGGCTGAGGAGGCTGAGGCTGCAGTGGATGCCAGCTTCGCGAGTGGTGCCAACTCCTCTCTGGAGTTGGTGATGGAGGTGATAGGGGAGATGTTCCCTACCTTTGATGAGGACTCTTTCCGGAGTCTTTATATCGCTAAGAATGAAGCTCGGGCGACCAGGCAGCCTGAGGCAGATGCCGACGCTCACCAGGATGCTACGTGACGCCCTTTTTTCTTATAGAAGTTTTTACCCTTCCGTGCCGAGCCAGTGCTATGGCCAGTTTGTTTGTAGTATTTGCCACTTTGTTTTTCCTTCTTAACTTTGTAAAGACCTTCTACCCTTCATGGGTCCTGTTTGTGGAATATTTCTCTTTGCTTTTTATGACAAGTTGTTTTAAAATTCGGGGATTCTTTCCTTGTTGTTAATCGCGCTTGTCACAGCATGCCCCTGGCTTCGTTCAAAGTCCGGGGGGCCTGCCCTTTGCCTGTCCAGAGGCAAGCAGGGTGGCTTTTGCGTTTTTTATACAAGGTTGGGGGGCCTGCCCCCAGTCCTTGTCAGTCTGGCCTGTCCCTGGCTTTTTGTTCAAAGTCCAGGGGACCTGCCCCCTGCCTGCCCAGAGGTAAGCAGGGTGGCCTTTGCGTTTTTTATACAAGGTTGGGGGGGCCTGCCCCCAGTCCTTGTCAGTTTGGCCTGTCCCTGGCTTTTTGTTCAAAGTCCAGGGGGCCTGCCCCCTGCCTGCCCAGAGGTAAGCAGGGTGGCCTTTGCGTTTTTTATACAAGGTTGGGGGGCCTGCCCCCAGTCCTTGTCAGTTTGGCCTGTCCCTGGCTTTTTGTTCAAAGTCCAGGGGGCCTGCCCCCTGCCTGCCCAGAGGTAAGCAGGGTGGCTTTTGCGTTTTTTATACAAGGTTGGGGGGCCTGCCCCCAGTCCTTGTCAGTTTGGCCTGTCCCTGGCTTTTTGTTCAAAGTCCAGGGGGCCTGCCCCCTGCCTGCCCAGAGGTAAGCAGGGTGGCCTTTGCGTTTTTTATACAAGGTTGGGGGGCCTGCCCCCAGTCCTTGTCAGTTTGGCCTGTCCCTGGCTTTTTGTTCAAAGTCCAGGGGGCCTGCCCTCTGCCTGCCCAGAGGTAAGCAGGGTGGCCCTTGCGTTTTTTATACAAGGTTGGGGGGCCTGCCCCCAGTCCTTGTCAGTTTGGCCTGTCCCTGGCTTTTTGTTTAAAGTCCAGGGGGCCTGCCCCCTGCCTGCTCAGAGGTAAGCAGTGTGGCTCGGATTTTTGCTGGGGGGGTCATTTTTCCCGATTTTGGCAGCAGGGGGGCCTCCCCCTGTTGCTCCCTGCTCGTTTGTGTGTGAAGAACGCGAGAGTGAACAGGCAACGAGTATAAATCTGAATATTCCTCATTTCTTTATAAAACTTGTGACATTTTTGGGTGGTCGGAGCCGTCGACATTCTTTTGACCGTCCTCCGCCATTTGTTTTTAGCAAAAATAAAAACTATCTTCGAATTTTGTTCAGACGTAGTATTTCTTCAAGGTGTCCGCATTCCAGTGGGCATGCAGCTTTTGCCCTTCAAGGTTGGCGATTTTGTATGTGCCTGGTCCCAGGACTTGAGTCACTTGGTATGGACCCTCCCAGTTGGCACTTAACTTTTCATGTTCTCTTGACTTTCCAACCGCCTGTGTTTTTCTCAGAACCAGCTCACCCATTTGGAAGTTTCTTTGACGGACTTTGGTGTTGAAGATTTTCCTCATTCGTTGCTGGTAGGCAACGATGTTGGCACTGGCTTCTTCCCTTAACTCATTCACTAGGTCCAAGGCTTCGACCATTGCAGCTTCGTTTTCAGCCCGGTCGTACTGCAGGGAGCGTAGAGAAGGGATCCTTGCCTCAATTGGTAATAATGCCTCTGCCCCATATACCAGACCAAAGGGGGTCTGGCCTGTAGACTCTTTTCTGGTAGTTCGGATTGACCAGAGTATACTGGGAAGTTCGTCAGCCCACCTACCTTTGCAGTCATCCACCATTTTCTTTAGGCCGTTCAAGATTTGTTTGTTGGCCGCTTCTGCCTGTCCGTTGGTTTGAGGGTGACAGACGGCTGAATAGGCGACTGCGATGTTGTGGCTTTCCAGCCAGATTCTTAGAGGATCATTATCAAATTGTCTGCCATGGTCAAATACCAACATTTTGGGCAGACCGAACCTGGTGATAATATTTCGCCATACCACTTTTCTGACCGCCGGCTCAGTAATGTTGGGCACTGCTTCGGCTTCCACCCATTTGGTGAAGTAGTCTATGGCGACAATCAAGAATTTCCTGCCCCCTGTGGCCACCGTAAAGGGTCCTAGTATGTCCATTCCCCATTGAGCGAAGGGGATGGGGGATAGGATTGGCCTGAGCTCCTGGGCCGGGGCATGGATTGTCGGGGCGAAGAGTTGGCATTTTCTGCATTTCTGGGTCAGGCTCTTGGCGTCCGCCAGCATGGTGGGCCAGTAGTAGCCTGCCCTTAGGGCTTTGTGGGCTAGGGATCTCCCTCCGATGTGATGCCCACAAATCCCTGAGTGGATATCTTCCAACACTTCAGCAGCTTGATCTGCCCGTAGGCATTTGAGCAGGGGATAAGTAAAAGATTTCTTATAAAGTTCCCCCTCAATGAGTATGAACCAGGCTGCTCTAGCCTGTATTTTCCTTTTTTTTGTTGCGTCTGATGGCAGGACACCATGTCTTTTGAATTGGATGAAGGGAGTCATCCAGTTTTCCGGACCTTCTTCCACGGTGCTAATTGCCTGACAGGGGCTTGTAGATTTCTCATGCAAGACGTCGACTCATACTGACCTCCGTATGTCCTGTAGACTGGAGCTTGCCAGTTTCGACAGGGCATCTGCTCGATTGTTCTGGGAGCGGGGGATCTGTTTGATCTCATATGATTTCAGGCCTGACAACTCTCCTTTCACCATTTCCAGGTATGTGGCCATTGCTTGGTCCCTTGCTTCGTATTCACCATTGATTTGGTTGGCGATGAGCTGGGAGTCTGTCGCCAGGACAATCCGTTCTGCCCCTGCGGCTTTGGCTAGTCTGACGCCTGCGAGTACTGCTTCGTACTCTGCTTCGTTATTAGATGCTGGGAAGACAAACCTGAGCGCATGCTCAAAGTCAGCCCCCCCTGGACTGGTCAGTACGATGCCTGAGCCTTCGCCATTGGCTGTCGAGGATCCATCAGTATGCACGACCCACTCCTCGGTAGGGGTCTCTTCTTCCCCTGAATGGGAGCACTCAGCCAGAAAATCTGCTAATGCTTGGGCTTTGATGGCTGTTCTTGGCTGGTAAGATATCCCTAGCCCACTCAGCTCGATCGCCCATTTCAGTAGTCTCCCTGATTTTTCAAATTTTTCCAACACTTTCTCTAGCGGTTGATCGGTGAGGACCACGACCGGATGCGCGTCAAAGTAAGGTCTGAGTTTTCTGGTAGCAATTATGACTGCGTAGGTGGCTTTTTCGACCATCGGGTAATTTTTCTCGGCTGCCCCCAGCGCATGACTTACGAAGTATATAGGTTGCTGGGTGCCTGCCTCTTCCCGTAAGATAACCGCGCTGACAGTTATATTGGTCACTGCAATGTAGAGGAAAAGCTTTTCTCCTGCTACTGGCCTGGCCAGGGTGGGGAGCTTCTTAAGATGGTTCTTCAATTGCTCGAAGGCCTCTTTCTGCTCGTTTTCCCACTTGAACTGTTTGTTTCCTTTCAGTATCTTGAAGAAAGGAGTAGCCTTGTCTGCTGATCGGGCGACAAATCGCGCTAAGGCGGCCATGCGGCCCGTCAGGCGTTGGATGTCTCTAATGGTCTTGGGCTCGGGAAGGTCTAGAACTGCCTGAATTTTCTCAGGGTTGGCATCTATCCCCCGAGAGCTGACCAAGAATCCCAGGAATTTACCGGAGCGGACCCCAAACGTACACTTTTTCGGATTGAGTTTCATTTTGTAGGCGCGCAAGGAGCAGAAGGTCTCCTGCAGGTCTATCAGGTGCTCTCTGTCTTCTTTGCTTTTTACGATGGCGTCATCGACGTAAGCCTCAATGTTTCTGCCTTTTTGTTTTTCAAACACTTTATCAACTAACCGTTGGTATGTAGCCCCTGCATTTTTAAGCCCGAATGGCATCATCTTGTACATGTAGGTGCCTGAACTGGTGATGAACGCACACTTCACCCTGTCCGGCTGCCACAAGTATACTTGATGACACTACTACAATAAAGGGCAAAGACACCATTCCAAGCTACCCTAAGACACCATTTTGGAGATGATCTCCAAGTCAAAGGTGTCTTAGGGTAAGAAATCATGTGAGAAAAATGATTTCTTTACTTATGCTTTAGAAATCATTTTTAAGAAGTAAATGGTTTCTTTGGTCCATGAGAAAAACACCTTCTAGGAGAGATAAATGGTGTCTTATCTAAACTCAATAAACCATACAGTATACTAAAATGGTTTCTTTGGTTTCCCTTCATGAATCATGTATCACACTTAAATGGTTTCTTTGCCTCCTAACTTAACAAACCATTTAATACTCTTGAATGATTTCTTTCCTTCCATTACAATTAATATCTAGAATTAGTCTCTTTGATTAATTTTTATATATATGTAAATATATATATATATATATATATATATATATATATATATATATATATATATATATATATATATATATATATATATATATATATATATAACTCAACTATTACAATACAATGTACTCCTTTTTCAAGTATCAACCAAAAAAGACAGATTTCCATAAAATATCCCATATATATAGATATCCTGAAATAAGTCATAATTACATTACAAGTGTAAATTACCCAAAAATTAGTATTCACTTTGTAAATATAAATAGGCCCAAAAATATGGCAAGATGTGTCAAAAAATAACATATACTTCAAATAATATGACAAGAGTATATATATATGTGCCAAGATGTGTAACCATTTCATATATGCCAAGACGTATATGCTTCAAAAATTGAGTATTCACTTTGTAATCAATCTTCCTCATCTTCTACTTCTTTGTGCTTGAGAACAAACATAATCCACATCTCTCGTAACTCATCAATCATTTCTTGTGTATATGATTTCGGTACATCTTTAAAATACTACAACACAAAAAATCCACATTAGGCTCATACACTTGAAAAAGCAAAGGCACTACTCCATTTGTATATAAATAACCAATTTCAATAATAAATCATACGCCTTATTACACATATTTCAACAATAAAGCTTAAGACTAACACAAACTATTACAAATATATCCACATTCATGAAAAGAAAGATCATGGCAATTTGATCTCCCAAAACAAACTTAATTGAGGAAATTAGTATCGCATCGGCTCATACTCAACACTCATTTAAGTTCAGTGGTGGTAATCAGTATTATCGACGCTCGGAAATAAATCCACCAACTCAACACATAAACAAAACGAACATAAATTACAATGGAAAAGATACAAGTGTGGTGAAATCATGTAGAGGACTAGTTATGGGGTGGCCACGTGTAAAGTAACTACGTGTAATTTCAGGAATGCTTCAGGAGTCCAGATCAACACATACATGCATACATACAGCCACGCATTTAAATGAAGAAAGAAAGAGAAACAAACAAACAAACAAACAAACCAAGGATTTGTATACGAGTAGTGTGTGTATGGTTTTCCCAAATGCAATAATAATTATTAAAAAAAATGAATATATATAATGTGTTTGTGAAAGAAAGAAGTGAAACAAAACGCAGGAGTCAGGACACAAGGCAACCAGTGACTATGGGAATTTGATTACTGACTCACTAATTCTAAGTAAGCACTTATCAAGGAACACTTATCAAGCTAGCTGTAATGACTTACTAATTCTAAGTAAGCACTTATCAAGAACACCAAATCATTAATAAATGTAAAAATACAACACAACACTCTCAGTTGAATCACATGACAATTGAATAAAACCAAATACGGCTAGACTCATACCTGATCGGGAATCAATTGGTGTCTATTTGCAATCATTTCCAGCATATAACGACAAATGTAAAATCCACAATCCAATGAGCCAAGCGTTTGTTGAGGACACTATTACAAAAAAAAATATAAAGGGTGTCAAGAACTTTTTGAACATCGAAAATTGTGAACATCGAGTAACCAGCATACAATAGATCTAATAACCAGGTTACACTACTTGTCAACTACACAGAACATCCAAAATTCTGAAATTAACATCTAATATCAGCCAAAAATCAACTGACCACCTAAAATCAACAAGTAAAATCAAGTAGCTTACATGCACAAAAGAAAATCAACGAGATTGGAATCTAGGGATGAATTTGAAATCACCGAGAATTTTGTTGACTGATTTCGGCGGATAATGTTGATTGATTCACAGAATACTAAACTGTTCAGATCGAATTTGCGAGTTGTTTCTTGATTATTAACATACTACTACATGACAGCTCGCAGCGCAAAATATATGTAACCCAATCGAAGATGAAAGAATGAAACTAACTGTAGAATGAATCAACTGTACAACTATTCAAACAGTAGAAATTTAGAGCAGATAAACCAAACAGAATTGACGATATTGAACAGGAATAGAGCAGCATGAAAGAATGTATTTCGTTTCCCTTTTGGTTCGACGTTACTACTAACTACTCGTACATTACTATTGTGGTAGAAAAGGTGATTTGGAGTATGTATGATGTTTATAAATGATGATATATGTTATAATTGGTAAATGAAGCTTGGATTAGTGATGTCAATGTACGGTTGCTATGAGTACCACAACAAAGTTGGTGGTGAAAGGGTTCATAATGATTCAGAAAGAGGTGATTACAACATCAACATGGCTTCTCTATATGGTTATGGTGGTACAAATCCTAATGCTTTTAAGAAAACAAACACGGCTTGGAGCTCGAGGTCCAGACAGCTTGTCGATCATTCTCAGCGTCCCACTGCCGGATTCTGGGGATACGTCCTCCAAATCATTTATCAGGTAAGAGCATCAGCATTTAATTTGATTATACTCTGTTTGTAAAACAGGGGAGCTGAAGAGTATATGTGATTTGTGAAACAGATGAATGCAGGAGCTGTGATGCTCACAGACATGGTGTTTTGGTTTATACTTGTGCCTTTCCTCTCAACAAAGAAGAACTACGATCTGCACTTTGTGAGCACCTAATTAAATATCTACCTCCATAACTTTGCACATATATATATATATAACATGTTTTTGGTAATCAGTTAAATACACGTTCGCCTTTTTCATCGACGAAAAACAACCTAAATGATCATTAATTAGCGTTTTATTGTTGGTTCGACGTGAGACGGTTTCTCATAAGACTTACGACTAAAAACTCTCACTACAAAAATCTGCATAGAGAGAACCTGGACATAAATTAACAGATCTGGTAATTTAAAATACCTAAAATTTACGGATAAGTGAGAAATAAATCAAAAGAAGTTAAGAACACATAATTACGAAAATTAACCACACGAAATCATAAATTACAAGAGTAAAAGCATGTAAAGAGCACAGATCTGGTTCGATTTAATAATTAGTTCATATGCATAGTTGAAGCAATTCGAAGATATCATGAAATCAGAATTAGAAATCAAAAAAAGGAATTCGAAGATAGTTGAAGCAACTCAAAATCACGAAATCAGAATTATAGTTGCAACATTGCAACTCAGAATCACAAAATCACGAAATCAAAAATTGAAAGGAAAACAAAAAAATGAAAGAAAACAAAAAAAAATTGGAAGGAAAACAAATTACCGATTGAAATCAGACCAAGAGAAGAGAAGCAATTGATTAGGGTATGAAGATAAGCAATCAGACCAGACCGTGTGTTAGGACAAAGATGGCGGAGGACGAAGATGGACGAAGATGAAGGAAAACAATTTGATTAGAAATCAAATTGATAAACAATTGAATGAAGATGGCGGAGGAGCGATTGAATATGGCGGAGCGAGCGAATGGTGTTAGGGTTAGCGAGAGAATAGAGTACAGTGAGTACAGTGATTAGAGTATTTGGAAAATAAGAAAAAAATATGTTAAGTTAATTAGAAATCATTTGCTCACAAATATGTCTTTGATAATAAATTTTATTTAGTTTGAAATCATTTATTTAAAAAAATGATGTCTTTGTATTATGTTGAATTTTGTTAGAAATCAATTTTTAGAAAATGGTGTCTTTGTATTAGATTGAATTTGATTAGAAATCAATTTCCTTTCAAATGGTGTCTTTGTTAATAGATAAGATACCACTTATTTAGGAAAAATGATCTCTTTAACCAAATACATCATTGATTATAATTAAATGATGACTTATTAACGATTCCTTTTGGGCTTATTCTAGTAGTGTGATACCCTGAAAAGGCGTCTAGGAAGCTCAGCATGGTATAACCACTGGTGGCGTCTACCAGTTGGTCGATTCTGGGGAGCGGATAGCAGTCTTTCGGGCAGGCCTTGTTGAGGTTTGTAAAGTCCACGCACATTCTCCATGCGCCCGACGATTTTTTGACCATGACTACATTTGCCAGCCATTCTGGGTAGTCACAGACTTCAATAAAATCTGCTTTCAAGAGTTTGTCAATTTCTTCCTTGATTGCCGCGCCTTTTTCTGCGGACATGTTTCGCTTTTTCTGTTTTACAGGGCGAGCGTCCATGCTTACGTTCAGCCTGTGAACGATGCATGATGGATCAACGCCGGGCATCTCGTCTGCCGAGTAGGCGAATACGTCTTTGTTTTCTTTCAGCAGTTTGACCAGTTCAGCCAGGTAGGACTCCTCCAGGTCAGCTCCTATTAGGACTTGCCTCCCTGGTTCTAAGTCTACTAGCATGCTTTCGCCCCCTGGCTCCAGGTGGTCGGACGCCGGGTGCTCGGCTGGTATTTCGCCTTCCCTGCTGGGGGAACTGTCAGCCTTTCTTTTTCCTTTTCTTTCTTTTTCGTGTTCTTGCAGGGCCACGGAGTAGCATTGTCTGGCTGACTCTTGGTCCCCGCGCACTTTTCCTTCTAGTCCGAAATCGGTGACATATGCTATGGTGAGGGCCCTGATGGAGATGGCCGCCTCGATTTCGTCCAGGGTGGCTCTGCCAATTAGGGCGTTGTAGGCGGATCTTGCATCCACAACAACAAAGGTTGCCCTGACGTTTCTGGCAGTAGAGCATTCCCCAAAGGTTACGGGTAGGTCTATGACTCCCATGGGCAGCACGCCTGCTCCGCTGAACCCGTATAACGATCCGAGGGCAGGTCGTAAGTGTCTTTTTTCAAGGCCCATTTTCTCGAAGGCGTCCTTATACAGCAGATTTGTGTATGCGCCAGTGTCTACCATGCTCCTCCGTACAATGTGGTTGCTGATCTCCAGGGACAGCACCAAAGGATCACTGTGCGGGTATACTACGCGCCCTGCATCATCAGGGGTGATGCTTAATGTCACTCCTCTTGGACTTCCTGCTTTCTCAGCATAACAGATCTGGTTCCTTAGTTCACGCATTTGTCTTTTTTGGCCTCTTCGACTGAGCTGGCCCTCAGTGCCCCCTGAAATTACATGGATCACCATGCGGTTCTGCACTGACCCTTCGGGTTTCTCGGATACTTCCTTCTGAGACTTATTCTTGGCTGCGTAGCTGGCCAACCATCCGTTCCTGATTAACTTCTCGATTTCGTCTTTCAGGTGACGACATTCCTCAGTGGTGTGGCCTATGCAGTCGTGGAAAGTGCAGAATTTCTTGGGGTCTCCTTTCGGGCTGCGAGGTTTGTTCGGGCGATTCCACTTAGCGGTTTCTTTTTCCAGCTCGAAGATCTCCGCCCTGGATTTGTTGAGGGCAGTGTAACTGTCAAACCTGGGCTGGTAGACAGTGCGCTCCTTCTTGGGGGTGTCTCCCTCTTCCCTCTCCTTGCTTGGCTCACTTCTGCCACGTCCACCCTGCGGTCCCCCTTGAGGCCTTGTTTGGCCTGCAGGGGTATCCGTCAGGCCGTGGAACTCCTCCTGCAGAATGAACCCTTCCGCAATTTTCCTGGCCATGGCCAAGGTTTCTGGCTGGGCCCTGATCATCTGGTTTTTCATTTCCCCTGGGAGTAGGGAGATTGTCAGGGCGTAGGCGGCGGTGGAATCATCGATCTCCTTGACCTGCTGGTAGGATAGATCAAACCTCCTCAGGTATTCCCTCACACTTTCACCTTTTTTCTGCTTCAGGGTCATAAGATCGAAACGGGTGAGGCGTCTTCTTTTATTCCAAGCATATTGTTCGAGGAAGATCTCGGCCAGCTCTATGAAGAACCTGACTGACCCCTGGCGGAGGTCTCTGAACCATCCCTGTGCGAGCCCTACCAGGGTGGTTGGGAAAACTTTGCACCAGATGGCATCATCTACGTCGTACATGCCCGTGTGGCTCTCAAACGCTGCCAGGTGGTCCTCTGGGTCTGTCGTCCCATCAAACTTAATGGTGGGCATTTTAATTTTTGGAATGGGGTACTCTTGTACCTCAGGATTGTTACGTTTTATTTTGTAGTACCGCAAGCGTACGGGTATTGTAGCATACGGGTCGATCTCAGGGAGGTGAATGATTAAATACTAACTAATTTCTGACTCAAGTTATCTACGTCGAATAAATCAGAAAGATGATTGTATAACTAATTTTAACAAACTAGAAATAATAAATCGAGATGAAATCAATAATAAAAGGACCTAGGGCAATGGTTCACCAATAACATGGATTATCGATGCAATCAAAATGTGACATAACTTTGTCAAATTACCGTCTTGGGTGAGACTAGCATTCCGATTTTAGTCAATACTTTAAATTCTCCGTCGAGACATAAAAAGCCTATCTAGCATGTTATAAATACTATTCTCATGGCACGAATAACAAAACTAGACGCATTAAGAATCGATACTAACATGTCCCAATTATTCCAATTCACTATTCTCATGTGAAAGTTCAAATCTTGTTTCGGTTCTCTAAATTAAAACTCGACTCTCGTCGTAATTAAAATTGAGTAGAAATTAATTGACAAGGATACAAACTTTTAGGCATGATTCATATGAAAACATTCAACTCTCGTTGTAATGATAATCTAGACTCAAACCTAGCAATTCAAACTAATCAATCAATTATTAAGCACAACCGAAACAAACCCAATTCAATAATTCAACAAAGCGCGATTAAAATCAAAGCATCAATAACCCATATTATCGGCTCACCGAGCCCTAGATAAAAGAACTACTCACAATTCATAATCAAAATAACAATCAACAAATAAAATAAGGAGTAGAGAATTAGGAAAACTTAGTCTTGAATAATGAACAAAATGATGAACGATCGTCTTCTTCAAAGTCTTGGAGTAATAAAACTAAAATGCCTAAATCTAATAAAGTTGCATAATTTTTATGTATCTAGTCTAGGAATGATATGGATGTTCTAATAATAATAGTAATCACATATAAGTAGGATAAAATAGAGGAAGATCAAGAGTCATTGACGGGTAGCTATTCGCTAGTAGCGGCACATTTCGCTACTAGCGGCACTCTGGAAGCTTCAGAAATTGCATGAATTCTGATGAAGCCTCTACTAGCGGCAGTTTTGCTCTTCGTCATCCGCTAGTAGCGGCACTTAAAAACTCCCAATTCTTTCTTCTTTGCTTTTCCTTTGATTTTCTTCTCTTTTTTCTTCATTCAATCCTCGATATAACCCGGCATTTGACATGTATACCACCACTATAATCCGGGCATAATACATGAATTTCTCGGCTCTTCAAAATAGCTAGAAGCGTCATCAAAAATCACATATATAATCAAATCATGTGAGATCATCGGAAATCACTCAAATATCACTATATCGTCCAAAATCCACTCTCAAACACTATAATATGACGATATATACTCACAAATAGTGCTAAAAATAGCACTTAACAAATTCCCCCATGCTAAACCTTTACTCGTCCTCGAGTAAACTCAAAAGGCATAAGACGATATCAATGCAAGGTCTAGCGAACTCCCTCACTCACAAATGGTTAGCTCACAACTTCCTTCTTATATCGCCCTCACTACCTACTCCGAAATCGTCTAGCTTAGCATGGTCAACACCAAAAGATAAACCAAGGAGTCAAGTCAGTGTAGGACTCCCCCATGCTAGCTCAAAAACACTCTCTAACCACAAGCCAATAATATCAACATCAATAAACATCATCATAACCAAAATAGGATCACAGCAACCAACGATCCCCAACACACAATCCAATTCCAACACAAAACTACGACGCCAAAAAATGATCCTAATCCTAACCCTTACCTCCAAACGCCGTCTTCTTATGTCGCCGACCGCCATGATGTTTACTATTTGCCCATAGTACGGGATATTATGGCCCCTTTTCTTTCTTGCGGCTCTTTTTTTTTTTTCTCTTTATTCTTTTTTTTTCTTTTTTTTAATCCCTCATTTTGCCTAGGCCGCCCTTTCGGGTTTTCAACCTAACATTTATTTAATTTTTTTTTTCAGCTCATTTTTTTCCACTCACAACCTCAATGTTGCCTAGAACGTCTGCCCTTGCAGATTTTCATTCTAGCGAGGCCTCCCATTTTTTTGCCTAAGCCGCCCTTTCGGGTTTTCGACTTAGCGGGATTTTTTTATTATTTTTTTTTCTTTCTTTTTTTTTTTAGAGAAAATATATATATACACAAGTGAAATGTCCCTCCCCCATGCTTGAATCGAGCAATGTCCTCAATGCGACAAAGACAAAAATAAAAATAGGAAAGAGGGGACAAATCACCTATCAAGAAGAATCAGAGGAGTTTCCAGAAGATCGGCGAGAGCCACTACGTGCCTCCCGACGACTATTAATATCGCTCCTCTCAGCCGCCAACTCTGCATAAAATTGCTCCGAAGGGGGAGTGTATGTGTTAGGATGCCTAGCCGATAAAAACTTGTCGAAACCTCGACACAACTCTAGGACTTCCCGCATAGCTAACCCTTGTTCCGCCCTCCAATCATCGACCTCTAATCTCCACATGTCGGACTCCCTAGAAGATGAAGCATGTGTGAATGAGGGAGAAGGTCTCTCGGTCGCATTTTCATCATCACTACCATCCATAGCATCATCATCATTTGACATCTCATCATCATTTTCTAGAACTCGCTTCGCTACCCTTTTGTCACCCGGCTCCAAGAGAGTAAGTGGGTCACGTGGTATATATAAATCGATGGTCCTTGGCCCGGTAGGAATAGATTGCTCCGTAGAGCGAGGCAATCGTAAGTAAGGTGAAGCTTTCGGACCACGTCGCCATAAAAAATAACCACGGGCCACCGAATCTTGAAGCATAAATGTACGCTCCAATGTATCAAAATCGAGCAAGTGACCTCCCGTCACCGGTGTAACTGTGCTAGGAATAGTGACTTTCAAATGGGTAAGTAACAATGTGACCATGCCACCCATGCTAATTTTTCCCTTAACATTCTTCCTACACTTAAGGCAGCTCGATACAAACAGGTCAACCCAATCAGGAACCATTGAAGCCTCGGGCATCAACGCCCACAAATAACCCATCTCATTTTGACTAATCTTCGATGGTTCCCCTTGACAAAAAATCGCCATAGACCAAAATCGGTGAATAATACGGAGACATGGGTGAGGAATACTAGAGCTTACATCCCCCTTTCTCTTAATAGCTTGCCCCGTAATAGATGCCCAAAATATGCCCGAATCTCCACCTTTGAACGGATTCCACTCTTTTGTGCATTCCCCAACAAATCCAAAAATCTCTCGAAGCTTAGAATAGGAGATTTGATGGGAAGTTCCACCAAGTTTAAAATCAATAACTGGGCCCTCGGTTCTTTTTGAAGTTTTCAAGGTCGCCAAAAATTCCAAAGTATACCTAGTATACGTTGGTGCTTGTCGATCCAACAACCCTTCCATCCCCACTCTTTTCAACAACACCGACATAGGCTCTAGTAATCCTAACCGTGACAAAGTGTCTCGATCAAAGAATTTAGTAGGTAGGACATGACGGTTTGCTTGTCTCAAATTGGTGAGATAGACGAGCTCATCACCATTTATATGTGAAAGACCCGGTGGAACCGAAAGATGCATTGTGAGAGTAGAGACGGTCTTAGACTTTGACTTGGACACAGGACCCTTGCCTTTTTTTACACTCCGTCCCATTTTTTCACTCTTTTATTTTTCTTTTTTTTTTCAACTCACTAACTCACAATCAACCAAACTCCCTCAAATATTCTCACAGAACGGCTCACACAACTCTCACGGACACACAATAATTCAAATCCCGTTGCAAGACGACAATCACCCCAAATTCTTCTTTTCTTTTCACTCCACACAGAACACTGACAGACGACAATCAGCTCACCACCAACACAATTTATATACAACGGAAGACACTATGTTTTTCTTTTTCTTTTTTTAGACAAAATCAATAACTGCAAATAATTTGAAATTAGTAACTTCAAGTAATTGAAATTAGTAACTTCAAAAGAATTCAAATTATTTATATATATAAGTTACTAATTGAAATTAAAAGATGAGACACAAATAGGCAAAGAATAATCAAACCTTCAATTGAGAGAAGAAAGCAAAGAAGGCAGACATTACCGACGAAAAACCGACGCCATACCTACGTACGGACAGCAATTGCTTGATTCCGACTCCAATTTTGCCCCAAATTGCTCTTGATAGTAAAACCCCAAATGTTAGGGTTTTTGTTTTCTTCTTCTTTTGGGTTCAATAGAGAGAGGGAGGTGGTGGTAGAGGGCGGTGGTGGTGGTGAGTGGCGGCAGAGGGCGGTGGTGGTGGTGAGTGGCGGCAGAGGGCGGTGGTGGTGGTGGTGATTGGGTTTTTTTTCCAATGTACGTACTGTACGTACTATTGTGTCCCTTTTTTTTATTTTTCTTTTTCCTTTTTTTTTTGTGTTTTTTGTTTGAGTATGAAGGAGGAAGGAGGAAATATACATGATGGAATAGAAATTAGGGCCGCTAGTAGCGAATTAGGCCGCTAGTAGCGAACAAAAATCAACTTTTAGCATGAAACTTAGGGGGAAGGGCTGAAAAAGCAGCTAGTAGCGGCTCAAATAGCCTTCTGTGGCCGCTACTAGCGGCCTTGTACTTGGAAATTGGAATTCCCGCTTCTTCGATCTGCAAAAATGAGTCAAATTAGCTATCTCGGACTCATTATAACACCGTATCACTCGTATTTTTGGGTTTTTTAGTTTTTTTTTTTTTTTTTAGTCATAAAAATAAAAATAAAATTACAATAAAAATAAAAATATGTACAACACGGGTTGCCTCCCGAGAAGCGCTTGTTTAGAGTCACGAGCTTGACTTCCTGTTTTTTTTTTTTCAATTGAGGGTGGGGATGACGGAAAGTGTATAAATCACTTTCTCCGGAATCGGATCACCTGCCATATAGTGCTTGAGACGCGCACCATTGACCTTGAAACTCCCATTTTCATCGCTAGAAACCTCGACCGATCCATATGGGAATACTTTGGTGACTCGGAATGGTCCGGACCACCTCGAGCGCAGCTTGCCCGGAAATATTTTAAGTCGTGAGTTAAATAGAAGAACTAAATCCCCTTCATGAAATTCACGCCTCAAAATTCTATTGTCGTGCCATCTTTTTGTCCTTTCCTTATAAACTCGAGCATTCTCGTAAGATTCAAGGCGAATCTCATCGAGTTCATTCAATTGCAAAAGACGACGTTCTCCCGCACTCTTGTAATCGTAATTAAGAGCTTTGATGGCCCAAAACGCACGATGTTCTAATTCTACCGGGAGATGACAAGATTTTCCATACACTAATCGAAATGGTGAAGTACCAATCGATGTCTTGAATGCGGTACGATAGGCCCATAATGCATCGTCAAGTTTCATTGACCAATCTTTTCTCGAGCTTGCGACCGTCTTTTCTAAGATAGCTTTAATCTCGCGATTGGAGATTTCAACTTGTCCACTTGTTTGTGGATGATACGGGAGCCCAAATCGATGTTGAACACCATATTTCTTTAACAATGCTTCTAGCTTCTTCTCAATAAAATGAGTCCCATTATCACTTATCAACACTCTAGGAACACCAAATCGGGGAAATATAACCTTTTTGAAGAATTTGGCCACGACCTTGCCATCATTAGTAGGTGTAGCGATGGCTTCCACCCACTTGGAAACGTAGTCGACCGCGACAAGGATATATTTATTCCCATAAGAGGAGGGATAAGGGCCTTGAAAATCGATTCCCCACACATCAAATAATTCAACCTCCAATATAAAATTAAGAGGCATCTCGTTCCGCCTTGAGATATTCCCGGCCCGTTGACAACGATCACATGACTTTACAAATTGTGCAACGTCCTTGAATAAAGAGGGCCAATAAAAACCACATTGAAGAATCTTCGCGGCGGTTTTTGTTGTACTAGCATGCCCTCCAGTTGGCATATCATGACAATGATATATAATTGATGTTGTTTCCTCCTTGGGCACACACCTACGAATGATTCCATCGGCACACGACTTGTAGAGATGTGGATCATCCCAATAATAGTGTTTAGCATCGTGATAGAATTTCTTGCGTTGGTATGAACTTAAACCTTTAGGAAGAATCCCACAAGATAAGTGGTTCACAATATCGGCATACCATGGCAATTCGGACTCGAGAGCAGCAATAGAATAAAGGTGATCGTCCGGGAAGGAATCATCAATGGGTAACTTATCATCATCTTCTAACAATAGGCGAGATAGGTGGTCAGCTACCACATTCTCGGCGCCTTTCTTGTCTTTGATCTCTATATCGAACTCTTGAAGCAATAGAATCCAACGTATCAAGCGGGGTTTAGCATCGTTCTTTTGCAACAAATACTTAAGTGCCGCATGATCCGTATGAACAATAACTTTCGAACCTACAAGGTAGGACCGAAACTTCTCAATGGAGAACACAATAGCTAACAACTCCTTTTCAGTTGTGGTGTAATTAGCTTGAGCAGGATCAAGAGTTCTACTAGCATAGTAAATGGCATGGAGTTTGCCATCTTTTCTTTGGCCAAGCACGGACCCAACAGCGTGATCACTAGCATCACACATCAACTCAAAGGGAAGAGTCCAATCTGGTGGTTGGATAATAGGTGCCGATGTGAGAGCCTTCTTCAACCTGTCAAAAGCCTCAAGACACGCATTAGAAAACACAAACGGGGTGTCCTTGGCTAATAGTTCCGTTAGTGGGGGGCAATTTTTGAAAAATCTTTTATGAATCGACGGTAAAATCCCGCATGACCGAGAAAACTTCGCACCCCTCTCACATTAGTAGGGGGTGGGAGTCCCTCAATGACTTCCACTTTGGCTCTATCAACCTCGATACCCCGATTGGATATAATGTGTCCTAAGACTACACCCTCTTGCACCATAAAATGACACTTTTCCCAATTCAAAATAAGATGAGTTTCTTGGCATCTATGAAGCACTCTAGTCAAATTTTGTAAACAAGTGTCAAAGTTAGTGCCATAGACCGAGAAATCATCCATAAAAACTTCCATGATGCGCTCTACGAGATCAGAAAAGATAGCCATCATGCACCGTTGAAAGGTAGCGGGAGCATTGCACAATCCAAACGGCATTCTACGATAAGCAAATGTGCCATATGGACATGTGAATGTCGTTTTCTCTTGGTCACTTGGATGGATGGGGATTTGAAAAAAACAAGAATAACCATCCAAGTAACAAAAGAATGAGTGTTTTGCCAACCTTTCAAGCATTTGATCTATGAATGGGAGGGGGAAGTGGTCTTTTCGGGTGGCTTTATTCAATTTCCTATAATCGATACACATGCGCCAACCCGTCACTGTTCTAGTAGAAATCAATTCATGTTTATCGTTCTTAAAAACGGTCATGCCACCCTTTTTTGGAACCACTTGAACCGGGCTCACCCATGCACTATCGGAAATAGGATAGATGATGCCCGCGTCAAGCAATTTCAAAACCTCTTTCTTGACAACCTCTTTCATGTTAGGATTAAGGCGTCGCTGTGATTCAATAGAGGTGACATGATCGTCTTCAAGCAAAATACGATGCATACAAAAAGATGGATTGATTCCTTTAATATCATCAATGGTATACCCAATAACACTCTTGTATTTACGAAGAACATCAAGCAATTTCTCAAGTTGAATGTCATTAAGGTTAGCATTGACAATAACCGGATAAGTAGAATTATCACCCAAAAAAGCATGTTTCAAATTTGGGGGAAGGGGTTTTAATTCTACTATAGGAGGATTAGGACGTACCTCGGGTGTAGACTCCAATGATAATACCTCAAAAGATGAACCATGATCATAATAAGAGGGAGAGGAATCAAGGAGTTGAGTATATGAAAGCACCTCTATGTCATCGGTATTGTCCTCAATTAAGCAACTTTGGAGTGGGTCAGTAGATGCATCATCCAAAGCTCTTTCTTCAACTAGTTTGTCGACAACATCAACACGGTAACATACCTCTTTCAATGTTGGTTGCCCCATAGATTTGTGGAGTTCGAATTCCACCTTTTCATTGCCAACACACATTGAAAGTTTACCACCCTTCACATCGATAAGTGTACCGGCGGTGGCTAAGAATGGTCTTCCAAGTATAATTGGAATTTGGATATCCTCCTCCATATCCATGACAACAAAATCACAAGGGAGCACCAATTTCCCAACTTGAATGGGAACATCCTCAATAATACCAAGAGGGTATCTTACCGATCTATCGGCCAATTGAAGAGATATCAAAGTGGGTTTCAATTCACCCATATGGAGTTTCTCACAAATAGACAATGGCATTAGACTCACACTAGCTCCAAGATCACACAATGCCTTTTGAATAGTTACATTACCAACCGAACATGGAATAGAAAAACTACCCGGGTCTTGCATCTTCTTTGGTAACTTATTTTGCAATATGGCACTACATTCCTCCGAAAGAGCAACAACATTATGCTCTACTAGTTTCCTCTTGTTTGAGAGAAGGTCTTTGAGAAACTTGGCATAAGAAGGTATCTCGGATATAGCTTCCAAAAATGGGATATTAATATGAAGCTTTTTCAAAATTTCAATGAACTTACCATACCTTTGCTCTAGCTTCTCTCGTGCCAACCTTTGTGGAAAGGGAATATGAGGATAATGTACCCTTGCAGGTGTAGATGTGTCGTCGGCTTGCTTATCCTTTTCCACTTTCTCAATTTGAGCATCTTCAATAATTGGCTCTACCTCGGTCTCATCCACTACCACAATCTCCGGTACTTTAGTTGGTCGCACCGGATCTTCAAGTTGCTTTCCACTTCTTAAAGTAACCGCATTTATCTGTCCCTTGGGATTTACTTCGGTGTTCCCCGGGAATTGTCCACCCGACTTAGACAAAAGATTGATTTGTTGAGCCATTTGGGCCATTTGAGTCTCGGTCATTTTTTGAGAAGCCTTAATTTGAGAAATTGAAGTCGAGAACTCATCATTCCTCTTGTCTTGATTTTGCATATATTGAGTTTGTTGAGCAAGGACTTGCTCTAACATCAACTCCATATTAGACTTTGGTGGAGCTTGTTGTGGAATCGGTTGAACTTGTTGAATCGGTGGAGTTTGTTGTGGTCAGAACATAGGCTTTTGGCCATAGCCCGGAGGTTGGTTGAAAGGCCTAGAAGATTGTTGTTGGTGTGACAAAGGTCCTTGAGCATTGTTGTTTTTCCAAGAGAAATTCGGATGATGGGCCCAACCGGGATTGTATGTATTTGAATATGGATCAAATTGTTGCTTTTGATAAAGAGCATTAGCTTGTTCCACCATCGACACATTTCCACAATCAGTTGAATCATGACCCCGAATACCACACAATTGACACGAGGAAACCGATGAGCTTGAACCACCTAGGTTAATCATGGAAATTTGTTGAGATAAATCATCAAGCCTTGTGTGCACCATGTTCAAGTCATTATTTTCTACCTTCCTTCCTCGCACTTGACGGTCACTACCCCAATGATATGTATTTGCGGCCATTTCCTCAATTAGTTCTCTAGCCTTATTCCATGGTAGACTATCTAAGCTACCTCCAGCAGCAGCGTTAAGACTCATCTGAGATTCCGGCTTCACACCATTATAGAATGTAAGAACAAGAAGGTAATTAGGAATACCATGATGTGGGCATTGACGTTGGAGTTCCTTGAACCGTTCCCAAGCTTCGTATAATGATTCACTCTCATGTTGAATGAATGAGCTAATATCATTGCGTAACTTTGCAGTCTTACCCGGTGGAAAGAACTTGTGAAGAAACGCGGTGGAGAGCTTGTCCCATGTATCAAAAGAGCCGGCATCACAATTTCGCAACCATTCTCTAGCCTTATCTCGTAATGAATATGGAAACAAACGCAATCGAATAGCATCATCGGAAACCCCATTGATCTTCACATTGTCGCAATTTTCAAGGAAAATAGTAATGTGTTCATTAGGATTTTCCGTTAGTGACCCACTAAATTGATTTTGTTGAACAAACGAAATCAATGAAGTCTTCAGCTCAAAATTATTTGCTTGCACAGCGGGTCTTGTAATGCTCGAATTGAGCACAACTTTAGGAGCACTTTCATCCTTAATAGACGTCATAGTAATTTCTACCTCGGTATCAGTGACTACTTCCTCAGTATTAAGAATTACTTCCTCGGGTTCTGGCTCACGTTGAGCCTGCTTCTTCTTTCTCTCTGCGTTTCGTCTTCTAGCGGTGGCTTCGATCTCGGGGTCAAATTCGTATAAACCCTTTGATTTACTCCTGCGCATAAAGATCACAATACGCAACTAGTGAAATATTAGTAACAAAGAAAGCGTACCAATGTACACGAAAAAAAAAAGGACGTAATCTAACAAATCAAAAATCTAAGCTAATATTAATCTGTTACCTCCCCGGCAACGGCGCCAAAAACTTGTTACGTTTTATTTTGTAGTACCGCAAGCGTACGGGTATTGTAGCATACGGGTCGATCTCAGGGAGGTGAATGATTAAATACTAACTAATTTCTGACTCAAGTTATCTACGTCGAATAAATCAGAAAGATGATTGTATAACTAATTTTAACAAACTAGAAATAATAAATCGAGATGAAATCAATAATAAAAGGACCTAGGGCAATGGTTCACCAATAACATGGATTATCGATGCAATCAAAATGTGACATAACTTTGTCAAATTACCGTCTTGGGTGAGACTAGCATTCCGATTTTAGTCAATACTTTAAATTCTCCGTCGAGACATAAAAAGCCTATCTAGCATGTTATAAATCCTATTCTCATGGCACGAATAACAAAACTAGACGCATTAAGAATCGATACTAACATGTCCCAATTATTCCAATTCACTATTCTCATGTGAAAGTTCAAATCTTGTTTCGGTTCTCTAAATTAAAACTCGACTCTCGTCGTAATTAAAATTGAGTAGAAATTAATCGACAAGGATACAAACTTTTAGGCATGATTCATATGAAAACATTCAACTCTCGTGTAATGATAATCTAGACTCAAACCTAGCAATTCAAACTAATCAATCAATTATTAAGCACAACCGAAACAAACCCAATTCAATAATTCAACAAAGCGCGATTAAAATCAAAGCATCAATAACCCATATTATCGGCTCACCGAGCCCTAGATAAAAGAACTACTCACAATTCATAATCAAAATAACAATCAACAAATAAAATAAGGAGTAGAGAATTAGGAAAACTTAGTCTTGAATAATGAACAAAATGATGAACGATCGTCTTCTTCAAAGTCTTGGAGTAATAAAACTAAAATGCCTAAATCTAATAAAGTTGCATAATTTTTATGTATCTAGTCTAGGAATGATATGGATGTTCTAATAATAATAGTAATCACATATAAGTAGGATAGAATAGAGGAAGATCAAGAGTCATTGACGGGTAGCTATTCGCTAGTAGCGGCACATTTCGCTACTAGCGGCACTCTGGAAGCTTCACAAATTGCATGAATTCTGATGAAGCCTCTACTAGCGGCAGTTTTGCTCTTCGTCATCCGCTAGTAGCGGCACTTAAAAACTCCCAATTCTTTCTTCTTTGCTTTTCCTTTGATTTTCTTCTCTTTTTTCTTCATTCAATCCTCGATATAACCCGGCATTTGACATGTATACCACCACTATAATCCGGGCATAATACATGAATTTCTTGGCTCTTCAAAATAGCTAGAAGCGTCATCAAAAATCACATATATAATCAAATCATGTGAGATCATCGGAAATCACTCAAATATCACTATATCGTCCAAAATCCACTCTCAAACACTATAAATATGACGATATATACTCACAAATAGTGCTAAAAATAGCACTTAACAAGGATGAAGTGGGGTTTTTGTGGGCTTGCCCACCAATCGTGACCTGCTTTCCCCAGAGTGGTTACCATGAGTATCCCATTGTTTATGGGCCGGTTTCCTCATGCTGGGGGAGCGGTGCCTTGGGGGCGGCCTGCTCGCTGCTTCATCTTCTGTCTCAGGGGAGACTTGTCTGGGTCTCTTCCTCTGAGAGTGACAGAAGCTCTCACCCTGGCGATACTTAGATTCGAGCGGTTGCCCCCGGTTGAGCCTTGATTGCAGGCTTTGAGATAAACCAGGGGCTGACTGCTCTCTGGCTGCCGGTGTTAGCCTGGAGAAAACCCCGCCTGGTTTTTCTCCCAAGCGTTTTGACATGGGCTCCCTGGGCCTCATTCGATCCTGTAATCCTCGGGATAAGCCTCCCTGCTCTCCAGACGCTGATTCTGTTGTGTGAATGGAGAACACCTGCTGGACAGGTGGCTCTGGATTGCTGGTAGTAATGCGCCTTTGCACATGCGCATACGCTTGTGCCGTTCTTGCTTTCCTCTGAGCATTCCTGGCGGCGGTCCGCCTCGTGCCCCCAGCTTAATCCCTGCTGATTGGGGATGGTTGCCTGGGAGCCGATGCGACCCTGCCTACCAAGTCCTCAGGAGTGAACTCCTGGTTCAGCATCGCAGAGAAGAAAGCGGCTGTCTGCGCCATCTGAGCTGGGGTCAGATTAAGAGCGTGCCCTGGGTGTGCCCCCAACTCAGGTGTCACCGCAGTGTTAGGTCCGCCGAGGAGACTGGTTCCCCCTACCCCTAGGATCGTGGCAGGAGGAACCCTCTCCGACTGCGGCATACCATACAGGGGGGTCACCGGTGGGACCGTCGGACCCGTTCCTGCACTGGCATCAATGATTTCTGGCATGATTGTTTTAGTTTTGTGATTATGAGTAGTTGATTTTAGTGGGTAACTCGTGAGCACAACCGTAAGTTCCCCACAGACGGCGCCAAATTGTTCCGGTCACGGAAACAATTCACCCGGCCTTGAATCCGGGCTTTACAATTGATTTACAAGTGAACAATCGATCGTCTGATTTCCTTAAGATCTCTCCTTCGTCTCACTCCCTTGGTCGGACCTTCCCGGCGGAGTAGGCCTGCTCCCTGCACAGTGAACGCACAGGGCCTCGGAGGTTGTCCAAGGGAACCCTCTCTGATGCCTAAGTCAGTCCGTGAATGCCTTAAGAAAACCCGGTTCGTGAGGAACTAGGCGGCAATTTTAGAGTAAGAGTTCTAGAGAGAGAAAATCCAACCCCTCTCATGTGGGAAATGGGGAAGTATTTATACCTTCCCACAAGAGAGAGAAGTGGGGGAGGAATGGTTGGATAAAGAAGTGACAAGTGGCGTCTTCTCATCCACCCATCCCTAATTACCTTAGGCGAAATGACGGGAAGGCCCCTGGGGGTACTGACCCTGTCGACCAGGGACTTCCCCAGAGCAGGCGGACTTCGGGCAGTGGCTGCTAGGCTCCAGCAGGCTGGGATGGCTTATGGTCCCAGCAGCCGACGGCCATCCTTAGTGTTTGATGCTTCTGTTTCAATTTCTTGCTAAGGACTGGTCTTTTGAGCTTTGACAGGAATCATCCCAGGGCCCGTCCAGCAGGCGGTTACTTGACAGGCGGCCGACCCCAATCAGTTAATTTATAGTTTTAACTCTAAATTGTATTTTTATATTATATAATCGACATTTGTAAACTCATTTAATAAATCAATTTCATTTTACGACTTATATTAATAAATAAGAAAATAGTCGATTTTGTCTTAAATACATTTTTAGTCGAGACTATTTTCTCTTATAATTTCTCATTAATCCACGATTGATTATTTTTAGTAAAATCAGTATTATTTATTGATAAAATCTATATGCTAAAATTAATTTGAAAGCTTTATATAATCTCGTTTAATTTATAAAACTCGTCGACTCAGTTAATTCTGATAGCGTTTTTCTTAAAACATCTATTTTCTATAATTTATAGTTTTAACTCGATTTCCTAATTATTTATAAAATTTGATATATTGACTTATTATATTTTATTTATATTTTGAGTAACGAATTTAGAAATATAATAAAGTTACGATAACAACGATAATAATAATAATAATAATAATAATAATAATAATAATAAAGTGTTAATTTCGTTAAGTTTCTATTTATAGAAAGTTCCCCCTTCCATATAAAATGTTTATTCCTTTTATCCTCATATTATTTATATTGATTATATTTATTTTTGAATATCGATAATGGCTTGTTTTGGAGTTATGGAATAAGGACAAGTGTGAGGTTGGAGTAATATATTCTGGGGTTTACGTCTTTGCCATCAACTATAAGACTGGTGTGTCTTTATGGGGCACACTGGTTGTTGAACCGAGCATATATGGTGTTCGGGAGTGTGTGTACATTTTGACCTTAAACTCGTGCCTCGCAGTGTAAGACGCCGTCGGGTTGAACAGAGTATTTATGGTGCTCGGGAGGGGTGTGCATATTATCTTAAACTAGGGTCACGCATTTATAAGTCGCCGTCCTATTATGGTTGAGTAGCCTAGTTAGAGACCGAAGTTTGATTTGTTTGAACTAAGTTCTCGAAGCTAGTTTTTAGTATTCTCCTGGTGAAAGTCTAGCCGTCTAAACTAATCCTATTCATAACGCCATTTTGAATATTTTTATTATTATCGATACATTTTGGTTTGCAGGTTGGCAAATATTTGAAGTTTTCCTCTGAAAACTTGTTCTGATTTTATTGTTTCAATATTTTAAGTTTTCTCTGAAAGCTTATTTTTATTATATCGTTTTAATGTTTTCTCATTTTAAGTATTTTGATATAATAATACTATTATTTTTCCATATGATATAATATGGTTGGGAGAACGTCCGAGTTACTCTCCACTGACGTGGCTGTTATGTTTTTAACATGACAGGTTTTTGCTGCTGGGTTTTGAGTGTGAGCTAGCGAGTAGCGTGGATCCTACTCTTTCTTTATTAATGTAATTTATGGATTTGTATAACCCGTTTGGAGAATTTCATTTTTAGCCCTTTTGTAAAAAGAGGCCTTTGTATTGACTGACCATGTCTTTTAATAAGATATAGTTTGTCAGTGTGTTTTAATCCCAACTCTACAGTGTTTCCGCCACTGTATTGCGTTAGAATTTTTAGGGGATTACATGGGTAGTATAAACTGGACGGCTTCTTCGCCCACATTGAAAGATAATCTCCCTTTGTTCACATTGATAAGTGCTACTACGGTAGCTAGGAAAGGTCTTCCTAATAAAATGGGGCTTCGCACATCCACCGGCATATCCATAACCACGAAATTAGTGGGGATTTGCAAGGTACTTACTCTAACCATCATATCTTGAACTATCCTAACTGGGGCCTTGGTAGATCCATCCGCCAATCGAACTTGCAAAGGAGTGGAAACCATATCCTTGATGTTAAGAGTTGCGGCAATTGATAAGGACACTACAACAAAATTATCTTTTCGCGGCGATTATTTTGATATTTCGTGGCAATTCTATTCGACGCGAAAGATTTCCCCATCGATTGTGTATTCATTGTTGTTCCGGTCACGAAAACAATCGCCCCGAGACGGATTCGGATCTTTGTGTTTGATGGTGTTATCTTGCTCTTCCAACTTCTCCTTCCTCTCACTCCGATGATCGGACCTTCCCGGCGGAGACGGCCTGCCACCTGCACACAGGAAGCTCACAGAGCCCCGGAGGTGTCCGAGGAAACCCTGTCCGATGCCTAAGTCAGTCCGTGGAATGCCTTGACGAACCTTACTCGTGAGGAGTAAGGTGGCGTTTTTAGAGTGAGATTCTAGATAGAGAAAGTCCAACCCCCCTCTTATGGGAGATCCAAGAGTATTTATAGGTTCCCACAAGAGAGAAAGAGAGAGAGAAGGAGGGAGAAATGAGAGGACGATGGAGTGACACGTGGGTTCACCCTGTCCACCCATTCTCCCATACCTTAGGCGTGGACGGCTGGGCCTCGGTCTTCCCCCCTGGAACCTGTCAGGGATAAATGCCCTGACGCCTGACAGGCAGGGGGATCTCTTTTCCTTGTAATCACCTTGTTTATGACCCGACCCTAATGAGCAGGGGGAGTAATTCTTCGCTTCCTGACAAGGTCCTGCTGGCTGGCCTGCCAGGCAGGTCTTTCGTGTTTTCGGGTCGGGCGGCCCCAGGACCCTAATGGCGGGCGGCCCATGGTAGGCAACCGACCCCCATCAATTGTGGTAGGCGGCGTTGCCGTAGCCTTTCATGGCGAATAATCTATTCGCTGGGTTAGCTTCTTAAAATCGACGCGGAAGAAGGGGAGGTTTAGTGGCAATTTTAGTGTCATTTATTATTAATGCGGTAAATAATTTGATTTTCCCACTAATAAGAATTGTTGCGATTGTATTCGACACGATAAGTACAATAAAATCTCATTTACTGACAATTGTTGTAATTGTATTCGACACGATAAGTACTATTAAATGTCATCCATTTTACAATTGATACAATTGTATTTGACGCGAAAGTATAACAAAACGTCATCTATGACAATCGTAACAATTGCATTCGACACATTATGTAGTACAATTGTAACTATATAGTAAATTGGTATTGATTTCATTCGATACCAAATATCATTTCTATATTGTTTTCATTAGGATGCGAAAAAAAAATGACAAGTTAAAAGCATGATAATTTTATATTACTCATAAAATCCAAGAATTATGTACATGTATCCAACATCGACTAATTAAATTAATAAGAATGGGTCCAAAATAAGTTCAAAAGATTTTTTTAAAAATCTAAAAAAAATATTGTCTTCAACCCCAAAGCAAAGCTTCAATCCATGTATCTCGTATTACATAAAGTAGTCGCGCCTCGAATGAACTGCTATAAACAAAGATAATGTATATTCCAAGTTAGTCCCATTTTATATTTATTTCTAATGTGAAGTACAAAAAAATCAAATATATTTATGTGTTCCATGTATATTCCTTGACACATATATCAAATGTCACACATAATCCGCTTGAATTGCTATAATCATCTTGTACGAACATTTAAAAAGCACTCACAACATTTAAAAAGCACACTTGTAATCTTCAAACTGAACTCTAGCTAATTCAATTCTAAACGACACAATATCGAAATTAGGAAACAGTATTCGTCTATCACTGAGCTTGATGACATACCTCGTCTGGCTTCTTAGCTGCAAGCAACTTCAAAATCTACCGTTTTCGACACCTTACAGAAAATCAAAACATGGTTACCATTAGGATTGGAAAGAAGTTAGTAGCAAAAGAAAAGAAGGCCACAGATATGCACAATACTTTTTTATAGTCATGAACAAAATTAGTCTCAGCATACTTCTATTGTAGCTCTTCATTTTGTATAGATATTTACCTCTCCTAACTTGTTCCTAATTGGTGTGTTCATAATGGTTTTATAGGGTGTTTGATGAAATAACTTAACAATAGAAGTGCATGATTAACTAAATTATACTACATGGCATAATTAGTTATAATCTATCAGGGGCGGATTTGGGCCTGGGCTACTTGGGCTACAGCCCGAGATCATTTCAAAAAAAAAAAAAAAAAAAAAAAAAATTCTAACGCGAGAAGCAGCAGCTTCCACCTTCTAAGTTCTAACCCCCAAAGTCCCAAAATTAACCCTAAATCCCTAATATTACTTCCACCTTCCGGCTTCCACAATCCAGTCCGGCAGTCCTCCAGCCTAACCAGTAACCACCACGGACCACACCGAGTCATCGACCCTTGCCGTTGCCGCCTTGCCGGTCGAGTGATGAGTGAGTGACGAAAAACTCTCTCTTTTTTTCTTGGGTTTTTACTTTTGATTGGGTGTGTTTGAACATTGAACTTGAAATTATGCTAGTTTGATTGCCATTGTAGCTAGCAATATGTTCATTTATTGGATATTTGGATATTTAATTATTGATTGGAGGATTGGGGTTTCGAAATGGTCAAATTTCAGATTTGAGATTTTTGAAAAATGGTGTACTGATTTTGTTTGAGAATGAATGAATGATTAATGATGGAGGAGACGAGGAGTACAACCTTTATCTTGTGTTTATCAATTATCACCTTATCTTGTTCTTATTTATTAATTATTTAATTTGACTAGTTTAATGGTTGATAATTACTTTAAATGCTTAGTGGGGTACTTAAGTTGTTTAATAGTTGTGACATTGGGAATTTGGGATATACATTTGATTATACAATATTGATATATATATATTGTATCTTATTGTTGTAGGTATATGAAGAACAATGACCGATAATCGCAATCCAAAACGCTATAAGAACTTATTCTCATTTTTCAAAAGTGATACTTTGTCAATTTCTCAAGACAAAGATTCACAAGATGAAGGTGTTGAGCTACAAGACGAACAAGATGAAGATCTTGAGATAAGAGAAGATGAAGATGTTGAGATAAGAGACGAACAAGTAGAATTTGAGATAGTAGATGAACAACCTAATCGAGTAGAGATAGAAGATGAAAGAGGGGATGAAGTTGAAACACAAAATAATCAACGAGAAACAAGTGATATTACATCTATAGAAAGAGATCCCGGATTACGTCGCCCTATTGGTACCTATTCTTTGAATGAGCGTGATAGTATTCGAAGAGCTTATGTAGTACATGGTCCTTATCAACCTTATTTAGCAAGTTATCCAAGTACTCGGGATGGAAGTCAAAGGAGAAGATTTTGTCACAGGTGGTTCAAAGAGTGGTCTTGGCTTGAGTATTCACCTAATCAAGATAAAGCATATTGTTTTCCTTGTTTTTTATTTGATGAATATCCATCTCGACATCCATCTTTTACCGAAGTTGGATTTAATGGATGGAAGAATGTGATGAGTAAACACTCGGGCATTTTATTTCATGTAGGGGGCATAATGTCATTGCACAATACTAGAGTACAAAAGTGGGAGAATTTGAGAAATCCTTCTAAACATATAGAGAGAGTGTTTGACACATTGTCTTCACAAGAAATAGCAAATAATCGACTTCGTCTTATTGCTACTATAGAGGTTGTAAGATTGTTGGCACGACAAGGATGTTCTTTTAGAGGTCATGATGAATCCGTTCTTAATGGTGGTAATTATGATGTAGTTTTGAATTCTTTCACAAGAACGAACAATGAAATGAAAAGAGTAATAGACACGGCTCCTGGAAATGCCAAGTATACTTGTCCAAAGATTCAGAAGAAAATTGCAAATATACTTGCCAACAAAGTTCGAGCTATGATTCGTGATGAAATAGGAGATTCCAAATTTGCAATTCTTGTTGACGAAGCTCTTGACGTGTCAAATAAGGAACAAATGGCCATAATTCTTCGCTTTGTTGACGGTGGAGGATTAATTAGAGAACGATTCTTTAAGGTTATTAGTGTTGATGATACTTGTTCTCAAACTTTAAAGGATAAGATAGTAAAGACCCTTAGAGATTATAAACTTGAAGTGGAAAATATACGTGGTCAAGGGTATGATGGTGCAAGTAACATGCGAGGCCAATTCAATGGTTTGCAAGCTTTGTTTCAAAGAGATTGTCCATATGCATATTATGTGCATTGTTTTGCTCATCGCTTACAGTTGGCTTTAAATGCTGCAGCTAAAGAGGTGCATGATTTGTGGCAATTTTTTTCTACTCTGACTATGATTGTGAATTTTGTTGATTCCTCTGCTAAAAGACATTCTCTTTTAAAAGCTTACAAGGAAGGAGAACTCTCCGATTTAGTGGCTGCTGGTACACTTGAGACAGGTTCAGGGAAAAACCAAGCTACCACTTTGCAAAGAGCGGGGGCAACTCGTTGGGGTTCACATTTGCGATCAATTTCAAGTCTAATTAAGTTGTTTGGAGCTACTAGATCAACTATTGATGATTTATATGTGAATGGGGTAGATAAAGTGCGAGGAGAAGCTAAGGCAGTCGGTAAGGCTTTGAAAAAATTTGATTTTGTGTATTGTTTACACATGATGCATGCTATTATGAGGATCACAGATTTTTTATGCCAAGCATTGCAAAAAAAAGATATTGACATATTGAATGCTCTTCATTCTCTTTCAATTACGAAAGATAAACTTCAAGGCATGAGAGAAAATGGTTGGGATGATTTGATTGAGAAGGTTAGAGATTTTTGTCATGAACATGATATTTCTATGCCAGATATGTCCGCTCCTTACAAGAAAGGGTTGAGAAATTGTGAAAAGAATATCACAAATGAACATTATTATCGTGTCAACATATTTTATTGTGTGATAGACTTTCAATTGGCAGAACTTGATAGCAGATTTACGGAGAGCTCTAGGGAGATTCTTATACTTGGTGCTTCATTTGACCCACGCCATAATTTTCGAGCATTTAAAAGTGAAGATATCTCTAAGCTTGCCCTAAAGTATTATCCTTTAGACTTTTCATCAAATGATAGATTTGCTCTTGATTTAGAGTGTGGGTTCTTTGTAGGAGATATTCAAAAAGATTCAAGATTTGAAAATCTAACTTCAGCATCAGATTTGTGTCGAAGGATGGTTGATTTTGATAAGATATGTCTTTATCCTATGATTTATCGATTACTTAGTCTTATCTTGACACTTCCAGTTTCCACGGCAACAACGGAGAGAGCATTTTCAAGTATGAGCATCATCAAAAACAAGTTGAGAAATAAGATGAGTGAAGAATTTTTTGATGATTTGATGGTCCTTTATATTGAAAGAACATTTCCTTGTAAAATTGACAATGATGTTGTAATTGCTGAATTCGAACTAGGTGGATCTCGTAGAGTAAAATTTAGTTAGTTATGTAATTTACATGTTTTTGGTGTGTTTCGTCGAAAATTTTGATGCAAATAGTAAAGATTAGTTTTAATTTTTTATAGTGTTATTTTTTTTAGCCCCAGGTAATTTGGAATCCTGGGTCCGCCCCTGTAATCTATATAAACCGGAACCATTAGCCATGGATAAAACCTTTTCCTTCTCATAAAATGCAACATCATCAGGTTAATCACCTGACGTCGCATCGGTTTGAACGCTTTTGCTTCATTTTTCCCACTAATTTTGGTGTCTTCATTGGCAAAACCTTTTTCTTAAGGATTTAAAAATGTTGTATTAAGCTTTGTACAAGATGGCACAAACACTCCAAACTATAACAGAACATATGACAGACTCATATATAGTGTTAAGGTTTACTTTTTTATATTGTATACCTCCAAACATAAGATAATTGCAAAAAAAAAGCTGCAGCATTAAAGAATATCTACATTATGGATGAAGAAATGAATGTTGCATACATAATACAACCTCAATGGAATCGGACATTTCTTAGTTCACTAGCAGTACAACATGCTAGTGAAAAAAAGGAATTAGAGATGCTACTGGTCTGATATGATATGGAACAAATGGAATCGACAAAGCACGTGTTTGCTACCTAGATGTGACTAAAAAAGCATTATACAGAAAAGACGGAAGATGATTATGATAAAAACTCCTGAGAATAAGAAGGACAAAATATTTTTGAGAAAGATACTGCTAAATACTTATATTTATTCTTTGTACTTAGGGATTACTCTGTATCATTTTATTCAGTACTGTATGAGTCAAGTCTTGGACACAAACCGCTTAACCTGGAAAAAATCAGAGTGACAAATCAGGTACTACTCAGAAGCGTCAATGGAGTAAGACAACAAACAACAATACATACACGAGTATGGAACAGAGCTCGAGCACACCCTCATGACTTCAACTTACAACACATTTTGTTTGTAACTAGCAGTTGTAGCTCATATAAAAAAATGTAGATCATCTCCGGCTTTTTAAGATCCTTCTACGAATTGAACCTGAGAAATACCGCTTTCGTTCTTCAATGTTTATCGACTAGAGGGTCGTATGTACGCAGTCTTTTATGGAACAACAAATTTTTCTTCTAGTCTAATCTATGGAGAAACATCTGTAGAGGCCTAGATTATGTTGGAAGAAAGAAATTTAAAAAGAAAAAACCAATTGGAAATGTAATGAACAAAATTGTAAATGTTATCATCTAATGTAGTAACCAAGGGCAAAATGTCCTCGTAAACATTCCTCATAAAAACTCACCTAACAAACAAACATAGATGCTTTTTTTAATTAATCTCCTAAAAACCCAAAACAAAGAAAAAAAGAAACAAAGATGGTGATTTCCAAAATCTTAAATGCAAGACTAATCATCATCCTACTCTTCTTAATCACCCTAATAAACCCACTTTAATTTCCAATTCTACCCCTCCTGACTACACAACCATAGTGTACAGAGGGTGTGCAAAACAGGCACTATCCTATCCAAGTGGTTCATACTCCCAATCACTTTCAACCCTCACCACAACCATAATCCAATAATCCTCAACATCCAAGTTCTAGAAATCAACTACAGATTTTGTTTCAGGCCTCTACTGTTGGAGTGACGAAAACCGGGACAACAATTAAAACACAAAAAGCGAGGGACTAAATCGAGATGGCAACTGAAATCGGGCAAGAACCGAGGCAACAGGCGACTATGACAAAGGAGGCAACTGGCGACAGAGAGACAGAACCGAGGCAACACGGACGGACAGGAACGAAAGTGAAAACAGGCAGCAGTGTCGTGGTATGGAGGCCACTGACTTGAAAACTATATCGGCGCGACTCCGGTGGTAATCGCCTACAGTGCCGGCAGTTTCCCAAGGTGAACACTGCAGTTCAGAATCTCGACCACTCAAGGTTCGGAACTTTGGAACGAAAACAACTGCACCCAGGAATGAGAGGAGAAATAACAGTAGAGGAAAGAAAGGATGAATACTGTAAGCTGTGTATATTTTTGTGTGTTTTGGAAGCTAACAACAGCTCGGTATAAATAGGCAGCAGAGGAGCCTGGCAGGATCAAAAACCATCAACAGCAATTAAGGCCATTAAAACGTGATCAAGGCCTTAATCACACCATTAAGACCTGTAACAGCTCCTTTGACTAAACCAATTCACACACACAAATGAATCTGGACAAGGGCCAAAGAATGTAGACACTCAAAACAAAAGAAGGCCCAAAAGGGTAAAAGTCGGGCACAGCCCGCACCGCAGGTGCTCCACCCAAACCCAAACCCGAGACCGAGCCGGGCCGGGCCGCACGCGCGCGTGCGTGTTGTCCATACCAGCCCAACAACACCCACCACCCTAAAAGGCCCACTCCACTACACTCTTGTAAGCCCAAGGGAGGAGAGGCTTTATAAAGACCTCAAAAGCTCACTACTCTTCCTATGTGGGATGGAGGAAAAAGAAGTAACAACCAATACTCCTCTTGCCATCTACCAACAATCCCCCACAGATGGCAAAAGGGAAAAGAAAAACAAAGATTCCTGGGTAAGTAAGGGTTGGACACTTAGACGTTCAATGTCTTTCGACTTGAATTGACGTTTTAGTGAGGTGAGGCAACAACTTACTTACAATTAGTGAATATCTTTCGATTTGAATTCCTAACTGAGCTTCGGTTGAGACCCCCACAACACATGTCATACCTTCAAAAGTTGTCGTTCCGCAATTTCAAAGTGCAACGCTTTCATAACCATGCGTTTACCTTAGTTCTAGTGAGTGCTCTAGTGAAATTCACACTTTCCACTAGATGGTGGCGAAACCATCACACTCACATAGGTGGCTTAGTGCTTCTCAACAGCACATCTCATGTAGCCATTAAGGACATAGGTCCAACCTCAATTTACCCACACAATCCATCAAGTGCGTCTCAAAGCACCACCAAGCCTGGCTATGGATTATGTATCGCCATAGGAATGTAAGCTTTAAGTCCATCAAGATTCATCCTCTAATCTTGACTTAAGGACCTTAGCCCCATTCCCCTCGACGATTCGAGAACTACTCTTCTCGGTAATCCTTTAGTGAAAGGATCTGCAAGATTGCGTTCAGACCTCACAAAGTCTATTGCAATCACTCCATTTTTCAGGAATTGTTTCACCACAGCATGCCTGATCCGGATATGTCTTTTCTTAGCATTGTAGACATCATTCTTGGCAATGCCAATGGCTGCTTGACAATCACAATGTAAGGAGACCGGTGCAACCTGTCCCCCCCACACTGGTATGTCAGCTAGTAAGTTTCTCAACCAGTCTGCTTCTTGACCTGCCAGCTCAAGAGCAATGAACTCGGACTCCATGGTGGAGGTCGCTATACAAGTCTGTTTCGCAGACTTCCACGATATAGCTCCTCCTCCCAAGGTGAACACATAACCACTTGTAGAACTTGTTTCATCATTACCTTTAATCCAGTTCGCATCAGTAAAACCCTCTAACACAGCAGGATATTTACCAAAATGTAGACATGAATTAACTGTCCCTTTCAAGTATCTTAGTAAACGATGAAGGGCATTCCAATGTTCATTATTAGGGTTATGTGTATACCGACTTAGCCTACTAACCGCATAAGCAATGTCAGGTCGAGTACAGTTCATGAGAAACATCACACTTCCTATAACTTTAGCATACTCTTTTTGGGATACACTCTCACCCAAATTCTTACACAGAGGTATACTAGCATCATAGGGAGTTCTAGTGGGTGTCACATCAAAGCTATCAAATTTCTTCAACACTTTTTCAACATAATGAGATTGACTTAAGGATATTCCAGATGAATTTCTGATCAATTTGACTCTAAGAATAACATCAGCTTCTCCTAAGTCTTTCATCTCAAACTGTGACGACAGAAATTGTTTGGTTTTATTTACAACAAATAAATTACTACCAATGATTAACATGTCATCAACGTATAGGCAAATAATCACACAGTCTGATCCAAACATCTTGGAATACACACATGAATCAGAATTGTTAGTTATGTAGCCATCCTCAATCAAAGTGTTGTGAAATTTCTCATACCACTGTTTAGGTGCTTGTTTTAGACCATATAGTGACTTTCTCAATTTACACACTTTACTCTCCTGACCTTTTACCACAAACCCCTCGGGTTGTAACATATAGATCTCTTCTTTTAGATCACCATTCAAGAAAGCAGTTTTAACATCCATTTGATGAACAACAAGATCATGAATAGCAGCCAACGCAATAAGAGTTCTAATGGTGGAAATCTTAGTCACAGGTGAGTAAGTATCAAAATAGTCAATATCTTTCTTTTGTGTAAATCCTCTCACCACAAGTCTAGCTTTGAACCTTTCTATTGTACCATCAGGTCTCAGTTTCCTTTTGAAAATCCATTTACTACTAATGGGTTTACTACCCTTGGGTAAATCTGTCAATTCCCAGGTCTGATTAAATGCAATAGAATCTAACTCATTTTTAATAGCTTCTTCCCAAAAAATAGCATCTATGGATCTCATAGCTTCATCATACGTTTTTGGGTCATCTTCTATTAAATAAGCAGAAACGAATTCAAAGCAAGCACAATCATCACTAGCATTTTCAGTTAAGAATGTTGTGATAAAATCATCTCCAAAATTCTTTTCAATTCTAGGCCTCTTACTCCTTCTAGGTTCACTAGCATGATCAACAGCAGTACTACTACTAGCATGCATAGAATTATCAACAGGATTAATAGGCATATCAGGCAAAACAGGAGGTGAATCAACAACTTTCTTTAAAGGAAAAACATGCTCAAAAAACTCGGCATCTCTTGCCTCAGAAATAGAACGGTCATTCAATGACATGAATCTATAAGCAGCACTGTTTTGAGCATAACCAACGAAAATGCAATCATACGTCTTAGATCCTATAGTAGGCCTCTTAAAACTTGGTAGACCAACTTTAGCCAAACACCCCCATACTTTAAGGAAGCTTAAGTTAGGGGCATAACCCTTCCAAAATTCATAGGGTGTCTTGTCTAATTTCTTATGAGGTACCCTATTAAGAATGTGACAAGCTGAAAGCACTGCTTCCCCCCACATATCGTCTCCAAAATACTCCAACTCATAAACAACATCTGTGGCAAAATTGTATACTCAAGGATACAGCTTCTGGCGTGCTACATGCTCTATAAAGTTTATGGGTTTGCCCAAATTTCTTGGCTTCAAATGCTCTTCAAGATGTGCAGCCTACAAATGTAGCCGGGTCCAGGTTCGAGATAAGAAGGGATACTGTATTGCAGTTGACCTTGTGTTGGATTCTATGTTACTACGTAACAGGGGTGTCTGTTGGGGCAATGTGAGGGTGATTTGGGGTTTTTTGATTGTGGAGTTTGTGTGGGGTTTCAAGAGTAGGATTTCTCGAAATGTCCCCTGTAGTAGTAATTGATGGGTACCAATTAGCAATCAGTAAGTTATTAGTCACTGAGTCAAGCAACAGTAGAAGAAAAAGTAGCAACTAAAGACTATTAAGATAATCCGCACCACAACTCGGCAAAGCAGATTTGGGACTCGAGTGAGTTTAATGACATAATAGCCGCTGCACCTTCCTCCTCTTTCACTAGACGTCTGATCTGGATGTTGGCTGAAGTTCAGGGTGAGGCTCGTTCCCGACTCCTCGCGATGCTCTGGGCTGTGTGGTATTTCCGAAATCTGTGTGTGTTCGAATCCAATCCGCCTCTGCCTAACGTGATTATTAGTGGCATGCTGTCCTTAGTGGAAGAATACTCTCGATTCAGGGTGGAGCGGAGGTTGATGCCCTTTTCCTGCCTTCCTGTAAGCGCGGTGAAGTGGACTAGACCCGAGAGGGATGTGGTTAAAATAAATACTGATGCGGCAATTTACGCTAATGGTGATGTGGGGCTCGGCGTGGTCGGGAGAGACTGGCAGGGTCGAGTAGTTCTGGTTGCTAGCAAAAGGTGCCATGCTAATTGGGTTCCGGTAGCTGCTGAGGCAAAAGCTTTGGAATGGGCTTTGGAGTGTGCCAGATTCATTCAACTGGAAAAAGTGGCCATGGAAAGTGACTCAAAAATTGTTGTGGATGCTGTCAAGAGAGGCAGACAGGCGAGGGATCTGCTTGGTTTGTTAACTGAGGATCTTTTATTTTATAGTTCGGAATTTTTTAGTTGTAATTGGTTACATGTTAAACGGGAGGGCAATACGGTCGCACATCATGCTGCCCGTCTTTGTTCTAGGAATGGGGAAGATCTGATGTACTTATCTTCTTTTCCGGATGCGATTTTGGCATTGGCGGAAATTGATCTATTATAAGATACCCCACCTTCCAACGAAAAAAAAAGATAATCCGCACCATTAGTATCATGATTTTCATATTGACCCAACCCAAAAATCACCAATACGAATTCAATAAAGTTCTCAATCCATTCCCTCAAAAAAAAATCCTCGATTCATTAAATCATTTTAATTGGAAAGAACATAACTTTAAATTTATTACCGAGTTTCACAAAGTGCATCATAAATGTTTAAGGTAAAAAAAAAAGAGGAAAAGGCGGAGATGAGAGTATGAATTAAGATTTTTGTTCTCTATCTCAGTTATACGAAAAATTGACGTAATGATGCTTACTATGCAAGTGACATGCTAACCAATACTACGGAGTACAAACTAAAGACGTTACAAAATTGACAAGTCTTAGTATTGGATCGAAATCGACATGTGTCTAGAAAACATCTATCTACGTACATCGATTGATATTTAATCTATTTAATCTATTTTAATCTATTTAATCTATCTACGGCTCGACGTCAGTCATATCGTTTTCATCACCTCACATGCACTACTACAATTTTGATATTAGAAGACGCCCAAAATAGGACGCTTATATAAGGAACCGTCCTCTATAACATGATAAATTTTTGGCTCCCCATGACCTTGGTTAAATAGCACGGTTCAACAAAGAACCATCCTTTTATTTATATTATTAGCATGGTTGGTCAATATAACCGTCCTCATAAAGAAAATAGCACGCTTGTAGGTTTAACCCGTGCTATTAAAATATTTTAAAAGCGCGGTTATACTCTAAACCCATCCTATTAAAATGTAACACCCGTCCTATTCAATCCTACTCAATCTTGGAGAGTTTTACTTAACAAAATACTAAAAATCAATTGTATTTTCAATTGAATAAAATACCAAAAATTGAAAATTGAAAATACCAAATGTATTCTCGTCTTCTTCAAAATACCAATTGAGTAGGATTATTTGAAGAGTAAACAAAATAATACCAATCGATGACGAACTTGATTTTAACCCGAAGAAAAAACGGGTCTAAACCAGTTGAATACGGTGTTTAGCAATCGAATTTATGAATCTGAACTGTAGAATTCGACTGTCGAAGCTGATTTCTACATTGGATGACGATGTTTGATTAATAACCATTTTTGAATTCGATAGTATTTCGTTGTTTTACCGATTTTTTCTTTCTTGTTAAAGTTTCGATTTGTTGTTTGATTGATGAATTTTTGAACTTTTTGTGGAAAACTGGCCCATTTCTGAGACCAAACTCATTGAATCATTTTACGATTTTTGAGACGGTTTCATACAAGAATTTGTGATTTTATCAAGTCGCTTTAAATCAATTTTATCAATTCTATGACAATTTCGTATAAGAAATTGTGTTTTTAACGAGTCGGTTTAAATCGATTGTATATCAATCTTTGATCTGTGTCGAAACTAGCGTGCTTATATTTAGACAGATCAAGACTCATCTGGTCAAACACAATTCGATCACACAAAGTCATCAACCCGGGTTTAATACGGGTCATTTGCGAGTCGGGTCAGTTTTTCCGGGTCTATTCACGAATCACAATTCACAAGCATTCAGGAGTAAAAGGGTGTTGAGTGAGTTTAGAGAGAGAAACACGAGAAACACAAAAATGGTGAGAGAAGTAAGAGAAAGCTGCATCGACAGCATGATAATGGAGATGGTCTCATCATACTGCGATCGATTGTACCTTAACAAACCTGATCTCACTGCTCGTCGTATCGAAGCTATCGGTTATCAAGTCGGTCATAAACTCTCTGAGAGGTTGTTCTTCTTCTAACCCTAATTTCATCCCCCAATTTTGACGCATTTTTTGTGAATTTGATTTAGGTAGTTTGATCGTCTTTGTTTTTCTTCGTGATTGATGTTTCTGCTGATGTAATTGAAACTTAGTTTGTTGATTCGGCATTTTCGTGAATTCGATTGAGGTATTTTTGCGTGATTGATGTTTCTGTTGATGCAATTGAAACTTAGTCTGTTGATTCGGCATTTTTCGCGAATTTGATTTAGGTATTTTGACCGTCTTTGTTTATTTTTATGATTCATGTTTCTATTGATGCTAGCAATTGAAACTTAGTTTGTTGATTTGGCATTTTCGCGAATTTGATTTAGGTATTTTGATCATTTTTTTCGTGATTGATGTTGCTGTTGATGCTAGCAGTTATTGCTCGATTCTTAGATGCTATCAATGTCTAGGCATTTTTCACGAATTTGATTCAGACACTTTGATCGTCTTTTTTTTGTGACCGATGTTTCTGTTGTATGATTGTTGCTGGTACTCTTACCAATAAGATGGCCCATGCTCTTCGCAAGTATGCCTTCCTTCTTCCTCTTCCTTTCTTTTTCGGGTCGGGTCTCGTCTGTTATCCAATTATTTAGTTATTTGTGTCGCAATTTTGATGTTGATATGAAAACTTGTTCTCAATGTTTTTATTCGGAATCGTCTGCGGAGATTATTAGGTATTGTGGACAATAGGTACCACGTTCGATTTTCCCTTTCATTGTGTTGTAATGTTATTTGCGTGCATCTTTGGACCCGGGAGAAAAGGTTTTGATTCAGAATCGAAGATATCTTAGTGTAGTGGTTAAGACGGAGATATCGTGAGCAATAGTCGCAATTTTGATGCTGACATGAAAACTTGTTCTCAATGTTTTGATTCGGAACCGTCTGTCTACGAGGCATTGTAGACAACAGGTACCATGTTCGATTCCCCTGTGTTGTAATGTTAGTTGCGCGCATCTTTGGACCCGGAAAAAAGGGTTTTGATTCAGAACCGAGGATACTTTAGACGGTGATATTGTGAACAGTAGTTGTAGTTTCGATTCCCCTTCCCCTCTGTTCTAATGCGAGGAAGTGACCCAAATAAAGTTTTGATTTGGTTGTTTGCTTTATGAGAATCTACTAATGTTTTAATCTTCGAGGTTGGGGTTAGGTTGGGTTGTTTTGCGTTTTAATTTAATTGGACCTGTATAAAATTTAATGTTTGAGAGGATTTAGGATTAGAAGAGAGATAGGATTGGTTTGGATGGATGGTGGGAAGAGAATGGAAAGTTAGAAACAATGGTTTTGGGAGTTCTTCATCGAAGTAGGGCAAGACGTTAATGTCAAGAATTGTGATTTGTTAGAGCATAAATTTTGTTCAAGGGACTCATAATTGGCGTTTATGTTATGAGGGGAAAAGCTGGAAACATTTTGTTCATTTTGGTAGTAATGAGGGTGCATCAATAATGTAGAAAGCATTCAGAATTCGGGATTCTCGGGGTTTGTAATTTTATTCATGGACTGAATGATAATGATAGATTTGAGCCTCTTTTCTTGTATGTCGTGTTACTGTGGAAGGAAGATTTTTTTTATGTCTTAATTGAGAACTTAAGAGTTGATATTTGATATCGCAGCCCTTAATGATGAATGGAAGTGTTTTCTTCGAGTATTCGTCAGAATATGGGATGAAGATGTGTCTGGTTAGGAGATTGCAAGAATATTTGGAGATATTTGGGCTGCGAACCGGAAATGAGGGCATGTTAGAGAGATAAATATGGTTAGTGTTAGTTGTTTGAAGGTGCAAATCTTAAGTAAGCATGCTTCCTACTGTGATTGTGCAAATCTTAGGGTTGAGTGATTTATTTGATGGTTCTCTGGTGGGTGTCTCCAGCTTACCCCTTTACGAAACATTCTAGGGTATGATTCCTTAATAGGACTTCATTTAGTCGGTTACTCGTTTCTAGGATTGTCCAATTCACATGAATTTGAATGAGAGACGTGGTGATGAGATGGTAGCAGCAAGGAAACGTGTTGGCCCCATAAACATGATGCTTTGTTTTTGCAAAGTACTTCGCATTTATGATATATAAAATTGTGTTTGATAATTCTCCTATTTATTGCATTTATGATATATAAAATTGTGTTCTTTGTTAAGCCTCGTGGCGACTGTAATTTAAGAACACTGTGGCGACTTTTGAGGCAAAAATGCTTATAACGTGATGCATCTTACATGTTAGAGTATTCCCAAAGTCATCAGTGCTCACTTCCTCCAATAAGAACCGTCGTGACAACTCGATGAAGTAGATCTCTCCTTCATCCTCTAAACTTCGGCCCACCCTAGGATTGACAAATCCTTGGGCTATCCAGCGACTAATCAGGTCATATTTATTGAACGTGAAGTCCGTAGGAAACAAAGCACAATATCCAAAACAAGCTCTCAGATGAGTGGGAAGATTGGCATAACTGAGATGTATGACGTGATCCATCACGTCACTTCCCTGATCTTTACCCAATCTTAGCTCTTTTATAAAAGAGAACCACATGTCCCTACTTTTTCCGTGAAGAAATCTTGCAGCAACTATTATGGCAAGTGGAACATGATTGCAGATTTCTGCAATTTCAAACCCTGTACTCTTCATTTCAGCATCACAGCTTTTATTGTGATCTAATGCAAGTGCTTCGAACAAATTCCAAGAATATGATTTCCCTAAACCATATAATGTGTAAGCTTGAACCTCGAGAGTCTCTCGTATTAGAATATCTGCTTCCTCAGTCCCGGTAGTCATCAAAATCTTACTTCCTCTAGCACCTCCTGCTAACAAGTCTCTCAATCTTTGCCATGTCTGGAGACAAACATCATCCAGTATAAGTAAGTAATGCTTCCCTCTAATTTCATTCCTCAGTCGTCGTTCATATATCTCAGTTTCATTGTCATGAGCGCCATTATTAGGCGAGCTTGTAGATATGCCTGAACTTTGACATCCCAAAAAATCTCGAAACGAATCTGCATAGTTTTTAGGAACCAAGGAGTTATGGTAATTAGACCTCCTATTAGTACAGGACTCAACAATTTGTAACTTCTGATTCATCAGTGATACCCGTCACTGGAATCCACATTCTGAGGTCAAAATGAGCTGTAACCTTGAGATCATTATATATTTCCTTTGCAAGGGCCGACTTCCCAACTCCTGGTTGTGCACACATGCAAACAACTGGTACGCTACTTTTCCTTTTTTCAGGTGGTTGCAGCAATAACTTCACAATGTCCCTTTTGTCATCTTCTCTTCCAGTCAACTTGAGTTGAATTGGACTGAAAGACTTAATTGGTGGGGATTGTGTCTGCTCAGGCTGCTTGTTGCCCCTGAGTTGATTCAATAACTCTCTAACCAAGTCTTTCAAGCCCTCTCTCATTCCTCCAATTTGTCGTCGCGTGCTGACTGTGGGGTAACCATATTGGTTGGATGAAGAAAGGAAAAGGCTCATCTCTTGTGCAGATCGAATCACGACATGAACCACTTGCTGCACCAAGTTACTTGGGTTTTCCTGTTCTTTTTCTTTGTTAAGCCTCGTGTGCTGATCCATAGTCACGATTTGATCTAGTAGGTTATCAGCATCATATAGCCAAGTTGAAAGGCGCTTGAGAGTGTCAGAGCGTTCATCTCGTTGAGCAGGCACAATGTCATGGTTACCCTGCAGTAGATTGTGCCTATCTAGGGCTGCCACCCCCGTTTGAGCCGTCTTCACCGTGACTAACAACCTATCGAGCTCCTTTTTCAGTGGAAGTAGGAATTCTACTTCCGGACTGCCCAACTTTGTTTTAAGGTTCTCCCATATTACCATTTCTGCTGCCATTTTTGGTACAAATTATTATGCTTTGAGAGTTGGAGCGGGTTATAATGAGATGTTTGTTTGTCAGGAAATTGAAATGGGAATCTTGTTGGTGGTTCGGTCAGTCTTTAAGACGTTCAGGGGCTCATGATGTGCAGCCCTTGTTTTGTGGATCACAAGAATGAAGAGCCGAACAGCACAACACATTTTGTATGATTTTCTTATTCATACTTTGTTTTCTTTTACTAAATGTGACTGGAAAACAGGACCACCGAGCAAAGAGAATATTGTCAAGTGTATAGAATAGTGCATACAGTATGGTTTTAAGACGTGCAAAATCCTGCCATTTAGTCTATATATCTCTCTTTTTACCCAAATTAGAATAAACTTACTATAAGTTACTCGTATATCTGTTCAGCTGTTCCTGAATGATTGCTTAAATCATTCCCATCTCATCCCATGATTATCCAATTCATCATTCCAATCATATTTGGCCAGTAGTGAACAGCAAGGTATTAGCTAATCATTTTCCTCCGACTTCTCTTTCGCCAGCATGAACCACATGGTTCAATGATAGAGTGGCCGATGAGAATTGTGAGGGTAAAGCTGACCAATATGGCGAGCTAGCTTGACCTGACCCAATCTGTTATATTGAGCGCAGACATGGCCAGGCACAACCCGTCTCCAACCCACTGCCTGACCTGGCATCTCGATTAATCTACAGCTTCCTTAGATCTAAAAAAATAATCTTCTAGCCTTTAATTTTGTTCGTGAATATGTTAGCAATAATAAGCTATATAAATTATGTGGTGGTGGTGAATCTGTGGGTGCAAGAAAGTGGCCAACTGTACCGATAAGCTTAATTAAATGCTGGAATATAAAGCTATATGTTGCTGCTTTTCAGTTTTGAATAAGGAAAAATGCACGTCTCATGAGGCCAACTAATAACCTTCTCATTTGGTCTATAAAGCTCTTAACTTACATATATTTGCTTCATTTGGCTCAAACTGATCATGAGAGTCACATTTTGGCATATGTAACACCTAGAGTGAGGTATAATAGTCTGTTTTATGGCTTTGAAAATGGCAGGATTAATTGCATTCTGCCTTCTTATGCTCAAACAGTCTCCCGCTTTTAGCAGCCCGAGCCAAGTAAGTTTCTCTTGTTTTTTCAGCCCATTTTCCTCGTTGATTTATAGGTGTTTTTTGTTTGGTTTCTGGGCTCTAAATCATTCTATTGGGTGTAACAATAGCTTCTTACTATTACTAGTTCATATTGGAAGTAAAGCTTTGGGTGTTATGGTTGTTGACGTACATAGATGAAATTTGGAAGTGTGTGTGTACTGTGCAGGTTTGGGACTTGTGTACGATCTAATGTTCCTTGTCTCGCTATTTGCAGAAGCTTTTTGACAATTGAAAGATGGACGTCAACTGTATAAGAGTGGTGTTACTAGAGTTTGTACACGAAAGACTGAATCATAGAAGAAACATCCCTAGACATTGTTAATATAACTCAATCACAACTATTGAGACCATATTTATTGATTCGTAATTTTTGGTAAAGAATTGGTACATTTGATGCAATTGTCAGGTTTTCGAATGTTGATTTAATGTTTTAATGTAAATATTGGATTTTTGGATTGGCGTACAATTATATCGAAATATTTTTTTAAAAAAAATTATGTAACACAAACAGGACGGTAATCGTAAGCGTCTTATTTAATGGATGATATTTTGTTTTTATTCAAAAGAATTAACAGGATGGTTCGTTTGCCAACCATCCTATTTATATCAGTAGATAATAGGACAGTTTGGATGGAACTGTGATGTTTAAAATAGATTTAATAGCACGCTTCAGTGGACCGTGCTTTTAAATAACACATTAAAGAGGACGGTTCCTCCTTGAACCGTACTATTAATGTTGAATTTAATATCACGGTTTGACTTTTTGGGAACCGCGCTATTTGATTTAATAGGACGTCGACCTAAAGGACGGTTCCTTATCCAATATAGGATGGTTAGGAACCATCCTATTTAATCTTAATTGTAGTAGTTATGCAAATTAATGGTAGTGATTTTTTCCATAATGTAATAAGTAGGATTTTTATGAAAATTATAATGACGGGATATGTATCCAAATTAATTTACGAATTAGCTTTGTAAGAGTAAAAGTAAAAGGCAAATGAGGAGCTATTCTTTTAATCACTTAAGTAATTGTTGATATTTTCCCTCGACGATGTCTTCCTTATGACAAATATATCCTTCTTGGTATTATAACGGGTCAAACAACTTTTCATGTGGTTTGTTGGAACAATTCGGGTGGCCTGGCATGTTGTTCGGTCACTTTGGATTTGAGTCACTTCGTGGTGTGTCATCAAGGTTGGGTCATTTTTGTGTATGAGTCATGACGTTTTTTTATTGGTTAAATTTAATTTGCAACGTTTATAGTTAAACTCTATTTTTTTGCAAGATGCTAATAACTATTTAATGTCATAAAATACTCCGTATGAATTTGTAATTCACAAAATCTTGGAGGAGACGGTCTCTCAATAATTTATTGAGAGACCACTCTTCAGTACCACTCTATGTCATATTCGTACCCTTAAATGACAAATTTGTTTTGTACTTATTTTTATAACAACCCTACCCTCTTTATATTTGTATACTCTTTTATGTTAATCGTACCTACTTCTATTAGGTTTGGTACCACTGTTACTTCCATTTGTACTTAGTCTCTCAGTAAAGTTAATGAGAGACCGTCTCTCAGGAGACCTACTCAAGTGAATGTCATAAATTATGTTTTTTTATATACGCAAGTGTGTTTCTGAAACAAAAGTCAAAATCATGCAATGATCGAGAGCTAAAATGAATTGGGAAATATTAATATGTTGTTGCACTAACTTTATAAATCGTTTGAAATATCAACAATTAATCAGTTACGGAGTACTACTTTTTATAATGTTTGGATATAAGGGTATTAAAATGAACTTTAAGTTCAAATAAAAAAATCATTTCACATTTCGTCAAAATTCATTAGAAAAATCAATACTTTGTGGGCGTTTTTTTATAGTTCAATTTTATAGTATAACACAATTTTAAGAGGAGACCTATGAGTTCTAAGATCGTTTCACATGAGAATTTGTACAAAATTTAAAGGAACCACCGCGCAATTTGCGCGGGTTTAACCTAGTATACATTAATACCTAAATACATTGATTACTCTCGGCTCTACCTAACCTAATTACCTATCAATTACTACCTATCAGCTATCAGTCTATCACTCTTATCCTTTCTCTCCTCACTACTACACTGCTCGTATATGGCTATATGCCTATATCCCCTCTCCCACTTCCCCAAATTTCTTTATTCTATGACAATGATGTCCGTGAACATCAATTTTTTTCCCTTTCCCATAACAATTTAGCCTCTTTAGTTCTTGATTTTTAATTTTACACATTCACTCAACCTAGTATATAATTTCATTCCAGAAACTTCATCAATATGCAATCTGTCAATCTTATTATTGTAATTAAGAACAAATTTTTAATCTTTCTGTTTAATTTCCGATCAAGGCAAAGGGAAAAAAACTCAAAACATCAGGTACTACTCACTTTATTTCTTACTGTTATTGGTTTACTTGAATTTTGATTTATTAAGATTTTATTTATTGTTGTTTTCTTCATAATTATGTACTTGAATTTCAATTAATATCGAGAACAATCGTTGATTTTTATTTGTGTTTGAATTGTGAAGGAATTTTATGAAGTATGGAAATTCAGGAAACTATAAACTTGGATGATGAGAGAAATTCGAATGAACATGAGTTGATTGAAGGTGAAGATACTCTTGAAGTAAATGATTCAGATCTGGGTGAGGGCGAGGGTGATGATCCATTTGCGGCAAAATCACGGAAGAGAGCTTCTTGGTGGAATGAGTTGGCTATTGTGAAACTTCCAAATGGGGAGGTGAAGGCACAATGTAAGTACTGTAATGTTAAATTATCATATCGAAAAGGTGGACGAACAACACATTTGTCCCGTCATCTCAATAAAATTTGTCAATTAAGACGAAATCAAGCCAGAAAACAAAGTAAGATAATTGTTTTGCCAACTGATTCTAGTTGTGTTGAGGGGACTAGTAGTGAAATACTTTCACCTCTTCATGATGGTAAATTTGACATGCTAAGAATGAGAGAGGTTGCTGCCCATTGGATACTTATGCATGAACACCCATTTTCAATATTGGAAGAAGAAGGTTATAATTTGATGATGAAACGGGCAAGACCTGAGTGGACTAAGATTTCTCGTAATACCGGAAAAAGAGATTGTATTAAGGTGTATAACCAAGAGAAGAAGAAGCTGAAAACTCAATTGGGGGAGGGGGATTGGAAAAATTTGTTTGACTACTGATTTGTGGCAATCTTTACCTCAAAAAATGGAGTATATGGTCGTTACGGGACATTTTGTAGATTCACGCTGGAAATTGCAAAAGCGAGTACTAAATTTCTTTCATCTGCCACCTCCTCGGAAAGGACCTCAATTGGCAAATGCTACATTTAAGTGTTTGCAAGATTGGGACATAGAAAATAAGGTATACTCCGTATTAGTTTATTTTATATAATCTGTAGTACATTTTTTTCTTCTCAATTCTAGTTTTACTGTCAAGTTTGTGATTTGTTGTTTTTGTTTTTGAAATATTGCAGCTTTTTACAATTTCCGTTGATAATGCTACGACTAATGATTCTTGCATAAAGAATTTAAAGGAGACTTTCTCGAGGACAAAGAAATTAAGTTGTGATGGTAAAATGTTTCATGTTCGATGTTGTGCTCATATTTTAAATATCATGGTTCAATTTGGACTCCAATCAATTAAGCATATTATCAAAAATGTTCATGATAGTGTGGATTATATAATGCGTAGTGAACAAAGGCGGGTGTTATTTGCAGAAAAAGTTAAACAATTGCAATTACCACATAAGAAGTTGATCTTAAAAAATAATACTAGATGAAATTCTACTTATGATATGTTGGTGACGGCTTTAAAATTCAAGGATGTATTTCCTATGTATGCCGAAGAAGATCAATTTTATGCTACTTGTCCTAGCGGTGATGATTGGAATAGAGTTAAAAAGGTGTGTGAGGTCTTGAAAGTTTTTAAAAGTGTCACAAATATAATATCTGGTTCGGATTATCCTACTTCTAATTTATTTCTTATGAAGGTATACCGAGTCAAAATGGTATTAGATAAATAAAAAAATGATTCAGAGGAATGAATGAAAACTCTTATAGGAAATATGAAACAAAGATTTGATCAGTATTGGGGTGAATGTAATCTGTTGATGGCTTTGGGTGCTATACTAGATCCTAGATACAAATTGAGAGGTGTTGAATATGTATTTTGTAAAATGTATTCACCTATTGAAGCTAAAGGACATATCTCACAAATACGAGAGGCATTGTATGAGCTTTACTTGGAGTATGCGGTTGATTTGAAAACTTCTACTGAGGATGTGCATAATGACTCTAATGGTGATTTTATAACCAATGATGTTGAGGATGATTTTGGATGCTATGATGTTTTCAATTATTTGAGGTCTACTTCCAATTGTGAAGGTGAGAAATCTGAACTTGATATATATCTTGATGAGGGGACTTACTCTTGTGAGGACCAAGGAGAGTCGCTCAAATTTGATGTGTTAAAGTGGTGGAACAGTGAGACTCTAAAGTATCGTACTTTGTCTAAAATGGCACGTGATATATTGTCTGTTCCAATAACAACGGTTGCTTTTGAAGCAACTTTTAGTGCCGGGGGTAGAGTGATCGATCCATATCGTGCTTCTTTAGCTCCAGAGACAGTAGAAGTGTTGCTATGTGCCGGTGATTGGCGTCGTGCTTTACATGGAGTAAAGAAAAAGCAGAAGGTATTGCAACTTATTTCACTAAATGTTTTTTTGACTACGAAAATAAACCCTTAACTTCAAATTAGAACTTTTGTGTTTTTTTTTCTCAGGTCATCAAGGAAGAGAACATTGAAATTGTCATTATACCAGATTCTTAATAATAAGGTTAGAATGTTATGTTATGTAGTTATTTATTTTCTTAATTTATTTTTTTAACAATACAAATTGTTATAGACATTATTAATTTTGTGTAGAGATGTTGAAATTGGAGGTGCTCCCAAGGGATCTTGCAAGGTTGATGAAAGTGGCTGGAAACCTTCAAAGTAAATGAGAATTTTAACTTAATTATGGATCTTAAAAGAATGTAGTTTTTTAGGAAAATCATATGAAAATTGTTGATTGTGTTAGGCTGCTGTCAAGATGTTTGATATTTTGTTGTTAAGAACTAATGTGTTTCAAGTTAAATTAATTTCCTACTCCGTATTGTATTTTCATTTGCGTGTTAAACTTGTGAGCAAAAATCTGAAATCTATATTAAAACTTTGTTGAGAATATAGGGCCCGGGCTCGAGCTCGAGCTTGTACAAACTTAGGCGAACCGAGCCTGATCTTTAGTTTCAAAAGCTTGTCGAGCCACGAGCCGAGCTCGAGGTCTGTCATATCTACTCGAGCCGAACTCGAGCTTAGGTGAGTTCGATATCGGTTCGGCTCATTTATAGCCCTAAGCAGAATAATGAATGATGAGTAGCAGCGGAATTGCGGGATAATGAAGGATGAGTGGATTAGGTTTAATTTAATTAGGAGATTCCAAATTAGAGGCGGTTCTTTTTTTAGGGGTTAAAGGCGGGGTACTAATATTTCATTAAGAGCTCATTTGATATTTTGGAAGGTTTAGTTTATTAAATCTAGAAAATATTTTCTTGACACATGAAAGGGTCCGGAAGGAAAATTAGATAAACAAGAGGTTGGACACTTATAAAAGCGTCTAGCTTAAAGCGTCAAGAAACCAAAAGAATTGTAGTAGTGCGAGCAGACTGTTGGTGATGGAGGTCGACAATGGAGGTTTGCAAGGAGGGAGATAACGTGCCAAGTGAATGTGATTTAATAATAGGGAATGAGGTTTTAAGTGGGTGTATTAGGGTTGTGGAGACCTAACCCGTCAATTTATTTGGTTAATTAGTGGCAATTGATATTTGTTACGTTAAGTGGTTTTCATAAGGAATATATGTTTATTAATTATGTCGATTTTCTAATTGGCACAAAATAATCGTTGCAAAAGGGCTTTTTTGTTGTAGTGGGGCATGAGGCTTATGCTTACTCCTTTGTCACATAATGCACGGTGGATCTTAACATTTTCAATGGTACACAGATAGAGAAACTCCCAGGATCACCTACCTTAGTGGGTATCATGTGTAAAGAGATGCGTTTGAATTCAAGGGAGGTGTGGTCATGTTATTATTGTTAACATTGGGACTTCTTGAGAGGATGCCTTGGAGGAACTCGGTAGAACTTGGCCTGTTGGATGTGGGTGGTGAAGTAATCTCCAATTTTTTGAGTAAATCAACAACTGTGGTGAACTTGACATTTCTCTTATTGATGTGATCACGTGACAAGAAAGGCAATAGTGGAACATGAATCTTTGTAAATGAAGCGCGTACCTTAGTGGGATTTGTTTTATCACATAGCTCTTTTCTCCGCCAATGTATTTGGGTGGATCTCTTCTTGGAGGTTTGGTCTCATCGATTACAAGGTGATAATTTGGGCAACATGTTGAAAAAGAAGATTTCATGGCTTGACCAGTTACAAGAGAACGACCTCTCCTAGGAAAATTTTCCATGAATCATTCCGGTTGATTCAAAACTGAGATGCCACGAGATTCCTTAAATGATGCACCGTTTCTCATCGTGATGGTGTTGACATTGCCTTGGTCGGGAGGACCCATAGGATTTTAAACGACTAGGTTTTGAGAAGTATTTCGCGCCACCAACGCTCTAATCCGTTCCCGAATTTTGGCATATTCTTCTAACAAGAATTTGAGAGTTCTTTGAACATCATACATAGGATATTCTCATGACCGTTGCCATTAGGATTTTGTGGATTGCCATAATACGGTGGAGGTTTGAAATTTGGGTGATTTTGCCCTGGACTACCTTGATTGAAGTTTGAAGAGTATCCTCGATTGAATTGTTGAGGTGGAGGTCCATGTTCGAATCAGTGAGTTCTTTGGCGAGAATAGGATCCTTGATTGTGATAACCTTCTTGATAATTAGGATGAGTTCTTTGAAGTGGATATTGATAAGTGTAAGCTCTAGGATTGAAATAATTTCCTTGACTTGGGATACCCTGGCTTGGTGGTCCTTGATGGAAGTATGATCTTTGATATGACGGCATGGGATGACGTCCTTACGTAGGATATGTTAAAGTGGTTTGATAACTCGTCCCAAAATGAGGAGTATGTATACAAGGGCGGTTCATGTTCTACCATTGGGTTAGTTTCATGGGGCACTCTTGCTTCATTGCATTGTTTTTCATGATTTTAGCTTTTGTAAGAAAGACATAGATTTAGTTCATAATCATAGCCCCCACAATAGTCACATGGAATTTTGACCTTGTAAGGCCTCGGTGGTGAAGGCAGTGATGCTTGCCTGGGTGGTGTCAATTCCCTAGGAGATGTCATTTGTCTAGGTGGTGCCCTTCCTCGAGCTTGGTGAACATCTCTAGAAGCGAATGGCTCAAACCTCTTAGCTAATTCTTCTACTCTTGCCTCATGATTTAACCCAACGTTACTCGATGAACCTACTTCTTCCTTCTGTTTAACATTTTTAGGAATGCTCAAATGTGCATCGCCTATTTGTAGACACCCACATTTTGACCGCCAGGTGTCTATAGCAGCTCCCAAAAAACACCCGATGATGATCGGACGCAAACATGACTTAATACGCTCGATTTTCAGACTCAGAATCAATAGTAGTTGGCACGAGCTTTTAGCGGAGTAAAAATCAAACAAAACCGACCTCAAATTCAGGCCCAAAGGGTCGTTTCCAGTCAAATGAGACTAATTTGGGTCAAAACCGTCACCAAGGGCAAAACCGCCTTTTGGAGACCGGGTCAAACCCCGATCAAAGGCATTTCCGAACCATAAATATCTGACGCAGCATTCGAAAATCCAATTTGAAGTCAGATTCCTCACAAAAATCAGCTACAAAAACATTAAACAATTCCGTAAGAGATTAAGTTTTATCTTTGAAGAAGGCATTTCACTCGTCCAGCCCCACTCGATCGAGTGGACTGGCCCACTCGGTCGAGTGGGCTAATAAAAGCTGTCAAAATCGATGTCAGACCGGGCACTCGATCGAGTGGCCTCTTTTTCAGCCAAAATCGGGTGTTTCTCCCCATGCAAGCAACCTTTTTCTATCCAAAGACGGAATCCTATTGCATCCAAGACTACTACCTTTCCTATCCGAAACAGGAGTTTCTTCCCATCCAAGCCAGAAAATCTCCCCTATAAATACACCCCCCCTTGCACAAACAAAACATCCATCCACGATTCATACATCTACGACATACACAAGTCACAACCCGGAATTCCAGCAATACTAGGCATATTATATTCCTATCTTTCCTCTAGAAATTCTATAGGATTCCCGACATTCACAACCCGGAATTCTAGGCAATTTTAGGCAAACCATATAGAAACCCGAGAGCAAAACTCGACAAATCCCCTCCCTAACCATACACACCATAACTCACCTATATACATCTTAACGCTCCCGCGCCTAGGTGGCTACTACGAGTCCGTTTTCGAGATAATCAAGCATGTAGGTTGAGGGTGTTACAAATCCTGACTTCTCCCTTTTCTTCTCTTTCTCTCGTTCGTCCGTCTTTTTATACGGGTCATCGTCGTGTTTTTTAATTATTTTCTCGTTCCTAATATCGATATTATCATGTTATTTTTAATAAAGAGTCGTCCCTAAGGATTCGATATCGACTCTATAGTCGAATATCGGATCCAAAAGGAATCAATCATTAAAACTATTTTAAGCATAATCTCGTTGATGTCGAAATAATCGTCACATAGTCCTAAAAAGACTAATTACGACATTACGACGCGGAGAGATTTATTTCGATTCAAAACAATTTCCAGACATCTTTTTTTTTAAAACTTGCTCCAAGTATTGGATATTGGTTTCATAATCAAATATAAAATATTGACAAGTATCGAAAATTTAAGTCGGGTATAAATTATGCCATATTTTTACACGACTTAGAGAAATAATCGGTTTTCAAAAATTAAAAGCAATTTCGAGATCGATGCTAAAATTGCGAATCGAGTCACCACTCGAACAGGGGACACTCGATCGAGTGCCATATACTATTTGATACTGGCACTTCCACATCTGTCATATCTTCTATTCTGGCATCAAAATTATCATTAACTCCCTGTCAAGCTGAACCAATAGCTATTTCCCTTCCTTCTGGTGAGGTTGTTGACTGTTCCAAGGCTTATCAGAATGTACCTATTCTCTTTGCTGGTACTATTCTTCCTTCTACTCTCCTTGAGTTCCCTCTCGCTGAGTTCGATGTTATTTTAGGAATGGACTGGTTGCCTCAATATGATGCAAGGTTTCATTGTCGAGATCAGAAGATTTTTCTGAAGACTCCCTAAGATGTTCGAGTGTCTTATCATGGTGGTCGAAGACATGAGGGTATCAAAATTATTTCTGTCATGAAGGCTATCAGATTGCAGAGAAAAGGTTGCCAAGCATTTTTATGTACGGTAACTGTAACTGCTGAACTCCCTAAACTTGAGGAAGTACGTATAGTGTGTGATTATGCAGATGTATTTCCCGAGGAGTTACCAGGTATTCCACCCAAACGAGATGTGGAATTCATTATCGAACTCGTGCCTGGTACTGGCCCGATCGATAAAGCACCTTACAGAATGGCCCCTGCTGAGTTGCAAGAGTTACGCAAGCAATTGGATGAAATGATAGAGAAAGATTTCATTCGTCCAAGTTCTTCCCCTTGGGGCGCTCCTGTTCTTTTTGTCAAGAAGAAAGATGGTTCGATGTGCCTGTGTATTGATTATCGTGATCTCAACAAGGTTACGATCAAGAACGAATATCCTTTGCCCAGAATTGATTATCTCTTTGATCAACTTAAGGGTGCTTCTGTGTTTTCCAAAATCGATCTAAGGTCTGGATATCACCAAATTCCCGTCCGAGAATTAGATATTCTGAAGACGGCTTTCAGTTCGAGGTATGGACATTATGAATTCAAAATCATGCCTTTTGGACTAACCAATGCACCTGCTGTTTTTATGGATCAGATGAACAAAACTTTTAGGGAGTATTTGGATCAGTGTGTTGTTGTCTTTATTCATGACATCCTGATTTATTCCAAGTCATAAGCTGAACGTGCAGAACATCTCAAGATTATTCTTGGCATTCTACGAGATCAAAAGTGGTATACTAAGTTTTCCAAGTGTGAGTTCTGGCTTTCCGAGGTAGCTTTTCTGGGTCATGTTATCGCAAAAGAAGGTATTAAAGTTGACCCCACTAAGATTTCAGCTATCGAGAGCTGGGCAAGTCCCAAAGATGTTGGCGAGATCCGAAGTTTCCTAGGTCTTGCTGGCTATTATCGAAGATTTGTGCAAGACTTTTCTAAGTTAGCACGGCCTATGACTCAATTAATCAAGAAAGGGAATAAATTTTTGTGGAGTCAAGCCTGTGAAGATGTTTTTTCTAAGCTCAAGAGAAAGCTCACTTCTGCTCCTATCCTGACCCTACCTGAAGAAGGCATTGGTTTCGATGTATATTGTGACGTTTCTAAGAGTGATTTGGGTTGTGTCCTTAAGCAGAATGGTAAGGTGATCGCTTATGCCTCTAGACAGTTGAAAGTCTATAAGGTTATTTACTCTACCCACGACTTGGAGTTAGCAGTTGTGGTGCATTCCTTGAAAGTTTGGAGGCATTATTTGTATGGAGTAAGATGCAAGGTCCACACTGACCATAAGAGTCTGCGATATCTCTTTATGCAGAAAGATCTGAATGCGAGACAGAGACGTTGGATCGAGTTGGTGAACGACTATGACCTTGAATTGGTGTATTGCGAGGGTAAAGCTAACGTGGTTGATGACGCTCTTAGCAGAAAGACCTTCCATTCCTTAACTCCGTGTTCTGGCTTATCTGTGGAGTTGGCCCGAGATTTTGCCAAGATGGCAATTGATGTTGTTGATGAAGGTTATGATGGTCACTTCAATGCTCTTGTTGCTGAACCAACTCTTTTCCGTGAGATTCGTGAGAAGCAGTTGGAAGATCTTTTTGTAGCCGGTATCCGAGAAAAGATGAATATTGGTAAGGCTCTAGATTTTTCTGTGGATTCCAGTGGAGCACTGAAATTTAAGAACCGCTGGGTTGTCCCTGGTGATGCTGAAGTGAGAAAGCAAGTTCTAACCGAGGCACATAAGACGAGGTACTCTATCCACCCTGGTGGTGACAAGATGTATTGGGATTTGAAGCTCCATTTCTGGTGGCCTCATATGAGAGAGGACATCGCAGAGTTTGTAAGTAAGTGCTTAACATGTCAACAAGTGAAGTTCGAGCACAAGAAGCCTGGAGGTTTGCTTCAACCACTCCCTGTTCCAAAATGGAAGTGGCAGTGCATATCGATGGATTTTGTGATGACATTACCAAGGACCGTGAATGAAAGAAACGGTATTTGGGTTGTGGTGGCTCGCTTGACCAAGTGTGCACGATTCGTCCGTATTCGCGACACTTGGAGTCTGGAGAAGCTCGCAGAGGTTTATGTTGCCGAGACAGTTCGTCGTCATGGCGTACCGCTCGAGATTGTTTCGGATCGGGATCCGAGATTCTGCTCTAAATCCTGGAAGGCATTGCAAGATGCTTTGGGAAGCAAATTATTGATGAGTACCGCTTTCCATGCTGCTACCGATGGACAGTCTGAGAGAACGATCCAAACTTTGGAAGATATGTTGCGGGCTTGTGCTTTGGATTTCCTAGAGAATTGGATCCAACATCTTCCGCTGGTAGAGTTTTCCTATAACAACAGCTACCATGCTTCCATTAAGATGTCCCCGTTCGAGGCACTATATGGTCGTAAATGCCGTAGTCCCGTCTGTTGGGATGTCCTCGGTGAGGTGAAGATTTTGGGTCCGGATTTGTTGGCTCAGACTATTGATGTGGGTAATGTGGCCCGATCTAGGATGAAGTCTGCCCAGGATCGACAGAAGTCGTATGCGGATGTTCGTCGCCGACCTTTGGAGTTTTCTGTTGGCGATCTTGTGTTCCTGAAGGTATCACCCATGAAAGGGGTGAAACGGTTTGGGATTAATGGTAAGCTCAGCCCTAAGTTTGTTGGTCCGTACCAGGTAGTCGAGAGAGTGGGCGAAGTTGCTTATAAGTTGGAATTGCCTGCTTCCATGAGTAAGGTTCACGATGTCTTTCATGTTTCTCAGCTGAGGAAATATGTTAGTGACCCCGAGCACGTGTAGGAGCCCGAGATTGTGGATCTCGAACCAGATCTGAGTTATGAAGAAAGACCAGTGAAGATTACTGATCGCCGTGAGAAGCGTTTAAGGAACAAAGATGTACCTCTGGTAAAAGTTATGTGGCGCTGTAATCGGTTTGAGGAAGAAACGTGGGAAACCAAGTCTTCGATGCGAGGTAAGCATCCTCATCTCTTCGAGTAAGGTAAACCTCGGTTTCCTTTCTGCTTATTCTTAGTTTCGAGGACAAAACTTTATTTTAGTGGGGAGGATTGTAACATCCGCTATTTTCCGAGCATTTTTATTCTTTCCGTTATGACGTTGTTATAACTCTATCACGTTTCGGCCTCATATTTCATCGTTTTACCAAACTTTATTTTTGTTTTTGAGTTTAATGATATTTATTTTTATTTTTAAAGATTTTAATTCTCTTAAATCCATTTATTTGATTTTCTTCGTAAACTAATTAATTTTCCGCGAGGAATTCTATTTCTCTTCGAGTTGACGTTTTTAAACTTGGATTTAAGTTATTCCTTTTCCTAAATATGTTTAAATACATTTATATAATATTTTCAACTAAGAAATATTTTTATTTCCTAAAGAGTAGCCATTTATGATTTTAATACGAAGTTTCGCGAATAATAATTTTCTTACGCGGGGCTTACTCGAATTACTTTGAAATGCCTTTAACTATTTGACGATTATACTTTTTATCAACTTACAAATTATTTGAGACATTTTCCTCATATTTTGGACCAACAAAGCATCTTGTCACAATTTAACAAGGTTTATTTTATCACGTTAAACCATAGACGTAAGATTATTTTCTTTTCATTGAATTGATGCATTATTACTCAAACTTTTCACTCTCCCTCACTTATGTTGGCCGGCCATATTGGATGAAGAGAGCATAGATTTCATCAATTTATTTAATACCTTTTAATATTAAGAAACCATCCATTTCTTTTACATTCATTTTTCATAAAAATTATTCAACTCCTTCTTTTCCTTCCCCTTTGCCGAGTATCCCCCCTTCTCTCCTTGGTTGATTCTTGCTTAATTCGAGTCCCAATCGTCTCATTTTATCGTCAAATTAATCCTCTTTCCGATCCCTTCGTTAAGGTAATAGTCGATGTTGTTTTCGATCTTTATTCACCTTGATTTTATTAGTTTTTCTCATGGTATTTTTCTGCCATGATTTTTGTATATTGTAAGATTTGTGGACAATCCCAAGGTTGATGAGTATATTATTGATTTCGATTTGGATTAGAGGCAACGTCGATGTTACTCGGTATTTCATGATTTTAATGGTGTAATTGCATGTATATTTTTATATTTCATTTTTGACAATATATGTATGTCATATAATCTGAAAAAATTTTAAAATTTGAAATTTTGCATGTTTCGGTATTTTTATCGCTTTTACGAGATTAACGATTAAATTGTTATATTAATTTTTAAAATCGTAATATTCGACCTAAACTTGTAATATATGATTATATTCTGTAAAAATGAGGTTTTTGATGATTTTTAATAATTTAGTATTTTTCTGATATTTTAGTTATCGATTATTGAATTATTACTGTTTACGGACAAAAACGATTAAAAGTCGATTTTTAGTTCTGGTACTTAAACATTTTATTTAATCTGAAATTTGGCGTGAGTAAAATTTCTGGTGAAATAGAATTTTTTTGATTTTTTTTCATAATTTTTCGGATTTGTTAAGTGGATGAATTAATTAATCACTTTAAATCATCGTTTATCGTTAAAACCGCGTTTGCCGTTTAAATTCTCGATTTCTGGTCCTTTGAGTAAATCTGGAAAAAAAAAATATGATTCTGATGATTTCATAATAAAATGTAATTTTATGATTTTTAGTGCTTTAATAAAATGTTAAGAACGATAAGTTTTATTAATGGAATCGTTAATTGTGAAAACGGGTTTAAAAGACGGTTTTAACAGTATTTATTAAATCTGGAATTTTTGAAAATCTGGAAAAAATAGTAGTTTCTGGAAAATAATAATTTTTAAGTTTAATAATAATTTTTGGATATTAATACGTAAATCGTCTTGTAATTACTATTTTTATTAATCGTTATTGTCAAGATTAGACGAGTAACGAGAAAACCCTTTAAAAAAACCGAGTCTAAGTATTCTGGAAAATTTTCTTTTCTGGAAAGAATGTGCATAATTATATTTTAGCTATTTTACGTAATTTTTGTACTATTTATTAAACTCTTTAATTAATAGTAATGATTTTTGGACAAATTACGATTTATCATTAAAACGATTCGTTTCACCTAAAAGAATTATTTTTCCAACAATTTTGAAAATATTTAAGTTTGTAACTTTAAGAGTTAAATCATCCCTTAACATACTCTAAATATATTCATTGGTTTAATTAAATAAAAGACGTTAAAACATTTAGTTTGACATCTGCCGTAAAATTCCTATTTATAATCGTATTGTCGAAACTAATGATAATTAGCGAAATTTTAGTTTCATAAATTTTCAAAAACACTCTAATTAGTTGTATTAAAATGTTTAAGACATTTTTAATCATTTTATAAACACTTGCAAGAAATTTTAGTAATTTCATAAATCTATATGCTCACTTTGATAATTAATATTGTTAAGGCCGAAAGTACTAGTTTTATAAATCTATATCGTTAGTTAAAATGTTGTGTTAGTATAAACTAATATTTTCGCTATTTTGATATGATGCTATTTTTAGTAAAGTTTCTAAAAATAGAAGTTTCCTAAAATAGAAAATTTTCTCTTTTAGAATATTATGATTACTACTTTTATCTTCATATTGTTTATAATTATTATATCTTTTTAAATATCAATAATGGCTTTGGTTTGGAGTTATGGAATAAGGACACGTGTGAGGTTAGAGTAATATATTCTGGGGTTTACATTTTTGCCATCAACTATAAGGCTGGTGTGTCTTTATGGGGCACACTGGTTGTTGAACCGAGCATATATGGTGTTCAGGAGTGTGTGTATATTTTCTTAAGCTCGTGCCTCGCAGTGTAAGACGTCGTCGGGTTGAACTGAGTATTTATGGTACTCGGGAGGGGTGTACATATCATCTTAAACTAGGACCACGCATTTATAAGTTGTCGTCCTATTATGGTTGAGTAGCCTAGTTAGAGATCGAGGTTTGATTTGTTTGAACTAAGTTCTCGAAGCTAGTTTTAGTATTCTCCTAGTGAAAGTTTAGTCTTCATCACTAATCCTATCCATAACGCCATTTTGAATATTTTTATTATTATCGATATGATTTGGTTTGCAGGTTGGCAAATGTTTTATGTGTGCTCCGGAAAACTCATTTTTATTTTATTTTTTTGACACGTGAAGTTTTTCACTGAGATCTTATTTTTATTATAATGTTTTACTGTTTTCCGTTTTTACTATTTTTCTATAGTAGTAATTACAGTTTTAAAATCCTGTCATACGGCTGAGAGAACGTTGACGTTGCTCCCCACTGATTGTGGCTGTTATGTTTTAACATGGCAGGTATATATGTTCCGGGTGTGGGCTAGCGAGCAGTGTGGATACTGCTTATTTATTTTAATAATTATGTCTTATGGAATGTTCAAACCCCTTTTGTGGATTGTTTAAATTTTGACCGTTTTATTTAAGGCCTATTGTTTGACTTTACCATTTTAATTTTACTAAGACATAGTTACAGCGTGTTTTAATCCCGACTCTACAGTGTTTCTGCCCCTGTATCGCGTTAGATTTTCTAGGGGATTACAGGAGTGGGATCCACGCTACTCGCTAGCTCAAACCCAAAACCCAGCAGCAAATAACTGTCATGTTATAAACATAACAGCCACGTCAGTGAGGAGTAACTCGGACGTTCTCCCAGCCATATTATAACATATGGAAAATAATAGTATTACTATATCAAAATAATTAAAATGAAAAACATTAAATGATATAATAAAAATAAGCTTTCGGAGAAATCTTAAAATATTGAAACAATAAAATCAGAACAAGTTTTCAGAAGAAAACTTCAAATATTTGTCAACCTGCAAACCAAAATATTCAAAATGGCAGCATGGATAGAATTAGTGTAGACAGCTAGACTTTCACTTGGAGAATATGAAAACTAGCTTCGAGAACTTAGTTCAAAAAAAATTTCGGTCTCTAACTAGGCTACTCAACCATAATAGAGCGGCGACTTATAAATGCGTGGCTCTAGTTTAAGACAACGCGCACCCCTCCTGGGATTACCTATCACCCTGTTCAACTTATGACGACGACTTACTGCGAGGCCTAAGCTTAAGGTCAAAATGTACACCACTCTCGGGATACCTGTCACCCGGTTCAACAACAAATGTACCGGTTCCTGATACACTAGCCTTATAGATATAGAATGAAGGAGTAAAAAACGGTGTTCTATCTAATGGTGTTGTATAGAAAACTAGGGTTAGCTATATATACAAAGCTTCTAAATGGGTCTCTTAAACAAAGCCCAATTCTAAGTTTGCTCTTGAGCTGGAACTTTGCCGTATGAATCTTCAGAAGGTGAAACTTTTTCCTTCGGATTTCTGCAATTTTCGACCAAATGTCGTCGGGCGAAACTTCACTTGGTGGTTTCGCCCAGTGAACTTTTCTTCTCAATTTCGAAATCTAGAATGGAAATACTGTCAGGAAAAACTTCGCCCGGTGGGTGAAAGGCTTCGCCCGATAATTTTGCCTGGTGGTTCTACCTGGTAAAGATCTTCTGAGCTGGCAGAAATACCGTCGGGCGAAACTTCGCCTGGTAGTTGTCTTTTGTCCTTTTCTCAAAGTTTCACCTCTCGTTGCTTGAACCTTTGCTTTATGACATGCTTTGGGACGATATTCCTTCTCTCTGAGGGCCTCCTAAGCTCGGCTATGCTCTTGGATGACCGATCCCTATCAAAAGGATAAGAAAACTACCCAAAACACGTAAAATATGCAAGAGAGATCGCTAGCGTGAGAAATGCTCGAATAAGGTGATAATCGCACACAAATCTCACCAAAGCGATAGGAAACGAGTATAAATGAGTGAAAAACGGACCAAATTTGGCACACAACATAAACCACCAAAAAAGTATGGAATTTCTACCTTTAAATGCAAAGAGATCGGGCTCTTCTTCTGGCTAGTTTTCCTCGGGATCTGAGAAACCTCTATTTCCAGGACCTGTTCCTCTTCCTCCTCTCCCACGGTTCCTACCTCTGGCTCTTAATATTGGACCAAAACCTCCTATGTGTGCTACTTTTTTTGCTTGATCTATCAGGTTGTTGACAGCTTGTACCATAATGTTGATAGTTTCAGCAATACCATCAACCGTAGCCTCTATGTTAGTTATTCTCTCTTCACTCATTGGGTTATTTTTGTGTTTTGATGTAGTTAAGATTTAAAATTCACAACCAAAGCTCTAATACCAATTGCAGTGTAAACTAGAGGGTCTACACAGAATTAAGGATGCACAAAAAAGATATAGATGATGCACATAAAACCCACAGCAATGCACATAGATTTAGTTCACCAAATTGGCTTTGTGTAGACTCTCAACTCACAGCTCAGCATAGAATCGAGACTTTAGACACACTGTAAACCCCTAGAAAATCTAACGCGATACAGTGGCGGAAACACTGTAGAGTCGGGATTAAAACACACCGTAACTATGTCTTAGTAAAATTAAAATGGTAAAGTCAAACAATAGGCCTTAAATAAAATGACCAAAATTTAAAACAATCCACAAAAGGGGTTTGAACAATCCATAAGACATAATTATTAAAAATAAATAAGCAGGATCCACACTGCTCCCTAGCCCACACCCGGAACATGTATATTTGCCATGTTAAAACATAACAGCCACAATCAGTGGAGAGCAACGTCAACGTTCTCCCAGCCGTATAACAGGATTTTAAACTATCAAAACTTCATCTTCACTATCAACCTATCAAGTAAACTCAATGATCACCATCAAATATCCCTCCCTCACATCGCTCATCAAAAATTCCAAATTACAAGAATCCCACAAAACAAACAAACCCTAGAAACAAATTCACAATTAACACAATTACAAATACAAAAACTAAAAAGAAGAGAGAAAGGGGAATATACGACATGACGGTTCTTAAGGAACTCCGTCAAACCTAGGATGGTGGACTCCTCATTCCTAGCCATAGCCATCAAGGGCTCGGAGGAGCAAGTCAAATGCTCGAGCCACATCATAAAGAGGGCTCATTGAGTACCCGAGCCAAGCTATCCTCCAAAGCCTCCAAGTCGGAAGCAAGAAGTAGTCTCCTAAAGACCCATTGTCATCTCTTATGTGATCTTCGGGGTCTTTCCATCCAACAAGCTTTAACGACCTCTTCTTCCCTGAGCACCGTCTCCAAACACAAGCAAACTTCATATACTTAACATGAGGCCCAAAAAGCGGTTTTGACCCCACTTCCTTGTTGCACATCCTCATATCTTCCTCAAGTTGTGGTTCCCCTTCTTCAAGTCTCAAAACATCACTTGGCCTCGCATCATCTTGGAGGAGAGAATCGAAACTTCCACCGGCGGTTTCAATCCCTTCCAAACCGTTTACTTGCAAGAGGCTCTTGATGTTTTTACACATTTTCGCACAAGAGCAACTTGGGCTCATCATTTTCACCCAACAACTTCACAACTTCTACTACCTCATTCAACTCACTAACCTCCTCCAATTCTTCACCAACAATGCCTTCATCAAGGGATATCTCCTCATTCGTCTCCTCTTGGGTAGACAATTGAGGGTCTTTGTAGAAAGTTTCGCTTCTCAAGGGGACTTCATCGGCGGCTTCATGATTAGGTTCCTCCCCTTGCTCAAGTGAGCACCCTTCGTCGAGTTGTGACGTTCGGTTTAGAAATATTACGGTTTTAACCGCTAACGCATTTAATCGAGCATCCATCGCCTCATTTTCCCTTCGATATTGGGCCATGAATTTATCTTCTACCTTTTGCATTCGGATGGCCATTTCTTGTTGGCTCTTTTGCAATTGAAGAATCGATTGAAATAACTCCAAGTTGGGCATTTGGTCATTGGGGTCTTGTAAAGCTCCTTGAAAATCTTGATGATGCCCAAGGGGTGGGGCATCATATTGTTGGTAGTGAGGTTGAGGTGATTGGTAATATGGTGGGTGTTGGGGAAATTGGCTTCCATATGGAGAGTCATGATGAAACATGGTGGGTTCACAATGATAGCTTGAGTAATAGTCACCAAGATCATAGGATTGATAAGCATTCTCTTGTTGGTAGCCGTTTCCATGTCCTTGAAGCTCATACCCACGGGTGTCTTGATTACCCCATGAAGCTTGATAGTAGTAGTGAGACGTCATGTAATGTTCTTCATTCATAGAGGGAGAGGAGTAGCTCATGGTGGCTTCTATGGGTGGGAGGTTTAGATCAATCATCACGTTTTGCTCGAAAACTAAGCTTGTACCCGGTTATAAACCTCTCAATCTAGCAACCGTCCGTTTATGCGGCTCTGAGTCGTAAGGAAGAGGATGGTCACCACCTCTAGGCAAAAACTATAGACTAGGAGCAAACGTGAGAAGTCTAGTGCTTTTTGGGCACTAGACAAGAAAGAAATAAACTTCACACACACAAGAAGCAAAAGAAAACAAAAAATTACAAAAAAAAACGAAGACAAAGTCAAGTAAAAAGGCAAACAAAGTCTAAACTAGCACTGTCCCCGGCAACGGCGCCAAATTGACGGGATAGATTTGCCGTGGATCCCACCGATCAAATAATAACCAACTAATCCTAACACGTAGATAGGGCAAGTCGGGTCGAGTCCACGGGGACGGTAAAGAGGTGTATAGACTAAGGTCACCCAAATACAAGACTAAGTCAACAAGGCTAAACTATGCTAAAACGATGAAAGGGGGAGAAACTAAGACTAAGGACAAGCTAAGTGTAACAACTAAAGCTAAAAGATTCAACTAACTAGAGAAATAATAGCTAAGAGGAAGAAGAAATCAAATAAGAAAAGAACTAGGATTAGGTCGGGTTCAAGGGTGATGAAATGATCAAGGAAGAGCAAAGGTGAAGGGGTAGTCGAGTTATCTAGGCATAGTCCGGGCTCTCGCTACTTAAACCGACCTAGAGGCTCCTCGCTCTCGCGCAAGAACCCATCCTAGCAACATACAAGACCGCAAGAAGAAGGCAAGAAAACATGCATTTGCAACTACAAGTCATTCGAGCATTTCATCAAACATGTTCTATGCATACAACTAAGGAGCAACCAAAACTTCCACCAACATCTTCAACAAACCCTTAATCACCCATTAAGACACCCAATCCCCCTACTAATCCTAGCAAGAGGAATACTCACTCATGTTCAAGATAGTAAACCCAACACCCATAATGAAACAAGCACAAGCACAAACATTCACAATGGAGTATTGAAGATTACTAAACATAAACACAAATGAAAACTAAATAGAAGAGATTAAGAAGAAGAAGAAGAATTATACCAACACCATAAGATGAACAAAAGATTGAATCTTTGCATAAATAAACCCAAAGGAAGATCTCCAATGTTGTCAATAGAGTAGATCAACCCAAAAAAGTCTTCAATAATACAAAGATGAAACTAGGATTAAAGTAATGATTAAGGAGTAATTAAGGCTAATCTACACTAATCTAAGCTAATCTAACCTAAAGTAGTCTAGGGTTCAGTGGGTAATGTCTAAGATAACATAAGTGCTTAAACAATACAAGAGGGGGGTATATATAGGGTTTCACGGGTAAGGGAAGCGAGGAAAGCAAAAGCAGCCCGTTCTGGGCCCTTCCCGGCCGGGAAGGGGCGCATCCCGACCGGGAAGAGTTGGTCCCGACCGGGATCAAGCTCCAGTAGCTGTCGTCTTCTTTGCTCTTCATCCCGGTCGTGATGGGGTCCTTCCCGAACGGGATGGGTCTTGTAGGCTTCAAATGTGATCTCATAGGTCCCTCCTTGCTCTTGTTAGGCTTCTCATCGATTCTCGGTGCTCGGGAATGGGTCCCAAGGGCTCGGGATCGAGTCTAAGCCACCGGGTGATCGTTGCTTCTCTTAGTTGGCTCCAAATGTGTCGGAAACGAGTCGGAATCGTTCCACCTCTCCAAGGTTGGTCTTAGGAACGACCTAAAATGAACTAGAAGAAGCGTAAGTAGCCTAGAAACCGCTCCAAAGAGCGATTCCACAAGAGAAACCGGGACCAAACACAACAAATAAGCAACACAAAACACACTTATCATTCTACTCAAAATCCCACAGCCTAGCACAGGGAAAATAGTAGTTCTGACTTAATCAAACTACAGCTAAACACAAGTTTAATGTAAGGTTTTCTAGAGAAGAATTCTCTTATTTTTTTCATTAGTCAAAGTTTGCTTAATATAATGCATATGAGCGTCCTTATATAGGCCTCAATATTTGATGGTTCAAGTTTACAAAAGTTCATCCAAAGGCTGAAAATAAAACTGATAAACAAACAACAATAATTAAGATAAACTTGAACAAAGTGAACTGCAACAGGTCTTCTTCTGTCTTGTGAGAGTTGTTGAGCTTGTCTTGAGATATATCATGGCTCGAGGCATTAAATGCCTTCTTTGGCTGCTTGTTTAGTTGGTTCTGGCAAAAGAAAGAACGCAGCAAGAGTACTTTTATGCTGCTCTTATATTGTCTACACCAAAAGAGGAAAACTTGACTTTTCTGAAATCTGTTCTTGCTACAGATTTGGAGCTTGAATTCTAGACGATTTTCTTAAGTAGTGGCCTTGGATGTCTTGTACTTATATGTAGCTAATAGTTCATGTATTAAACCAACCCAAGTGCTAGCTAATAAGTTGACCTTTTGTGCTGGCTAGGGCCTCCCCAAGTGGGTTGGTTCACCATCCTTGGACCGTTTTCAGTGTTATGTACTCTACTTTCTGTGTTATGCGTTGTTCCTGAATTGGCCCTTGTACTAGCTTCTAATGCACATGTATATAGCTAGGTTGCACAAACATGGACACGGAGACATATCGGACACGGGGCACGGTGCTCGAAAATTTGCAGGACACAGACACGACATAAAAAAAGATGATATATGTTGAAATAAATAGAATTTTAAGGTCTATATAACAAAGATTCAAATTTTGGTCACTTACAAAGCCACAAAATCATAAAATAATTTTACCCCTTTTCTTATCACCAAAAAAAATCATAAAATAACGAAAATAAGTCTGGTAAAGTTGACTTATACGAGTACATATTTGTGCACCCATGCTACACATTAAGCAAGACAACATGAACTACAAATACAGATAATGTGCAATCAAATTCTCTAATTATACAAACATTTGAATTAAGCATTTTATCGAACAGTTGACAAGCATCAATAATTTTCTCTAATTATACAAACTCTAACTTCAATGGATTTTTGTGACCTTTGCTAGCAACATGGAGATCTCATTTTAATGTGATCGTCTAGCCTTGGTTTATTCTGAAGTGATGAGAGGAAGTTATAAAGAAGATTGTGAGATGGATCAGAGTCTTGAGGTCGTTTTCACATGTCTTGGGATAACACATGAAACAGCCACTCGTCATCTATGGAGAGATAAGAAGAGTGGTTGTGTGCAATAAGTCGGAGTCAGTGGCGTGTCTTGTATGAGGAAGATATAAGTAGGAAGGCAAGTGATGGAAGTGAGTGTTTTTACATTTCATTTTGAGCCATAAGATTTTATTTCTTTTGGGAGTAGATTTCCTTGAGGGAGTCATAAGGAGATGGTGAGGTCAACTAACCCGCACTTCTTTTAAGACTTGTGGATGATGGTAGTTTTGAGTTTTACTCGGGCCAATTAAAGTCCAAGTGTGGGGAGTTAATGAGAGCAACTTATACCATGATAGTTAGGCTCATATATATTGTGGTACTTTTTGTGCTATTTGACTCGGTTTGGCATAGTTTTTCATGTAGATTAGGGCTTTCGTATGTAATTCCTTATTTTTATGCCTTTTGTAAGTCCTTGGCTCGTTTATGCGAGAGTTGGTTGTAAGTTCAACTTGGAGCATGTCTGTTAAAGTGAAGAAATCGGCTCGAGAGAACTTCCCAACGCAAAGAAACAAAGATACGACTCAAACTCGAGATTCAAATATCAAGTACGACCTAGGGGTCGAAGGCACGTATCTAGTATAAGAATAAGGACGTCGGAAATGGGAAGCTAATTTGGAAAGAATATTTGGAGGAGGTAATCCAATTCAGGGAGGCAGGCTGCGACCTTCAAGCGCAACATGCGCCCCTGCTATCACCACAGCCTGTGTGCGGTCTTCAAGCACAACCTGCGGCTCCCTGAGCTGTAGCGTTTTCGTATTTTAATTCTATGTTTTGGACTAAGCTCATTTGGCTTTGTTTGAGTAATTAGGGCAAGCTATAAATAGCTTAGGGTTTTCAGATTTTAAGGGGGAACTTAGACGTCAATTAGAATCTCATTAATTTTCATAATACATCGTTAGATTGTCCTTAGCTTAGTTTTTTCATCTCTTAGATTAGATAAGGAAGAACTTGAAGAGTTGCTAGGGTTTGATGCTCATCTTGATTTGGGTTTTATTCTCTAATTATGCATGGAAGACTAATTTCCAACTCTTGGTGTAATTTCCATTTCTTTTTCCCAATATATTATGAGACTCTTTTCCACTCCCCAATCTATCTATTTCTTTATCATGTGCTTTATTGATTATGATTTTCATATGATTCTTGTGGTTTGATCATCCTCATTTATGGTATGTTTATCTATGGCATTATTTGGGTTGATGGTTTCTAGTTATCTTAATTAAATGTATGAGGCACACCTTGATTTGGTTTTAACTTTCTTTTTAGGAGAGACTAATGATAGTAAGGATATTGAATGTTAACGCTCATGTGATGAGTTAATCAATGATTGTTGTCGATCCTACCTTTACTACTTGGTTTTACTCTTAATGCTCTCTATTTTCAAGTTTGTCGATGGATTTTAGTTGACGAGTTGTGGACTTTGAGCAAGGTGATTTTGAGATGGTTATTCTCTAAATTGTCATTATCTTAGTGGAGGGAAAAGTTTTACATTAGACTTAGAGCACCTTCATCCATCATTCCTTCTCCGTTCTTGGAGGAGAATGAATAAAAATGCATCCCCCATCCAAAAATAAGTCATTCTTGGAGAAGAATATGCAAAAACCATTCTTAGTGAAGAATAGTGTAGAGAATGATGCGGACGGGTCCCAATAATAAAAATATTGATTTATAAATAAACTAAATGAATATTGAAATAAATGATTGGGTAGTGTAAATGAAGTGGAATAAAATGGGCTCCACTGGAGAATGAAACTCCATTCTTGGATAGAGGAGTATTTTTAGGATAGAGAAAAAGATATTAAAAAAATGAGGTGGAAGGTGGGGGTTCCAACCAAGAAAAGAAAAATCATTCTTGGATGGGGACGCCCTAAAGTAGGATTGATTAATTCACCCAGATAATCTTCTCCATTGTTGTTTCCTATTTTTATTATTCTTGTTTAGCGTAGTTTTCACCAAACGATAACCCCCCCCCCCCCCCCCCCAATTTCTTGTGTTTCATTTAATTGTCTTCATGTGTTTTTGTGTTGTGTGTTTACTCTAACTAGTATGAAACCCGTGATAAATCACGGGGTTGTGTGATAGACACGTTAACGAAAAAAGTTTTATACACGATTAAACAAAAAATATCGAGTAGGAAGAAAAATTAGTAAGACAATTACTTGTTATTTCAATATTACAACTTAAGTATACGCATAAAGGTATAAGTGATACTCCGTACAATATAGTGGAATGTGCAAAGGTGCAATGAATGTGAAACATTTAAGAACAATAATCTATTAAATGATATTATCACTTAATAAGTCACATAAAAAAGATGTTAACATCGTGTAATCATAAACAAAGTTACTTTGGCCATAACAGTTTGTAAATTTATACAGTATTTATGTGTCATAAAGATGACGGACGTAATAGATATTTATATAATACAGGTCGTTTTACTGGTATGCCGTAACTATATAATCAAAAGTCGTGATATTTATAAAACGCGTCAGAAAAAAATTAGAACATTTAAGATATAATGAAAGCAATAGTATTATTACGAATATTGATGAAATAAAAAAACACTTACATTATGGTATCGTAATACCCTTTTTCATATAGACGCATACCAACGTGAATGCATAAGTAGCACCTAACGACTAATTTTTTTTGCGTTAAAAAAAAATATGAAATATGTGTCGACATACGAACGTAAATATATTTGATAGGATTTCTAAACGTAACATTACGCAGTCAATTCACCAAAACCGATTTACGGCAGTTGAGTATAAATAATGGGTGTCATAACATCATACTTCGTATAATATAATCTTTGTAAATCATTTTTGAGTTCACCTTCACCTAAAAAAATAAATGAAATAATCTAATGTAGTGTTAATGGAATAAAAAAATCAAAGTACAATTTAATGTAGTAATAATACCGAAATTTGTTTCAGTAATCCGCAACCTGTATATCCATAATCGATCCATGACCCGTATAAACTGATCTGTCCAACTCGTATCAACTGATTAGCTACCAAAATTTTAATGTGAGTCGTTAAATATATTCTAAGATTAAAATTGCCTTGAAAATATAACACGGTTTATCGTATCATACTATTCCCTCCGGTCACTATTTTTTGTCTTATTTCATTCAAATATTTCTTACAAATATTGAGATAATGGGGCATAAAATTATGTCCGACATTACTAACTAAATTATTGATATTTTATATTCGTGTCCGCGTGTATTAATGACGGTAAATAAAATATTTGACAAAAGTATTTTCGAATTAGCCAATGAGATATTTATTACTGACATTATTTAATAAAATAATAGTATAACAACTGTGAAAAGGTCGTACTTAGTACCCCCTCTATTTTAGTCAGCTAGAAATTATTATTAGCGTAGAATCGTTTATTGAGAAAACATGTTTATATTACGGAGTACTCCTAAGCTTAGTGAATTGAAATGTGAGTATGTGTAACATTATAGTACGAAGAAAAAGTTAATACTCCGTACTCACTTGTTAAACTATGTGAATATGTGTAGCATTATATTGAAACAAATTATTAACTCACTTGTTAAATTACTAATTACATTACAAATGCCAATTAATACTCCATAGTACAAATCCGTAACTACTAATTTCATTATTAAAAAAATTACATGGAGACAATTTTACACCAATTTATTTTAGGTGTTAATTATGCTATTAAGTGAAAATAAAATAAATGGAAAATTTGACTGGACTCGAGTTAAGCTCGAATCTCACCTCGACATTATTTGTATTTATTCAAAACTGAAATAAAATAACGTTTTTATTTTCAATAGTCTTCTTGAAAATAGTTCAAGCATTTACTACATTTTTTTTAATGGCAAAACAGAATTTAGTTTTGTTTACTGCAACAACTAATTTAAGGAGTTTTAAGACACTTATTTCTATATAATGAGAATTAATTTAGTGTATGCTTGGTATTTGTTTAAAGGAATTAATACAAAGTTTGGCAAAATGAAGTGATTTTATTACGTTTGAATAGATTAACTGTATCAAAAAAATGTATTAACTACGCCTACCTCGGCAATACAACTGCATTAATTGAGTTGTTTGAACCTCACGGTCATTTTCTTCAATTGGGCTCAAACTTAGCGTAATTACAAAAATATGGTTGAAATCAAACTTATTACAAAAATGGGGTCCACGTCATCGCTTTTGGTTTTTTATTTCTTGTCGGCAACCCCTCGCTATCCTGAACAGCGAGGGGCATTGTGCTCCATATCAGAATGCTATTGTTTTGTGCGAAGTAGCCCCTGGCTGTCCGGGAGAGCGTGGGGTCGACTGGGTAAAAAAAGGCACTTTAATTTTTACTCCCTTAAGAAACAACCCACTACCACGCTTTCATGTACCATCCTCAGTAAAAAAAAATTACTCTCACTAAACCCTAACCCCTCTTTCATCAATTCCTTGTACAAATCACTCGATTCTTCCCCAAATCATCAATTTTTAACCCAAATATCTATCCACCATATTTAAAAGGTATGAAATTTTGAATCTTAGCATTTATATATTGTTCATTTGTTAGCAAATTTGATTATTGGGTTGCAAATTTGTGATTTAAGTACTGCTTTAGGTGGTGTTATTGTTTCAACTTGTTGTTTATTTAGCTTAAGTTTTTACTTTAGGTGGTTGAATATTTGCTTTAGGTATTATTTGGATTGATTTTTTTGAAAATTTTGAGATGGAGGAAAACAATTTCCCATTGTGTTGTTACTCTAATGGTGAAATAGTTGTGGAAGGGGAGAATGTAGCTTATAAGGATGGAGAACAATTTTTTGTATTTGTGGGCAGAAGTAATAATTTCTTGGAACTTAGTGAATTAATTTGCAAAGAGTTGGAGGTTAATTTGACTCAATTTGAGTTAAAAATTAAGATGAAATATCCTAGTGTTAGAGGATATAAGGTGGTATCATTGAACAACGATGGAGCTTTGAAAGCTATGTGGGCTAGTGTATACCATTTAAATGCCACCTCTATGGATTTATATGTTGAATTGATTCCCATACAACAAATAAATGGAACATCAAATGTATCTCTTCTTCACGAAAATATTTCATTCAGTAGCATGTTAAGTCATGTTATGAGAGGTGATGATCCATTGTCTTGTGTGTCTTTGTTGGCTAATAGTGTGGACCAAGAACAATTTGATGATGATTTTGATGAGTATGAGGAATTTGTATTGAGAAATGGGCTTGATGATGAAGGTGATGATCTAGTTACCGCTTCCGCTCCAAATCACTACTACCAATCCCTTGTTTTCTCGACGCTTTTTGAGGCTACTTTCAACGTAAAAAAGTGTCGACAAATTATTTCTCGACGCTTTATAAAAGCGTGGTTTTTTGGGGCGTCAGAATTTATTGACGCTTTTTGGTGTAACCTTCTCATTGCCTTTTTGTGTCAATGACTTTTTCCGTGACGCTTTTTTGCATCAGTGTTCGTATTGATTATTGACGCATTTGTGCGTCAGTGTTCATATTAATTAGTGATACTTTTTGGCGTCAATTTCTTTTACACTTTTTTGTGTGGGAATTACTATAGATTATCACTAGATGAAATCATAGCGAGTACAGAAAAAAAAAAATTTTACAAAAATATATCAAAACAATAGTTTATAGCATTAATTCCATTATCAAATAAATTCATTACAATTCAAAAGTATTGTAATTATTTCACCCGAACAAGAGAAATCGGAAAACATATCGCCACATGTTTTCACGAAAAATAAATTGACTAAAAAAAGATTAAATCCTAAATAGAAGGTGAAACTAATCCGCTCTCAAAACTGAATTTAATAATTGGTCCTTTGATCTGGATGCACCGCCAAGAGTATTTGTTGAATCTACTATCGACACACATGAGAATTAAACATCAAGTGAAGTAGGAAATTATGCTACTACCTACTTTACCCATCTTAATCATTTGTTTACATTTGATTAGAATACTCCTCACAAATATTTTAAAAAAGGTAAACAAATGACTGGAATGGAAAAAAAATGAAATTAAAGAAAACATATGAATAACTATGAATTAAGCTTGTTCAAGGTCCACCTTGCAGCTAACTTGAACGAAATATCAGTAAATGTTAACCTCACATAAGTGGCAATTTCTTAGAGGAGTTTCAGCAGTCTTTAACAAAATAAAAAAAAGTTTGAGTATGAAGGGGTATAATTACCACCAAACAGCAAAGAAGAGATCGCTAGAGTAAAATAAGATGATAATTATTAAAATAATTGTTCTACAAAGCATCAAAAATATTAGCTAAAATCTTAACCTCGCATAAGTGTCAATTTCTTGCATCCGAGTCATCTCCAAATGCTACAGGTATGGATGTGATATTTTAATGACCCTGAATAAATGAGCAAAAGTACTCCAATTAACTTAGATACACTAGATTAATAATAGCATGCGCTACAAGTAAAATATAATATCAACAAATAACAAGTATCCAGTAGGAAAAGAGGATGAATAAAATAAATAAGATGGTAAGTTCAGAAAACACGGATTACCTAACTTTTAAACATGAAATCGATCTGACCGAATGTGTTGATGGGTGTGTGTGTGTGTTTATAGATTTATATTTCATATACGACACATATAACACCAAGTATCTTTTGATGACAAAAACAATATAACAATCACTTAATTCACACACATAAACAACCTTCACCCAAGATCTACTTGCACATTTGGTCTTTGTTGAACCCTTGATATCAATCAAGTTATATGTTTCTCTAAAGCGTTTCTATTAAAATATGACCCGCTAATATTGTAATTACCAGAAATGATTAGAAAAAGAGCCATAAAAACAGTGAGGATGAAGAAGGAGCTGAAAGTTTTGGCCACTCATGGTATGAACAATATGATGATAAACATTGAGTCCAAGTTTTGCCTCATAAGATTGCCCACTCTATTTGACTATTAAATATCTCGATACATCAAGGGAATTTAGTAAAAGTGAAGATTATACATCAAGGGAATTTAGTAAAATTGAAGATTGTACAGTATAGACTCCTGAGATCAAAACTTGTTTGAGTGACAAACTCCCTCCTCAAGTTATGAAAGCTAAAGAATGTGAATACCATATCAAGTACTGTACATTAGAGGAATCAACATTGTGCCAAGGTACCCACACATACAGCTACTCAACACTCAAATACTCGGATTCCTCCCCATCTCTTCCCTTCAACTTTATAATACCCATTACTACACCAATCTCCTTAGATTTTGTTCTAATAAAACAAGGTAACCTTGACTCGCTTTTTGACGACATAGCTCTTTAATTAGACATGGCCCCTACAGTCACGTACATATTAAATGCATATATTATTGTCATAAAATTATCACGTCAGAGAGAGTGAGAGCTTAAGAACTGAGAGCAAGATTATCTTTTTCATACACATAGATTGGAAGACAAAGATCAACATTTGAGTGTGCCATGAAAAGGTACGTGTTAGAACATCTCTTCATGAAGACACTAACTTTGTGTACTCGCTTTAATCTTTTTGAAGATTTTACAGATATGCTCACTGTAATCCATAAACGAAAGTGCAATCCATTAGGTATTATTTCTCAAACATGTAAATTTGAATAAATGAACTAAAAACAAACCACTAGAAAGAACAAGGGAAAGAAGAGGTACCACATTAGCATCAAGCCAAACATTGTCACCAAGCCACATAAGACAACTCATCAATTTAGTTCAGCTATGCTTCCATACAGAATGTGAAATTGACTATCTCATATAAAACCGAACTGATTAATTCGTATCGCAATGTCAATATCAATTAAAATGCATTAAAATCGCCTGTTCAAAATAAATAAACTTGTGAGTCTTACCCTCAAGTAACACCGATACTAATGAGTCCAGTATATTCTAAGCACACTCTCTCTGCAAGAACTCATGCATCAACCTTAATCAGCCTAAAAAAATCAAATCAATATCATAATACAATACACCATAAACCTCGAATAACCTGAATACACCATAAATCAATCAAAATACTTGATATATACACTAGATTAAATCAATGACAAAAGTACAACACAAGATCAAACCTGAATAGAGTTACTAGTGATGGCTGCCGACCTATTACTAGTTAACGATCTTAAGCCAACCTACATCATTATGAGAACTAAATGAACATTTCAACTTTCACAATAAACCTTGAATAACCTGCGGTCGCCATTAACGTCACCGCAATATAAGAACCATATACATAATATGGAGTATCTTATAATTGGTCGAGGATAAAAAAATCAACAAATTTAGAGACATTTAAATAAGATCATTATGATTTGAGTGGGACTTACATTGGAGAACGGATAAGATGAGGAAATCGCACACTTGTAGAAGACAAATGAGTTAACAATTCAATACAGCAAAAATCGATCAGTAGGAATAATTAGGAGAGATGAAAATGATAATCATCAAGGAAATTGAAAAAGGGATCTAAAGTAATGAAAATCGATTGAAGATTTACTATTTGAGGAAGATGTATATTGAATTGAGGCATTGAGAATATTCATTAGAGCAGTTTACAATTAGGGTTAGAATGTATAGAGCGCCAAATTGGAATTAGGGAGTAATTTTTTTTACAAAAGCGGTATATTGAAATTTTGGGTAGGCGTGTTTTGGAGCTTTTTAGTCTTAGGGTTGATAAAATAGGACTAAAAATTATTTAAGGCAAATTTGGCTAGGAAATAGGGTGACGCTTATAAAAGCGTCGATGCTAAAGCGTCGATGCTAAAGCGTCGTGAAAGTAAGGCATTTGTAGTAGTGAATATTGAGTTTACTAGGCTTTGTCCAATTGATGAGAAGTTAGATAATAGTTGGTGTTGATGGGGGTCGGTCGCTTGCTATGGGCCGTCCACCGTACGAATCCGGGGCCAACCCGGCCTAGATCACGAAAAGCATGCCGCACAGGCCAATCAGCAAGACCTTCCCGGTTAATCCTAGGGAGCGCCCCTAGAGGGCCGAATCAAGCTTTGGGCTCAAAGCTCAGCCCCCTGCCCGTCAGGGCAGGCTACGGCCACTATGGCTCGAGGAGAAAGAGTCTTCCCCTGCCAGCCAGGCGTCAGAGGACTTTCCCCTGACGAGCTCAGGACAGGCGATTGGAGCCTTCTTGTTCGTGCCTAAGGTAAGAGGAAATGAGTGGACAAGGCACCCCCACGTGCCATCCACTCATTCCCTCCCTCTTTCTCCTTTTACTCTCTCTTATGGGAACCTATAAATACTCATTTGTTTCGCATGAGAGAAGGTAATTGATTTTCTCTCACTAGAATCTCACTCTAGAAAACGCCACCCTAATCCTCACGAGTAAGGTTCATCAAGCGCATTCACGGACTCACTTAGGCATCAGAGAGGGTTCCATCAGACACCTCCGAGGCCCTGTGCGCTCCCTGTGTGCAGGTGACAGGCCCCTCCGCCGGGAAGGTCCGACCGCTAGAGGAGGGGAAGGTGAGTCTAGATGGTCAAGCAACATCAACAAGGAACTAAGATCTAATCCGAGATCCGAATCCGTTTCGGGTCCATTGTTTCCATACCGAAACAATTTGGTGCCGTTTGTGGGGACTTCTAGTTGAGATCCCTCAAAGAACAGAAGCCATTAAGAAATGCATCAAATCCAAGAGGTGGAAACAGGTGCTGATCCGGCGGGACAGCTGATCGTCCCCCGATACGACATGCCTTACACCACCAAAGAGACAACGCCTGCCGCAATAATTTGAGGAGTTGGGCAGGCCACTCATCAGGGAACATCAAGTAAAGGAGCGGCGACCGCAGCTGAGCTGGAGCCGAAGCAAGGTCTAAACCTAGGGCTCACTCCTGCTCAGGCTAAGCAGGCTGCCGCCTTCTTCTAAGCAATGCTCGACAAGCCAGTCACTCCGGAGGACCTGGTTGGCGGAATAACTACAACCCCCAGACGCCTGCGCTTTTCAGGCATCGACAGGGCTGGGGGCAGAAAGTGAAGCGCAGCCAGGAACATCCAGCGAAAGGCAAAGAAAGCGGCCTAGGGGTACGTACAGGCGAAGAAGCGTCTTCGGGGCTATCAAAAAGTATGCAAGCTAGAATCAACCAGGGCTAACCCATGGAGCCGAGACACCATCAGGCTAAAGGTCTGGAGCCCCAACCACCCAAAGAGAAGCGATCTAGGCGCCGCTCCCCGAAAGGAGAGGATGACGCAGCAAGCAGGCACACACCCAGACACCGCTCTCCTAGCGCTGGTAAACCGACCCCTGATATATGGGATGAATACGGTTACCACTCTACGGGAAGCCGGTCTAAAGTAGTGGGTAGACCTACCAGGACCCCGCTTCACTCTGTTGATCAGAGCTGCCTGATCGCCTCCCAATCGGATCGGTCGTTAGGAAGGACGGGGGATCAAACGATATTTATAGACTCGAAATAACACAAAAACTACTAGAGTAATCGTGGTAAGTCGAGGTCGGTCCACAGGGAACGGAACGGAGTGTGTTATAAAGTTTGAAGCGGCGTGTTTGATGTCTAGAGGGGAGGGGGGGTTTCTAAGGGTCGAGTCTATGCTAGAGAAATGACTACGAGAATAGCTAGGGGTGATCAATCTAGGGAAAGGCTTTAGGGGGAAGTCGGGATTCAGAACATGGAGTCTACGAAGGTCGGAATCGAGTTTTTGTTGGAACATTGATAGAGGGAGAATGCCACCTTTCGGTTTCTTCACCCAACCCACCTAAAAACCCGCTTTCGCGGCGAAGAAGAGTAAGTCTCTAGTTGTGGTAATTTCTACCCCGAGTTTCCCCATATTGATAGAAACGAGTCAAGGTCGGTCTAGTTGGCCGGACTAAAACAACAATGAAACAACAACCACAAGCAAGATAAACCAACAAGCAAGCAACCCACCAACATCCCTAAATTCAAATAATCCAAGTCCTCATCCCTAAACCCTCCAACAAGATATCTACTCACTAATCATAATGGAGAGCAACAAAACATTAACTAAGGATAAAATAACTAAAGCATGCATACTAATTAGATCTAAGGAAATTAACTACAAAATAATGAGAAAACTATGATCTAACAATTACCCACTAAACTATGGTAAAGACAAGATCTAACAAAATAGACTAGAGAATAATCTAGAACAACATAAGTAAAATCTAGAGAAACTAACAATACTAAGATGATCTAAACAAGACAATAATGAGAAACATAAAATAAATCTAAACTAGAGATTAAATAGTGGAAAGAAATGTACCAATTATGAAGATCTACAAGAAATAAGAAGATTACAAAAATAAAGGTTGAATCTTTGATGGAGAGAATGAAGAACTTGTCACTAATTCTTCAATAAACCCAATCTTCAAATAAAACTTGAATAATCTTCTACAAACTTGAAATCTAGAGAATTGTTGATGGAAACTAAGTAGATCTACTACTAATTACTATGTAAACTACTAGAAGTATAGAGAATTACTACTAGAATACTACTAGATTACTACTAATGGATGGTGTAATGTGATGGAATACTACCCTAATGGAGGCCTCTACACTAATGATGGATAATGCATGGTGTCTTGGGCAACAAATTAGGGTAACATATATATAGTAATCCCTAATGGGTCTCTTAACCTAAAGCCCAAATCCAACTTTTGCTTCATTAGTGAGACAATCATCCTTTGCATCTTCAAAGGGCCAAGTTTTGCCCTGCGGCTCGATGGACTAATCCCACCGGGTGAAATTTTCGCCCGGTGAGATTTTCTTCACTTTTTGCGATTTCCGGCGTTTTTCACCATCGGGCAAAATTTCACCCGGTGGGCGAAATTTTGCCCGGTCAACTTCGCCCGGTGAGGAGGTCTCGGAAAATCTTCGGGGAGGCACTTTACCGTCGGGTGAAATTTCGCTCGGTGGTGTCTCACCGGGTGAAATTTTGCTTGGTCATATCTTTGGCCTCTTTCCTTGTCTCATTATTCGTGGATAGATTGGATGGCTTTAAACTTTAAGTTGTGTGCTTTGCTCTTTGGACGCTATTCCCTTCTCTTGTGCTCGTGGAAGCTCGATCGTGATTTCGGTGCCAAATCCTATCAAAATTGATAGGAAAAACAACTAAAAACACGTAAAACGCACAAGAGAGACGCTAAAGCGAGAAGTACTCAAAATATGGCGATAATTGCACTCTAAACTCGCAAAACGAGGGGAAAATGGGTCTAAATGAGGGGAAAATCGCTCTAAATTTAGCATACAACAATTCCCCCACACTAAACCGTTGCTCGTCCTCGAGCAAAGACCCAAAAAAGAAATTACATACTACTACTAGCTAGAATATGCTAAGCCAATACGGGGCAATTAACATGCCCGCTCCGTCCCTTCAACTCACATCGAAATATCCATGAGGTAGAGTACTCCCATGCAAGGCAAGTTGGGGCTTGCTCAAAATGGTGGATGCGACTAAACACACAAAAACACATAACACGAAAGAATAGACGCATCCAAAGCAAAAATAAAAAACTGAATCCCTCATCGAGACGGCGGGGAAGACACCGATGACTTACCTAAAACAACAATAAACTTCCAAGATAAATGACCCACGTAAACAAGGACCAAAGCCTAATACTATGACAATTAAGAAATATAAATGTTGATAACTTAGCCTAGGTCCTCCTAGTCTTCTAAAGGGGTACGACGGGGCGTATAACGGAGTGGAAAAAGTGAACCATGGATTTGTTTGACACTACAGGTAGGTGCATCCCGCTCTCTTTGGCTAAGCTAAGAGGGTCGTTCAAACTCGAATTTCCTAAATTAGCCCAAACAAAAAGGTGGAGTGTTTACAATTATTGGGGTGGATCGACCAATCACCGCTATCTTCCTACCTCGGGACTCGGTCCTCTAGTTGGCACTTCTCGGCGATGAATCGATCAAAGGGATTTTTTTAGGAGACGTTTTTGATGATATGATTTCATTTGAAGCTCCTTTTCTCTCCTTGTTTTTCATATTTTTGTGCCCTTTTCTTTTGCATTGGTTTACCCTTTTTGGCTTTTTGATGTGGTTCGAAACCAAGCTTGGAGGTTATTTTTGTGTAAACTTATTGTGGTGATGTATAGGTGGAGGGAGAATAGGTAATCGAGAACGGGCGCCATTCCCGGATAACCCACAAAAAGACGAAAAGAATTTGGACTAAAGGTGCAATGGTCATTCGAGCAAGGTCACCTAGAAAACGGGATGCGGGAACCAAGGCCTAACTCCTCCATGGGTGGTCAAGGTGGTCAAATGCAAACCTCGAAGTAAACCTCTAGTAGAAAATGTAACACCCCGGCCCAATCCTAGGACCGGAAATGTTGACTGCGGTAGCCCGCCAGGCTTTGTACTGGTCCCACAGACCAACACGAGTCCTTTCCAGCACATTTTGTGCTCACTCATGCGCATCCCGGAAACCTTCCCATGAGGTCACCCATCCTAAGATTTCTCCCAGTCAAGCACGCTTAACTGCGGAGTTCTTATCATGGGCAAACCAGAAAAGAAAGTGCACTTTGTTGATATGAGTAGTACTTCAAATCTCTTTAAGCAAAGCTCATAAATAGGACATCTTCAATCAATGTGGGGTGTTTCAATCACTCCCACTTGAAGAACGCAACGTCCTCGTTGCGCCTGGCAGCAACCGCTAACCCAGAATCCACCCCCGCTAGGTGCCAAATGCACGGTCGCAGGGTTGCTCTAATACCATTTGTAACACCCCGGCCCAATCCTAGGACCGGAAATGTTGACTGTGGTAGCCCGCCAGGCTTTGTACTGGTCCCACAGACCAACACGAGTCCTTTCCAGCACATTTTGTCCTCACTCATGCGCATCCCGGAAACCTTCCCAAGAGGTCACCCATCCTAAGATTGCTCCCAGTCAAGCACGCTTAACTGCGTAGTTCTTATCATGGGCAAACCAGAAAAGAAAGTGCACGTTGTTGATATGAGTAGTACTTCAAATCCCTTTAAACAAAGGTCATAAATAGGACATCTTCAATAAATGTGGGGTGTTTCAGAAAATGTGGACTCAAGCTAAAGGATCAACAAATTCATTGATTAAGAGTCATTCTACTAGATTAAGGTCCAAAATCTACGATGGGTTATCTACAATGGAATGTAAACTCTTGTAATAAGTTCGTAGTCGGGTTTTCGAAAAGTTTAGTTTTAGACACTCTATACAAGAACGAAAGAAACACACGAAAAAGAAAAAGCAATAAAAGAAAACACAAGTAAGGTCATGCACTCCATACTCTATCGACATTTAAGCACAAAATCAACCACAACACCGAAATGCTCAACTCGAGAGCCTTCAATAGCAACAACCTAACTCCTCTACAAAGATAAAGAAGAAAGAAGGAAGGAAATTACCAAGCGGAGTGCTTTCATATTCTCTTCAAAACATGCGATTAAGGTGGTGGTTACCTTTAAGAGTAGAGAACAAAACTAGACACAGGACACGAAAACATAACGAGAACGAGAAAAGAAAAGAAAAAGAAAGGAAAATATTTTTGATTTTTCGAATTTTTTTCAAATTTTTATGGTTTTTGAAAAGATTTTTGTAAAAATAAAAGATAGTAGACTTCTCCCCCACACTAAAATTGTACATTGTTCTCAATGGACAAGTAGGGAAAGGACGAAAAAGACGGAAAAGAAAAATAAGAAAATCTTTTTGGATTTTTATGATTTTTCAAATATTTTTGGATTTTTCAAAATTTTTGAGAAAAGACAAAGGAAAAAGAAAATAAGGAAAGCGATAAAATAGTGGCGGGCCTAGGTGCAATCACATCACCTAGACCCAGCCAAGTGGCTAAGAAAATAAAAATGAAATAAAAGGAAAGGAAAAGAAAATTAAAGTGAAAGGGTGAAAAATTGGGCGTAGGTGTAGTTACGTCACCTAGCCCGGATTAAGAAAAATTGAGAAACATTGATTAAAATTTGGATTTTTCAAAAGGTTAATGGCGTAATCACGTCGCCTAAAGACCGAGAGCAAAACCAAGGCTGCTTCGGCCACAAAAATCGATGAGACAGTGGGACAGCTTGCAATTATTTTGTTCAAGATAAAGCAATCACAATGATCATAAAATGATGAAGCAAGGAACAAGGAACGAATTCAATTCAAAGACTGATTAAAGACTCACCAACCAACCTACACATATACCCACAACACATACAAACCATATTATCTACCGACTCATGTAGGGGGTCTAAATCGGGTAATCATTTGACGCAAAGAAAGCCGTCGGAGATGGTTGCGTGCCCTCGGTGGGTTCCAACTCACCGGCATACTCCCAAACTCCTATTCTCTCCGATTCGTTCAGTCGGAATTCACCGGGACCTAAAGGTAGGTCCCAATTGTGACAGTTATAAATATTGGTTCGGTATACGTTGGGGACTATTAAAGCACGGTCATGGCAAATGGAGACGAGGCGGTGGTCAGGTACATTAAAGATCCAAGTGGGAAGGTAGGCCTCGTCAATCCAGACACGATTGTCATGTGGGATAAGATGGTCGGTCGCGTAACCCAAGTTTTTAGCGATTAAGGTCACAAGACCACCACAGTCTACGAAGGGGCGTTGAGCAATAATGCAACGTTATGACAAGTGGTAAGTCTAGGGGATTAGGGTTACCAAGCAAAGAATCAGAAATCAATTGTAGGACGCACACATTAAGATTAAAAATATTATCGGTAGATGGTATCAAGCAATGGGAAAGAATCTTCACAAAGTAGCGAATAGCGGGATTACGGATTTCAGAGGTAAAGTTTGAATTAGGTTTGAAATCTCGTTGACCACGTGCTAGGCACCGCCAAAGGTCTCTTCTAGACGCACTAGCTTGTACATCACTCAAAGGTTCACTAATTCCGGTGCCCGATGAGGGTAGACCTAAGGCTAAGCCGAATTCAGAAATAGTTAAACAATGGGTTCTACCGAACAATCTAAATTTAAACTCTCTTGGTGTGGTCGGGTTATCGATAGTAAAGGTACCTAAGAACTCACATGCAAGGTCTTTATCAGTGCAACCTACGAGATTAAGAAGTGTGCTAGTTCCGATCCTTGACGATAACTCTCTAATATCGTCCTTTATTCCTAGGATTTCCATTGTGAATGGACAAGGCCACCTTCTGCTCTGAAAGGCCTTTTCAGAGAAGGTTTGAGCTAAGGGTGTATTGGGACAAGGTGGAAGTTTAGGCTTCGACGACGTACAAGAAGTAGAACGTTTAGAAGTATTAGAGGTCGAAGTCATACCTTGTTTACGCGCGGCTGAGTTGGGCTCTTGTCTCCATAATAATAATTTTGCAAGAATAATCCCAAAACTTTAGCTTTTCCTTCTTCACAAACCCAATATAAATCACCAAGGATGGAGATGGAATTATGAATGGAGGTTTGAATGTGATTGGGTATGGAAGGTGGTTTGATGTGTTTATGATGGGTGAAAATGTGGACTGAATTATGGGGTAAAAACGGTGATATAAATAAAGGGTGGTTGGGAGGAAAAGTGAAAGTTTTAAAGTTGGTGGTAAGATTTTGGTGTAAAAAATTTTGGAGAGAAAATTATGTGTGGTAAATATGAAGAAGGGAATTGAAATTGTAGTGAGGAGGTGTGTTATAGGTGATTGACCAAGCCCATGCCGCCGGGTAAAATTTCACCCAACGGACTTTTCGTCGTGAAAATCGTTTTTGCCACCTTTTTCCCACCGGGTGAAATTTCACCCGGTGAAAATCTCACCGGGCGAAATTTTGTCCGGTGGTATTTTCTTCAATTCCGGCAATTCTGGCAACTTTTCCGTAGGGGGAAGTTTTGCCGGGTCAAGTCTCACCGGGCGAAGTTTCGCCCGACGGTCTTGTTTTCTTCGTTTTTCCGCCTTGCCATTTCATGGCTCTTCAATAGTCACCTAAAGATTCAAATATTGACTCGACTCACATTACATAATCAACATCTCCCACAAACATGCTTGTGGTCTTCAATTTATCTCCATAACCTCTCCAAAAGCTTGATCTTCATCCAAATAAATGCTCCATGGTGAAATCCCAGTTCAACCATTCTTCTCAAACTAACAAAACTAATAAACTCAAAGAAATATGATACATATATACAAGGTGGTTGTTGAGGATACCACCAAACCTACATCAATTTCGAGAAGGGGTTAAACAACGCTCCCCAATGGGAGCTCACCAAACTTCATGGTAGCAAAGGTCTCACGAATGTGACCGGGATGATAAATCTTCAAACGTTGCCCATTAACCATAAATTTCCCGGTTTCCGGGCTTGATATCTCTATTGATCCATATGGTTGCACCTTGGCCACTTCGAATGGACCCGACCATTTTGATTTCAACTTACCGATGAAGAGCTTGAAGCAAGAGTTTAAGAGTAATACCTTATCACAAACGGAGAAGTCCCTACGAAGTATTCGAGAATTGTGCCATTGGCGAGTTCGTTCCTTGTAAATCTTCGAATTTTCGTAAGCTTCAAGTCTTAATTCTTCCAATTCTTGTAGTTGGAGAAGGCGGTTATCTCCTACAACACTCTCATCGAAGTTTAACTCTTTGATTGCCCATTCGGCTTTGTGTTCTAATTCCACCGGTAAATGACAAGCTTTACCATACACAAGACGATAAGGAGTGGTTCCAATCGGCGCTTTGTAAGCCGTTCTCAATGCCCAAAGGGCATCATTCAATTTCAATGACCAATCCTTTCGGTGTGTATTGACAACTTTCTCTAGAATTCCCTTGATTTGACGGTTGGATATCTCGGCTTGCCCATTTGATTGAGGGTGGTAGGCTAGGGACATCTTGTGAGTGATACCATATTTCCTAAGAAGGTGTTCAGAGGTATCTTTCCTAAAATGAGAGCCTCCATCACTAATTATGGCTCTAGGCACACCGAATCTTGGGAAAATCACATTCTTGAAAAGTTTGATTACAACCTTGGAGTCATTGGTGGGGGAAGCTACGTCCTCGATCCATTTTGAGACGTAATCAACCGCTACTAGAATGTATTTGTTACCAAAAGAGGATGTGAACGGACCCATGAAATCAATGCCCCAAACATCGAACAATTCAATCTCTAAGATGGGTTGAAGGGGCATCTCATTTCTTCTTGTAATATTCCCACTTCTTTGACAAGCATCGCATGTGAGAATGAAAGCTCGAATGTCCTTGAACATGGAAGGCCACCAAAACCAGCTTTGGAGAACCTTGGCAATTGTCTTTTGGTTGGCCAAGTGTCCACCATAAGATGTCGAGTGAAGGTGCTTCACAATATTATATTCTTCATCGGCCGTAACACATCGTCGGTAAATTCCATCTACACAACGGCGGAATAAATAAGGCTCGTCCCAATAATAGCGTCAGGCTTCATAACGTAGTTTCTTCCTCTCTTGCTTGGAATAATCGTCCGGAATAAAATGAGATACTAAGAAATTGACAATATCGGCATACCAAGGTGTAATAGTTTCAACGGCCATCAAGGCCTCATCTCTCATAGCTTCATTGATGAGTATACCATCTTCTTCATTGCTTCCTTTTCTAATCGTTAGTCTACTAAGATGATTCGCTACCAAGTTCTCCGATCCGGCTTTGTCTTTAATCTCAATATCAAATTCTTGTAAAAGGAGGACCCACCGAAAGAGTCGGGACTTGGTCTCCTTTTTAGACATGATGTATCGAATCGCCGCATAATCGGTGTGAATTATGACTTTGGAACCAGTAACATAATTTCGGAATTTCTCCATGGCATAGACAACGGCAAGCATCTCTTTCTTGGTTGTTGTATACCTCGATTGGGCTTCATCTAAGGTCTTGCTTGCGTAGTATATCACATGTAGCTTCTTATCTACCCGCTGTCCTAGAACGGCACCAACGGCAAAATCGGATGCATCGCACATGATCTCAAATGGAAGATTCCAATCGGGAGCTTTGATAATCGAAGTGGTAGTAAGAGCGGTTTTTATCCTGCAAAAGGCCTCAAGACACGAGTCATCAAAAACAAAAGGTGCATCTTTCATAAGCAAAGAAGTCAAAGGCTTGGCAATCTTGGAAAAGTCTTTAATAAATCGTCTATAAAATCCGGCATGACCTAGAAAACTCCTCACCCCTTTAATGTTTGTAGGTGGTGGCAAGTTCTCAATCACGGAGACTTTCGCCTTATCAACTTCGACTCCTCTATTAGAAACAATATGACCTAGGACAACACCTTGTTCAACCATAAAATGACACTTTTCCCAATTTAAAACAAGTCTATACTCTTCACATCGAGCTAACACTTGATCTAAATTTTCAAGGCAAGAATCAAAAGATGTACCATGGACACTAAAATCATCCATAAAAACTTCCATGGATTTTTCAATAAAATCGGAAAAAATAGCCATCATACATCTTTGAAACGTTCCCGGCGCATTACTCAATCCAAATGGCATCCTTCTATAACCATAGGTGCAATAAAGACATGTAAAAGTGGTTTTCTCTTGGTCATCGGGATAAATGGGAATTTGAAAAAATCCAGAATGACCGTCAAGGAAACAAAAACAAGAATGATACGCCAATCTTTCAAGCATTTGATCAATAAAGGGAAGGGGGAAATGGTCTTTTATGGTGGCCGTGTTCAATTTTCGATTGTCTATACACATGCGCCAACCGGTAATGGTCCTAGTAGAAACTGACTCACCCTTTTCTCCTTTTACAACCGACATTCCTCCTTTTTTCGGCACAACTTGTACGGGGCTAACCAATTTACTTCCAGTTATTGGGTATATAATGTTAGCCTCATACAACTTGAGAACTTCCTTCATGACAACCTCTTTCATGGTGGGGTTCAACCTACGTTCACCCTCAACCGAAGGACGGTAGTCATCATCAAGGATAATCCTATGCATACAAACATTTGGGCTTATGCCTTGGAGGTCGGCAATGCTATACCCGATGGCCTTTTTGTGCTTTCTCAAAACAATTAAAAGTTTTTCCAATTGAGGTCCATCAAGGGTAGCATTGAAGATAACGTGATAATTAGTTCCTTCAAGAAAAGAATATTTGAGGGGAGAGGTGAGTGGTTTAAGTTCAAGATTAGGAGGAGAAGATACAACTCTTACCCACCGGTAGTGGTTCTACCTTATCTTCATGTGATCATTCATCTTCAAAAGGTGGAGAGTCAAATGGTTCATCTTCTTGCTTATCAACATCTATCAAGTTATACTCAACCAAACTACCAATAACTTCAATGGAATGCATTTGTTCAATCATTGGTTGTTTAAGAGCTTGAGAAAGGGAAAACTCTACCGACTCGTTCCCTATGTTAAAAGACAACTTACCATTCTTGACATCAACTATAGTACCTCCGGTAGCCATAAAAGGTCGACCTAAAATAATGGGGGTAATAGTGTCTTCGGGCATATCATGACAACAAAGTCGGAGGGAATGAAAAACTTACCAACTTGAACGGGTACATCCTCAAGTATCCAAGGTGGGTACTTGACGGACCTATCCGCAAGTTAAATCGACATACTAGTGGGTCTTATCTCCCCTATACTAAGTCTCTTGGCAATAGAATAAGGTAACAAACTAACACTAGCCCCTAGGTCACATAAAGCTTGATTAACAACAACGTTTCCAACCCGACAAAGGATAGAAAAACTACCGGATTCTCAAGTTTCTTTGGCATTTGATTCATAAGAATGGCACTACATTGTCCCGTGAGAGAGATACATTCTTTTTCCTCTATTGTTCTCTTTTTAGTCAAGACATCTTTCAAAAACTTAGAATAGAGGGGCATTTGAGAAATTACCTCGGTGAAGGGTAAAGCTACCTCCACTTTCTTCAGCATATCCACGAAACGGCTAAATTGAGCATTCTCTTTATGTGGCTTAGCTCGTTCGGGAAAAGGCAATGGAGGGACAAAACCGGGAGGCTGTGGAACATTGGATTCTTCTTCTTCTTCTTCTGCTAATCACTCCGCCTCTTTTCTTTTTGCTTCTTCCGCTTCCATTTGCTCTTTCTTCTTTCTTTGTTCTCTTTGTTCATTCTCCGCATTTTGGAGGATATCAAACTCCGCTTGTATTCCCCGGTTTTGTTTGGGGGAAATGGAAGATAATGCTTGTAGTGCACTTGGTTGATTGACTTTGGATGGGGTACTTTTGGTGTTCAAGTTCAAATTCTTATATGGGTCCTCAAGTTCTTTGCCACCTCTCAAAATGACGGCATTTGCTTGGTGTGAAGGGTCTCTTGGGTTTTGGGGTTGCCCGGGCAAACCATGGGGTGGATGAATTGGGGCGTCTAAGGCTTTTGTTGCTTCTTGTGATTCCCAAACCTTTAGCCTTGCCTTGGTGTCTTGAAGTTCATTCCATAGTTGCCCAACGGTTCTTTGCAAATCATTAATGTTATCCCATGGAACTCCTCCTTGACCAAATTGAAAATTGCTTGATTGGCCATAAGATTGAGAGGGTTGATTAAATGGTTGTTGATTGTAACCTTGGTTTCCTTGAAAATTACCTTGGAACCCTTGATTGTATCCATGATTGAAATGATTACCATGTTGATTTTGGTAATTGTTGTAATTGTTAGGAACGTGGAATTTGCTACTTTGTTGATTGAAGTTGCTCCTTTGATGAGGAGGCATATATGGGGGGATCTTTGGAGGACCTTGATTAAAGGGCCTTTGTTGACTTTGATTGAATGGCCTCAATTGACTCCCTTGGGCACGTGGCATCGAATTTTGGACATTTTGATTTCCATAAGAAAAATTGGGATGAAATCTTGTGCCGGCATTGTAAGTATTGGAAAAGGGATCAAATTGAGGTCTTTGCCCATACATTTGCATAGCTTGGACTTCATTTGGCTCTTCAATATAAACTTCTTCATTAGGAATGCAAGAGCTAGAATCATGGCCATAATTGCCACAATGATCACATTTAACTTCCCATGTTAATTGTTTTGGAGGAGATGGTTGCCTTGGTGGAACACTCCCTTGAATTTGGTACATACCTCAAGGAGTAGGCCCTGAACTCATGACATCCATTCTCTTTTTCAATTCTTCAACTTCCGCTTGAAGTTTCAATTCATTAGAACTCTGAGATGAGTTCACTTCAACTTTCTTTCTAGAATCCCTCGATTAACCCATTCTAGAGTAACTCATTGCCATCTTCTCAATAAGACTCTTAGATGCCTCATCGGTGAGAGAAGAGAAGTCTCCTCCGGCGGCTGAATTGAGGTTTTCCTTGGTTCTCAATGAAAGGGTGTTATAAAATGTTTGGGTAGTTAGCCAATCGGGTATTCCATGGTGTGGACATTTGCGCAACAAATCTCTAAATCTTTCCCATGCCTCGCTTAGGCTTTCAAATTCATCTTGTTTAAATGTTTGTATCTCCATGCGATATTGGTTAGTCTTTGACGGCGGAAAATATTTCTCCAAGAAGGCATTGGATAGTTGAGCCCATGTTGTGAACGTATTAGCGGGATGGCCTTGAAGGCATCTACGAGCTCCATCTCTAAAGGTCTTTGGAAATAATAAACGGTGCAATTGGCATGAAGTTAATCCATTGATCTGAGACGGGCTCCTACTAATTTTTCTTTAAATGAAGCAATGTGCTCTTGAGCATCTTCTTGAGAAAAACCGTGAAAAGTATCTTGTTGAACCACATTTGTCAAAGAGGCTTTTAATTCATAGTTCTCGGGAATCTCTCCGAAATCGACGGGAGAAGGTGTTTCTTCATGTGTTAATTGGGAATGAGATCCTAAAGTTGCCATTTGATGGATTGGTGGTGATGGTGGATTTGAATTTAGATGATTTGGAGGGGATGGATTTTGATTTGGTGGGGATGGATTTTGATTTGGTGGTGGAGTTTTTGGTGATGGTGGTGATGGTGGTGAATTTTCTGAAGTGGAAGGTATGGAAGGATTATTTGGAGTGGGATTATGTGATATAGAAGGTGTAGAAGGTGTATGTGGTAGGATGGGATTAAGGTTAGGAGGTGATAATGTAGGATGTGGAATAATGGTGGTTGAGTTGTTTCTCCAAAAAAGCAATGCTCTAAAAGTACTTTCCCGCTCCTGATCGAACCACAAGGGCGATGATGTGTTTCTGGGCATAAAACGCAATTAAACGGTGAGACTCCTAGCACCTAATGGTACTAGGGAAAAGAGAGAAGGGAAAAGAATCAAACACAACAACTACTCGCCGCTCCCCGGCAATGGCGCCATTTTATCGCCTCCCGATCGGATCGGTCGTTACGAAGGACGGGGGTTCAAACGATATTTATAGACTCGGAATAACGGAAAAACTACTAGAGTAATCGTGGTGAGTCGAGGTCGGTCCACAGGGAACGGAACGGAGTGTGTTATAAAGTTTGAAGCGGCGTGTTTGATGTCTAGAGGGGGGGGGGGGGGGGGTTTCTAAGGGTCGAGTCTATGCTAGAGAAATGACTACGAGAATAGCTAGGGGTGATCAATCTAGGAAAAGGCATTAGGGGGAAGTTGGGATTCGGAACATGGAGTCTACGAAGGTCGGAATCGAGTTTTTATTTCAACATTGATAAAGGGAGAATGCCACCTTTCGGTTTCTTCACCCAACCCACCTAAAAACCCGCTTTTGCGGCGAAGAAGGGTAAGTCTCTAGTTGTGGTAATTTCTACCCCGAGTTTCCCCATATTGATAAAAACGAGTCAAGGTTGGTCTAGTTGGCCGGACTAAAACAACAATGACACAACAACCACAAGCAAGATAAACCAACAACCAAGCAACCCACCAACATCCCTAAATTCAAATAATCCAAGTCCCCATCCCTAAACCCCCCAACAAGAAATCTACTCACTAATCATAATGGAGAGCAACAAAACATTAACTAAGGATAAACTAACTAAAGCATGCATACTAATTAGATCTAAGGAAAATAACTACAAAACAATGAGAAAACTATGATCTAACAATTACCCACTAAACTGTGGTAAAGACAAGATCTAACAAAATAGACTAGAGAATAATCTAGAACAACATAAGTAAAATCTAGAGAAACTAACAATACTAAGAAGATCTAAACAAGACAAAAATGAGAAACATAAAATAAATCTAAACTAGAGATTAGAGAGTGGAAAGAAATGTACCAACTATGAAGATCTACAAGAAATAAGAAGATTGCAAAAATAAAGGTTGAATCTTTGATGGAGAGATTGAAGAACTTGTCACTAATTCTTCAATAAACCTACAAATCTTCAAATAAAACTTGAATAATCTTCTACAAACTTGAAATCTAGAGAATTGTTGATGGAAACTAAGTAGATCTACTACTAATTACTATGTAAACTACTAGAATTATAGAGAATTACTACTAGAATACTACTAGATTACTACTAATGGATGGTGTAATGTGATGGAATACTACCCTAATGGAGGCCTCTACACTAATGATGGATAACGCATGGTGTCTTGGGCAACAATTTAGGGTAACATATATATAGTAATCCTTAATGGATCTCTTAACCTAAAGCCCAAATCCAACTTTTGCTTTATTAGTGAGACAATCATCCTTTGCATCTTCCAGGCCACAGGGGGGACCGCAGGGTGGGCGCAGTAGGGGCGAAACAGCAGGAAAGCAAATAATAGAGGATGGGGACGCCCCAAAGAGGGAACGCGTAGCCTACCAGCCGAGGTTTGATAGTTACACAGCTCTTAACAAATCAAGGGCTGAGATATTCGAGCTGGAGAAGGAAACGGCGAAATGGAATTGCCCAAGCAAACCACGCAACCCAAAGGCCGACCCAAAGAAGTTCTGCACGTTCCATGACAGCATAGGGCACACAACTGAGGAATGCTGCCACCTGAAAGATGAAATAGAAAAGCTCATCAGGAACGGCTGGCTGGGTAACCATGCTGCCAGAAATAGGAATCAAAAAACCACTACGGAAAAGCCGGAGGTTTCGGTGCAGGATCACATGATAATTCATGTGGTGTCAGGGGATGCTGAGGGCCAAACAAGCCGGAGGGGCCAGAAGAGGCAAATCCGGGAGCTCCGTAATCAAATCTGCTACGCCGAAAAAGCAGGGAGCACGGTCGGCCTGACCCTGAGCATAACCCCCCAAGACACTGGCCGGGTAATCTACCCTCACAGCGACCCCTTAGTCCTGTCACTAATTATCAGCAACCACATAGTAAGAAGGTGCATGGTCGATATTGGCGCCAACACAAACCTGTTGTACAAAGAGGCTTTTGACAAAATGAACTTGGAAAGAAGACACCTCAAGCCAGCCCCCGGATCCTTATATGGATTCAGCGGTGCAAGGATTCTCCCAATGGGAGTTATTGAGCCGCTAGTCACATTTGGAGAGGGGGCATCGGCCAGGAACATCTGAGCCTCATTCGTGGTTGTAGACGCCAAATCTGCGTACAACGCTCTGATAGGCCGGGCCACCTTGGATGAGGTAGAGGCCGCAATATCTATCAGAGCACTAACCGTGGCCTATGTCATGGATTTTAGGATGGAAGGAAAGATTGACCAGGAGTCGGCCAGAAAATGCTATTCGGTTGCCTTACGTACCCACGAAGTAGAAAGGAAGGGCAAGAGAAAGGCAGACAGCTCCCCCAGCAGGGAAGGAGAGATTCTAGCCGATCAGTGGGCCGCAGAAAAAACTGACTACCCAGAACCTGGGGGTGAAAGTATGCTGGTAGAGTTAGAGCCAGGGAGACCAGTCTTGGCCGATGCTGACCTGGAGGAATCTTACCGAGAAAAACTTATCAAGGTCCTGCAGAACAACAAAGACATTTTCGCCTACTGGGCTGACGAAATGTCGGGGGTCAACCCAGCCCATAATGTTCACAAGCTGAATGTTAATCCAGAGGCTCGACCTGTCAAGCAGAAGAAGAGAAACATATCGGCGGAAAAAGACCTGGCCATCAAGGAGGAAATCGAGAAGCTCTTGAAGGCTGACTTTATCCAAAGCTGCGACTACCCTGAATGGCTCGCCAACCTGGTAATAGTGAAGAAGTCCTCAGGGGCCTGGAGGATGTGTGTAGACTTCACAAACATCGACAAGGACTACTACCCCCTGCCGCGAATTGACCAATTGGTAGATGCCACCAGCGGGCACTTAATGCTCAGCTTCCAGGATGCCTTCTCTGGCTACCATCAGGTGTACCTTTGGCAGTCGGACAGAGTCAAATGTGCATTTATCACAAGTGCAGGCACGTATATGTACAAGATGATGCCATTTGGCCTCAAAAATGCAGAAGCAACCTATTAGCGCTTGGTGGATAAAGTGTTTGAGAACCAGAAAGGTAGGAACTTGGAGGTGTACGTAGACAACGCCATAGTAAAAAGTAAGGGGGACGCAGAACACCTGGAGGACTTGCAAGAAACCTTCTCCTCCCTGCGCACTTACCAGATGAAGTTAAACCCTAAAAGTGTACCTTCAGGGTTCGCTCTGGAAAATTCTTGGGATTCCTAGTCAGTGTCAGGGGGATTGACGCAAATCTGGAAAAGGTACAGGCCGTCCCAGATCTCCCGGAGCCAAAAACGATCAGAGACATTCAGCGACTGACTGGCAGGATGGCCGCCCTGGCACGATTCATCGCCAGGTCAGCTGACAAGTCTACACCCTTCTTTAAAATACTGAAGGGGAACAAGAAGTTCAAATGGGAGGCAGAACAGAAGGAAGCCTTTGCACAATTAAAGGAGCACCTGAAAAAACTACCCACCCTGACGAGGCCGGTAGCAGGAGAGAAGCTTTTGCTATACGTAGCGGTAAAAAACTCAACGGTGAGCACAGTCATCTTGAGAGAAGAAGCAGGGTCTCATCATCCGATTTACTTCCTGAGTCACGCCCTGGGGGCAGCTGAGAAGAATTATCCGGTCGTGGAAAACACGGCATATGCGGTAGTCATCGCGATACGAAAACTCAGGCCATATTTTGACGCCCACCCTGTCGTTGTGTTAACCGATCAACCCTCGGAAAAGGTGTTGAAAAAATTCGAAAAATCTGGGAGACTAGTGAAGTGGGCTATAGAGCTGAGCGGGCTAGGGATATCTTACCAGTCCAGGACCGCCATCAAGGCACAGGCCCTGGCAGACTTCCTAGCTGAGTGCTCCCACTCAGAAGAGGATGACCCACCAGCTGATGAGTGGATGGTATACACCGACGGGTCGTCCACGGCCAACGGCGCGGGAGCGGGGATCGTGCTTACCAGCCCCGAAGGGATAGACTTTGAACACGCCTTCAGATTCACTTTCCCAGCATCGAACAATGAAGCTGAGTACGAGGCTGTCCTGGCAGGAATCCACCTGACCAAAGAAGCGAGAGCGGGGAGGCTCATCCTGGCCACCGACTCCCAACTCATCGCGAATTAGATCAACGGTGAGTATGAAGCCAGAGACCAGGCCATGGCCTCATACTTGGAAAAAGTCAAACAGGAGTTATCAGGATTAAAATCCTATGAAGTCAGACAGGTCCCCAGGTCGCAAAACAACCGAGCGGACGCCCTGTCTAAGTTAGCAATCTCCAGCTTACAAGACATCGGGAGGTCAGTATGGGTAGACGTGATACAAGAAAAATCCACAACACCCTGCCAAGTGATCAATATCATTGAGGAAACAGAAATTAAAAGCTAGATGACCCCAATCATCCAGTTCAAAAGGCAGGAGCCTGACCCAGAAATGTAAAAAGTGCCAGCTCTTCGCCCCTGTGATACATGCCCCAGCGCAAGACCTCAGGCCAATCTTATCCCCTATTCCCTTCGCTCAATGGGGAATGAACATCCTAGGTCCATTTGCGGTGGGGACTGGGGGCAGAAAGTTCCTCATTGTAGGAATTGACAACTTTACCAAGTGGATCGAGGCTGAGGCTGTCCCAAACATAACAGAGCCAGCAGTCAGAAAAGTCATCTGGAGGAACATAATTACAAGATATGGCCTGCAAAAGGTGTTGGTCTTCGACCATGGCAGACAATTTGACAATGACCCACTAAGGTCCTGGTTGGAAGGCCACGGTATCACAGTCGCCTACCCTGCCGTCTGCCACCCTCAGACCAATGGGCAGGCCGAGGCAGCAAACAAGCAGATCCTAAATGGACTGAAAAAGATGGTAGACGAGCTCAAGGGCAGATGGGCAGATGAGCTCCCAAGCGTCATGTGGTCAATCAGAACCACCAGAAAGAAATCCACACGACAGACCCCCTTCGGCCTGGTCTACGGGGCCGAGGCCCTACTACCCATTGAAGCACGTATCTCCACTCTCCGGTCTCAACAGTTCGATAGGACCAGCAACGAGGCAACAATGATGGAAGCCATCGATCTGGTCACCGAGGTAAGGCAGAAAGTCAACTCCAACATCGCAGCCTATCAACAAAGAATGAGAAAGGTCTACAACAAGAGGGTAAACATGAGGAAGTTCCAAATAGGTGACCTGGTGATGCGTAAAACCCAGGCAGTGGGAAAGTCTAGAGAGCACGGCAAACTGAGCGCAAACTAGACAGGCCCATATCAGGTCACCCATATCATGGGACCAGGGACATATAGGATTGCCAACCCTGAGGGCCAGGAGCTGGCAGCTCATTGGAATGCGGACACCCTAAAGAGATACTATGTCTAGACTAAAAAGTTGAAATGTCTCTTTTCCTTAAAAATATCGGCGGAGAACGATCAGATTAAAATGTCTACGGCTCCGACCATGATGTTAAGTTTTGTTTCAAGAAATGAAAGACTCCTTTACTCATACTCATTGTCTGTTTAAATTAACGCTTCACACACAAACGAGCAGGGGGCCATAGGGGGAGGGCCCCCCTGTTGCAAAAACTAGGGAAATTAGACCCTCCAACAAAAACGCTAAGTCCCCCACTTGCCTCCAGGCAAGAAGGGGGCAGGCCCTCTAACTCCGGTCAGGAGTCAGGGTCAGGCTGGGCCCCGTGAGCCGAACCAACAAGGACTGCAATCAGCCTTGTATAAAAAACGCTAAGTCCCCCACCTGCCTCCAAGCAGGCAGGGGGCAGGCCCTCCGACTCCGGTCAGGAGTCAGGGACAGACCGGGCCCCATGAGCCGAACCAACAAGGACTGAAACACAATCAGCCTTGTATAAGAAACGCTAAGTCCCCCACCTGTCCCCAGGCAAGCAGGGGGCAGGCCCTCTGACTCCGATCAGGAGTCAGGGTCAGGCCGAGCCCCATGAGCCGAACCAACAAGGACTGAGACGTAATCAACCTTTTATAAAAAATGCTAAGTCCCCCACCTGCCTCCAGGCAGGCAGAGGGCAGGCCCTCTGACTCCGGTCAAGAGTCAGGGTAAGGTCGGGCCCCATGAGCCGAACCAACAAGGATTGACATACATTCAACCTTGTGTAAAAAATGCTAAGTCCCCCGCCTGTCTCCAGGCAGGCAGGGGGCAAGCCCTCTTACTCCAGTCAGGAGTCAGGGTCAGGCCAGACCCCTACAGCTAAGGTAATAGAGTTAACAAACATTCAATCCTACTTCAAAGAATGTCAAAATCCGCCACTAATGAAGGTTGGACATACGTTAAGCAAGGCAACGGAAAGTGGAAAACACAACAGAAGAGCGTCCTTAAAATTAACATAAAAACAAGAGAAAAGCTTGCAGATCAAGCAATAAGAATCCAAGGTTAGGAAAATTAAAGTACAGAATCGGTAGCCGACCACATCTGGGCCCGGCGCGCAAAAGATCAAAATAATCAGCGGGGAAGCAAAGGCGCTGAGGGATAGGAGCACAAGCCCTCAGAGGACGACTGCCCTAAGTCCTATGCAAGAGGTGCATCCTGGTCAGGAGCAGCATGGCCATCTGAACCATCTTGGGGTGACCTGCTGAGTCGGGCCTCATTCTTGGCAGCATAAAGTTCATCAAAAGCATCCTGGTTAAAATCAGGAATCAACTCCCGAATGACTTCCAGGCAGAACTCGAAAGAAGAGTTCGCACCCTTAACGAAGGCATCATCGACTGAAGTGTTCGCCTCCTGAATGATCTCCTCCTTCTCCTTCAGCCATTTCTCCCTTTGGGCCCCCAGCTCCTCCCGAGCAGATTGAAGATCAGCGTCAGCCTTGGAAAGACGGCCAGCACAGTCCTTGAGTTTTTCCTCTAGCCCAGCTGTGTTCTTCCTGACCTCCTCCAACTCAGCCACGCTCTTCTTTGCCTGCTCCAGACCCACCTCTAGCTCAGCTGCCTCCTTCACAGCTTTTTCCCCATGAGCCTTCCAGGCAGCAGCTTGGCGCTTGGCCTCCTCCAACTCATCTTCCCTCTTGGACAGTTGAAGCTTCAGGTTGCTGATCATGGCGGCGTCCCTCTCAACCGTCGCTATGCGCTCAGAGAGGGAGGACCCAGGGGTGATGATCAGCCCCTCATCACTCAAGCGGTTGTGCGCCGCCAGCTCCGCAGAAGCCTGAAAAACTAGAGGGCAACGGTAAAGAAGTTGAGTTGCATAGTTGCAGAAGTTCGTCAGGGACTTGGCAGCCTGATCCAAAGAAGTAGAGTTGGAGTCTGAGAAGAGGGCAGAAACGTCAATACTGTAACCAGCTGTGTAGTTGAACTCAGCATTTCCCTCGTTAAACAACGTTTCTGGGAGATTGTGGGCAGGGCGTTTTGGTTGAGGAATGCTGGCATCAGCCTCCAAATCCACCACCTGGTCAGCAGCCACTGGGTCTTTATCCTTCCTCTTTCTATTTAGAGGGGGGATACTCTCCACTGTCCCTTAAGAGGGAGAGGGCTCCGCCGCAGTAGAAGGGCGGGATCTTGGAGAAGCGCCTCCACGCCTGCCAACCGGCGAAGGAGTGGCCTCTGACGTAGCCCCTCCCTCGGCTGCCCTGTAAGCAGAGGCAGAGGGTGCAGGGTGTTTGTTAGCTGGTCTGGGAGGAGGAGGAAGCCTCGTCCGGCTAGCTACTATGCTTTTTACATGCCCCATGAGAGTCTATTTCTTGAATCCTGGGGGAGGGGATGGGCGATTGGTGAGGGGCCTGCGTTCTATGCTCAGCCCAATATGCTTCAGCTGTTTTTTCATCCAAATATTTATGCGGAAATCTGCAAACAAGCAGAAAAGGAAAAACACACTAAGTAAGCACACGATAAAACACCCAGGAAAGAACTCATCATTACCGAATCCCTGAACTACCTGAGGCGAGGCCAGGATTTAACCCCAGTGGGGTCAGGTATTCGTCGGTCGTTATAAGGTCTGCAAGGGGAGCCAGTCAACAGCGCCAAACACACCCTTCCCATCCTTCACACAAGCAAACTGTTTTATCAGAGATTCCTCTTTACTGTTCAGCTTAACTTCAAAAGCTTTCCTACCCACCTCAGGGTGAAATTCCTCGCGGGTTTCCAGGCGAGCACTACTACAAAACATCAAATAGACATGGGTCGTTTTCATTAATAGTCATGGGTTTCGCAACCCATGTTAAGTTGAGTGACATCTATTGTCCAATACTTAGACATAGGTCGTACGACCTATGTCTATCTAAAACATAGACATAGGTTTTTCTAATAACCCATGTCTATTGTTATATTAGACATAGGTTTTCAGATTTAACCTATGTCTATAAAAACAATAGACATGGATTTTTTTTACGCCGTATGTCTATTTATAAATATAGACATGTGTTATTTTTTTGCCCTATGTTTATTGTCATAGTATAGACATGAGTTATTTTGTACGCCCTATGTCTATTAAACTGCTAAATTACAAAAAAAAACCAAATAGGCGCGCCACTTTTACATAAAGGATAATTAAATTTTATTAATAATAATAATTAATTACATCTACAAGACATTATCTCTCTTCCCGATCAAGAAACCTAATAAACATGGTAATAAAGCGACTAGAATTAAGACACCGCTGCTCATGATGTTTTCTCGCATCTGTTTGCTCCTCCAAGAACTCATGATCAAAGACAAGGCTCTTCATTGATAACCAAGCATAATTCCCATGTTCGGACAACACACTTGTTTGTGAAGCCATTCGGATCGACAACTTTTCAAGGATTTTATCAATCACAATACCCGGAACATTGCTGAAAATTTTATCAATCACAATAAGAAGTAGGAGTATATGTTAATTTTGCACCCCTATATTAATTAACTCAATTATTTATTTATATATATATATATATATATCATGATTTTGTTCAAATTTTAGAGAATTAATCAATAGTTGAAGGTAATTTGATATACGAACGAATTTGTATTACAACTTTAACTCCAAGTTCCATGAGTTAAGACTGGAAAACACAAACAGGAGATTAATATAAATCGCGACAAACCTGAAACCATCGAAGAATAAACTCTAGGAACATAGAACCTTCGATAAGGTCAGTCAATGCCTCAATTAACCTTTGCAAGTATCTGAAAGGGATTGCCGAGATAACTGCTGTTACATCGACAGGATTTACGGAAAGTGCACTTTTTAATGAGGGAGTCGTCATTTAGCCTAAGGCTAAGAATCAGGGCTCTAATCGATTGGTCTTCATTAAGTGCTGCATTAACAACATGAAATGTATAGGATGTTGAACAAAGAAGATTAGGATATCAGATTTAGAAATTATATCAAGTAATTGGATATGGAAGTACAAAGCACAAAATTGTGAGAAAATCATAGAATTGAACAAATCACGGTTAAAACAACCTGGCAAACCATAGCAAAGCAATTCTGAAATAACTACCAAGCAATGTCATATATATTATATATAATAATATATGAACCAGGTTAATTCTGAATATGGAAGTATCAAACATAAAGCGTATAGGTATAGCCACGTGACAACAATCAAAAACACAATCACAGCAAGATGGGATTATGATAATACTAAACCTACCTCTGGTGTAACATCTATATCAAGATCTGTTGGATCGAAAACAAATGATTCATCCACGGAATAAACTAACACTCCCTTTGTGGTCGGAGCAGAAAAGCTTCTCCCAGTAGGTGCAATTCGAAGGCACTTTGTCCGAATAATAGGCCTTCCCCGGTTCGCCACAGCCCCTGATAAATCCATTCCCAATTTACCCCGGGTTTGTTTGTCAGTTCTTCCTCCGCGTCACTATTGTCATCATCAATCAAATTCAACGGACCAACTTCTGTCATTTTTTTTTGAATTTAACATATCTAGGACCCCATCAAGTGAAAGACTGTGGGTTATTTGAAACCTTCAAAGGAACACCTAAGCCACACAAAATAACAAAGATTTTATCAGATAAGTGAAATCCAAGAATTAGTCACCTTCAATATCATACAATAATCGTAATCTACTTTTACACAAATGATTTCCAGTGCATTGATAAAATAATGGAATGATGAATCATTGATAGAGTCAGTAACAAACCTGCTCAGCAATATCATACATACAAATAAACCTGCTCAGCAATATCATACATACAAATAATCTGTTCCACAGTGATTATCCTACATACATTGATAGATCTCAAGTTGTAAAGGAGGAAGCTCTAGTAAAACACAAATCTGTACTAGTAAACTATGTGCTTCATTGAAATCTACAAGCACAAAACTTTCCAGATCTTTACTACCATGCTCAAGGAGAAATCGCTCAATAACTACTAAAATAAAAAAAATTCATTAAAACAGATGAACACCTCAACCTTAACCCTGATAAAATCGATTTCAATCTCTAACAAAATTGATCAGATTAACATCCACAACCACAAACTTATAGAATTATCGGACATACACTTCAATCAAAATCCAGAAAACCCTAACCCTAACAAAATCGATCTCAATCTATACCAAAATCGATAATCCACAACTCACAAAATTCCGAAACTGAAACGAATAATTTATTTACCTTATTATGCATAAGAATAGAACAACCAGGTTCAAGCTGATCGTTATCAACAAACTCAAAATACTAACATAATACTCCGGTCCAACCGACGACGAAACAATCGCATGATTCTCATCAATCAACTCTTCCAAATTCCCCACACTCATCGGCTAACCGCGCAAATCATCAACCTCAGATCGGTCCTCCTCGGTTTTCACTTCCTAAGTTTGAGTCGCTCTTGGTTCGCAACAAACTCCTCCTCCATCATAAGATAATCCTTGATCCGCTCGAGCTTGAGAAGTCGAAGCTTGCACTTCGTCAATGGCGTAACGGTCGGGAGCCGGGCCGCAGCTTTCGGTCCTTGTTTACGGCGTTGTCTTCGGCTGACTCGGGCCGGAGGAGCCGCCGATTTGATATCTTGTCTTTTTTGGAGTCGTTCGGTTTGCGGTCGCCGGGTAGACCGCCTTGCTGGTTCAGGCTGCTGGCGTTTTGGCCCATCGGTGTAAGGTTGGAGATCGGAGATTGGGAGTATAAAAGGGGGAAAAGTAAAGGGAGTGTTGTGTGATTATGTGAATATATATGGTTGGTTTTATCAACTGAAATCGAACAAAAATCTGAAATAAAGCACTGATACCCTAAATAATCAAATACATCAACACACGAGATATTGGAAGCATAAGTAAAGAAAGAAATATCAGCGGACGAGATAAATCAATTTTTTAATACCCTAAATATTCAAATACATAAACAAAAACGATTCAAAATTTGATTTACTACTTGATAAATTGAGATTCAACAATGGAATTAATGAAATTAGTAGAGTACTTGAGAATCTCTATTATTTCTAAACATAAACAGACTTGCGAGATGAAAAGTTGAAATAATTTATTTATTACCAGAGAATATGAGAGAGATGACACTTCGGCGACGGATGACGGAAGGTGGTTATTGAGATGGCGACTTGGCTTAGAGATACAGAAAACAAACGGATTGCAAAGAAGACGACATGCAGAAAACCTAATTTTAGGTTCAAGGGAGGCGAGCGTTCAAGGAGAAGCATGCATGGATTCTGTGTTTAGGCTGCTGTGTAATAGTTCCATTTTAGGCTCCTACGTGAAAAAAATGAACTAGGGTTTATTAACCTAGGAGTAATAGACATGGGACATTAGTTTATTAGTCTTATTTCACTATACATAGGTTTTTCATATGCCCCACATCTATTCATATATTGTAGACATAGGTTTTACTTTGACCTATGTCTATAATTTATAGACATGGGTTTTAATTTTGACTTATGTATATTCTCTTTTATATACATAGGTTTTCTAAATAACCCATGTCTATTAAAAATAGATGTGGGTTTTTCTTTTAACCTATGTCTATTAGGTCATGTCTATAACTAATTTTGTAGTAGTGGAGTATGAACATGGTTCCTGAAGAGATGAGGAATTCTCCAACCCCTCTCACTGTGAACGTATAGAAAGTTGTCCCTCCAATGTTTCAGGCTGTTCATGGCCGGCCAAACCAGCGAATAACCCTTCTGCCTAAGGAGGGAGAAATACCCTGGAGATCCCTCTGAAGAGGCGACCAGTTGCAAGCCTACAATATACCTAAGGGCGTCTATTGAGGGCTCATCCCCAAGGAACGGACAGACCCAGGCGTAGGCCACCAATGATCTAACAGCTACGGCGGTCAGCTGAGCGACGACGACATTCATACGCCTGAAAGCCTCTTCAAAGAAAGGGTGTAGGGGGAAGCGCAAGCCGAACTCCAGGCATTTGTGATAGACAGCTATAAAGTTCTCGGGGGGGTTACATACGGTGTCCTTCTCCCCTGGGATAACCACTGAATAACCCGCCCTAAAGTTATAGAAATTCGCAATAGACTCGGCGGCGTTTTTGGACATAATCGCCTCCCGCGACCCAGGATCGGGGTACGTATGCAGGGGGATCCTATACTTCACCCTATCCAGGTAGTAAACCTGCCCCGGCGTCCTGGGCACGAGGACGCCGGAGATGGTGAAAGGGTCAATCTCCAACGCCTCATGATCCGAGTCAACGACGTCAATCAGAGCAGGGTCGGGGGAATTAGCACCTCCACTATCCTCCGAGGGTGGCCCCCTGACCACCGTAACTCCCAGGCCAGCAGAGGAAGAGGGGAGATCCGTGTCAACACCTCCCACATCCCCTGCTGAGTCCTCAGTGGACGGTTCATCGAAAGACAAGATTCGGGGACGACGATGGGTCATGGTGTTCAAGAAAAACGAAAAGGCAAGGAAGTCAGAGATCAAGGTTCTAACCTAGTCAGGATCCGCTGGAGAAGGACGCCGGAGATTTTCCTCAGTCAGAATACTCAGCACGTTAGAGAGAATAATGAGATGGATTTTTTGAGAGTTTGAAAATGTGAAAAGGGAGAATAGTGGGAGTAGAAGGCCTTTTATAGAGAAAGGGAGATGAAAAGTCCCCCCTAAAAGACCATTCTGTCAGGTACCTTCCCCATAAAACCCCCATACGTGTCACACTTTTCAACTCATCCACTCATTGCTTCCCGAGGTCTTTGAAAAACGAAAAGAGACAGTAGGAAATGATTGCAATGAGTTGCCCAAGAAAAAAACAAAAAGCAACAACGAAATGAAAAGTCCGACCCATTAAACTTCTTCATTAAAGAAAAGGCCCAACGGCCAGCATTACAAACCAGGGTGAAATCAAAAAAGCAGAAAGCAAAGTAAAAAAGGGCCTGGGGTTCGGCATGGCCAGTCAGGGGATGCAGGCAGGGCCTAGTCATCATCAAAGTCTGGGAAGGAGTAGTCTCTGGGGCTGCTACAGCCTTCATCGTCAGATCCCTAGTCCCAGCTGCCTGAGGCATTCATCGGGTCGTCAGGCCTCTCCTCCTCACTCCCCAGCGCATCGCGGCCGGACGAGTAGCCCTAATCGTCGCTATCCCCCGAGTCACGGCTGCTGAGATCCCAGTCCTCGCCAAATTTAGCCACCTTGGTGCCCTCAGGGTAGCCAGAGTCGCCTTTCCACCTCTTTGGCTCATGAGAAGAAAGACCTGAGTTAGGAAGGTCAGGGTCGATGTTCTCCACCTGTAACCAGGGGAAGCACCGGTGACACCCCTTATAATCACAACCCCCTACCTGCGTACAGTATGTAGGCTTCGGCCTTGCAGGACAAGGGGTCTTCCTGAGATGCCTGACAGCCTTTGGCTGGGTGTTTGTCCCAGTAGCTTGAAGGGAGTAGAGATAGGTTCGCCTGCTGCGGCGAATGATTGACTGCACTTGTCTGGTGTACTTAAACCGCCTACGGTCCCGGTACCGGAGGGTGGTAGCAAAGACCCCTCGTCGGAAAATCTTATCTCTTACCCAAGACATTGTGAAGGAAAGAGTAGCAAAGAGGAGCAATCAAGAAATGTGCGAGAAGAAATGGATTGAACTCAGCCCTTTATACACAAGGGAAGAGGATTATTCATTGAATGGCATTCCAACCACCCTCGCAAAAAAGGGCCAAGTGTCAGTTGGGCACGCGGCTCAAAAGGATCTCCTTACAAGGAGTGATCACGAGGAAGAGCTTCCCGACTCTTTGCATGCCCCAAGCAATTAAAGACATTCCACCTAAGGAATGCGCGCAACATTAAATGCAAAGAAAGATTAAAAGTCAACCTCCCACCATGTTGATCAAGGATCGTCTGCCGAGGGGAACCCTGCTTCCTCCCTGCCAACGAGGGCCAACTGATGGGGGTCGCTCCCTTGCTATGGGCCGTCCGCCGTACGAATCTGGGGCCAACCCGGCCCAGATCTTAAAAAGCATACCGCACAGGCTAATCAGTAAGACCTTCCCGGGTAATCCTAGGGAGCGCCCCTGGAGGGCCGAATCAAGATTTGGGCTCAAAGCTCAGCCCCCTGCCCGTCGGGGCAGGCTACGGCCACTATGGTTGGAGGAGAAAGAGTCTTCCCCTGCCAGCCAGGCGTTAGAGGACTTTCCCCTGACGAGCTCAGGACAGGCGATTGGAGCCTTCTTGTTCGTGCCTAAGGTAAGAGGAAATGAGTGGACAAGGCACTCTCACATGTCATCCACTCATTCCCTCCCTCTTTCTTCTTTTACTCTCTCTTATGGGAACCTATAAATACTCATTTGTTTCCCATGAGAGAAGGTAATTGATTTTCTCTCACTAGAATCCCACTCTAGAAAACGCCACCCTACTCCTCACGAGTAAGGTTCATCAAGCGCATTCACGGACTGACTTAGGCATCGGAGAGGGTTCCCTCAGACACCTCCGAGGCCCTGTGCGCTCCATGTGTGCAGGTGACAGGCCCCTCCGCCGGAAAGGTCCGACCGCTAGAGGAGGGGAAGGTGAGTCTAGAAGGTCAAGCAACATCAACAAGGAACTAAGATCTAATCCGAGATCCGAATCCGTTTCGGGTCGATTGTTTCCATACCGAAACAGGTGTGATAAAGGGGTCAAGCATCATGAAAATGATGGCAAGTTTTCTGTTTACCAAACATTTACTAACAAGTTGGTTTTATCCCAATTTGTTCGTCAATATCATATTGAGAGAAATCAAGTTTTCAAAACACCGGAATCCAAACCTCACACGGTAACGTACAAGTGTGCTAGGGAACCATTTTCATGCAATTGGACTTTAAGAGCCTCTAAAAAAGATGTAACCAATGACGTTTTCACAATAGTCACATACAATGGCCCTCACCATTCCTCTTGTGTTATTGATGCACCACCCCTTGATCATCCTAATATGACCAACTTCTTTATTGCGAAACACATTCGCCCATTAGTTGAGACTAATATTGGAGTTTCAAGTGAACTTCTTAGAACATCGATTTCAACCCAATTCAACTTCACACCTTGTTACATGAAAATTTGGCATGCAAAACAAAGAGCAATAGCAGATTTGTATGGTGATTGGGAGGAGTTTTATGCATTGCTTCCGTGTTACCTTGATGCTTTGAAGAAGGCAAACCCAGGAACTGTTGTCCACTTTGTCAATTCACCCACAACTTCTCCCCATGTTGAGCAGTTAGATAAGGTTTTTTGGGCATTCGGCTCTTCAATTAGAGGTTTTAAACATTGTAGACCTGTAATCACCATTAACGGAACTCATTTGTACAGGAAATTTGAAGGGGTTCTTTTGATGGCTATTGGTGTTGACGCTAATGATCAAATATTCCCATTGGCTTTTGCTATTGTTGATTGTGAGAATGTAGACACTTGGAGGTGGTTTTTAGGTTGCATTAGGAAGTATGTCACTACTAGAGAGGAGATATGCGTTATCTCTGATAGACATGTCGGGATAATGCAAGCCATGAATGAAGTTGGTGGTGGATGGAAAGAACCTAAAGCATATCATAGATATTGTATGCGACACTTTGCGTCAAATATTAACCATAACTACAAAAGCGTACAATTAAAGAGTGCATTTATGTCAACCGCATGTGCCACTAAACCATCTCGATTTAATCAAGGGATGGAAAAAATTGGAAAGTTGAATCTTGATGCGAAAGTGGTTTTGGAGTCTTCAAAATTTGAGAAATGGTCTTTATGCCACGATGGAGGGCGTAGATATAGGATAAAGACAACTAACAATTCAGAATGTTTAATGGAGTATTGAGAAATGTTAGATTTTTGCCAATTACCGCTCTTGTGAAGGCTACATTTTTTAGATTAAACCGTTATTTTGTCTAAAGGCGTGAGGTTGCTAGTAGTATGATAAGGGAAGTGTAGACACCCACATTTGGCTGCCAGGTGTGTATAGCAGTTTCCAACAAACACCCGATGATGATCGGACGCAAACGTGCTTTAACATATATACTCGAATATGGGCTCAAAATCATTAGTATTTGGCTTGGGCTTTTTACGGAGTACAAATCTCACAAAACCAACCTCAAATCCAGGCCCAGTGGGTCATTTCCAATCAAATAAGACTAATTTGGGTCAAAACCGACACCAAGGGCAAAACCGTCTTTTAGCGACTGGGTCAAACCCCGGTCAAAGGCATTTTTGAGACATAAAAATCTGTCACATCACTTCGAAAATCTGACTCGAAGTCAAATACTACACAAAAAACCAACTACAAAGAGATTAAGCAACCTCGTAAAGATAAAACTCTATCTCTAAAAGAGTCCTCCCACCCGTCTAGACCCACTCGATCGAGTGGACCAGCTCACTCTGTCGAGTAGGCTCATATAACCCACAGAAACCGTTTCAGACCGGGCACTCGATCGAGTGTCATGCACCACTCGATCGAGTGGCCTCTTTTCCTATCCAAAACCGGAATTTCTTCCTATCCAAACCGGGTGTTTTCTCCCATCTAAAATTAGTTTTTCCTATCCAAAACGGGTGTTTCTTCTCATCCAAGCCGGGTACCTTTCCTAGACTAAGACGGAAACCTCTCATATAAATACACCCCTTTGCAAACACAATACACAACACACTAGTCACAATACAATTCATCCCCCAAAATTTCAGCAACCTTTAGCAAACCCGAGATCAAAACTCGTCAAAGACCCGAGAGCAAAACTCGTCAAATCCCTTCCCAATTATAAACCACCATAACTCTCCTACATAAACCTCTAAGCTCCCGTGCCTAAGCCACAACTAGACGAGCCCCGTTCCGAGAATACAAAGCATGTAGGTTGAGGGTGCAAATTCAATCCCGAATTCTCCTTTTTCTTCTCTCTCTCTCTCTCTCGTCCGTCCCTCTTCTTCTTCTTGTCGTCGTCACGTTTTTTTAAGTTTTTTTTCGTCTCTAATATTGATCTTATCGCTACTACCTAATTTACATAAAAACAATCATTCTTAAGATGCGATATCGATCTATAATCGAATGTCATATCCAAAAGAATTGGTCAATAAATCAAACTAATACGAACTCGTTGATGCTAAAGTAATTGACACGTAGTCCGAAAAGACTAAATACGACATTACAATGCGAAGAGAATTTATTTCGTCTTAGTTCGATTTCAAAAGACTTATAACATCTTTTCTAAAAATCACTCTAAATATTAGATATTGATTCCATAATCAAATATCGAATATGACGAGTATCTAAAATCTAAGTCGAGTATAAATCGTATCATATTTTTACGCGTCTTAGCAAAATTATTGATTTCTAAAGTTAAAAGCAATTTCGAAACGAACCATATTTCGTACAGGAGTCACTCGACCGAGTGCTTAGCCCACTCGATCGAGTGACACTCCAAATCAGAGGCAAAATGCTTTTTCGAGGACCACTCAATCGAGTGTCACACCTGACTCGATCGAGTGGCACCTCAAAATCGAGGTAGGAGGGTTTTTTAAGAGGCACTCAACAGAGTCCCTCCAAGACTCGATCGAGTGATCTCTGTCACGTCAAAACCGTGAGCCCTTCAACATATTTTGAGTCTCGATAAAATTCTTTTTATGACTTCGGTCAACCTGTGTCAAGTCCATCACGTGTCCTACTCTTTTCAAAACCGTGCATCACGTCTTTTACGTCATTCTATACTATTTACAAACCGTTATTATCATTACTAACTCGTTTGTTTCTTCTTGTGTATTTTATCCTCGTTGTTTGTTTTATTGTACTAAAACGAACCTCGCATGCTAAATACAACTTCGACATAATTCAAAGATGCATTAAACGACGTAGATCAAACATAATTCACATGTTTAGTCGAAAATACTGTTTGCATAACATTTCCACCGAATTACTAACGCGCGTATTAGAACATTGAACGATATCTTAGTAAAGGCCGCTAAGTGCGGGCGAGGTTGGGTGTTCTTCGTGAACTTTCCAACACGTACCCTCACCCCTTACTCAGAATCGTGGTTTCCGGATGTCCGGAACCATTGGCGCACGAGAGTCATTCAATACACGGTAACCGATCATGTCGGTATCGGTATCGCAATGCGAAGGGACGGACCCCATAAACTCTGAAATCTGAATGGGCTGTACTTTGTGCACGGCCCACCAAGACATAGAGTGGGTTCGAATGGGCCCGAACTCCCACAAAGTTCGGTGGCGACTCCATCTTCGATTTAAATTTCAATTCAAGATCCATCTCACATGAGATTCATTCGCCGCCCCAAACCCGCGCGTGGCGCGTCGGGGTGGATCTATGTCATGTCCACAACTTGGCGACTCTGCTGGGGACAACTGATGTGTGACTTACCGTCGGCATCCTCAGGATGAGACTCGAGTAGAAATCGTTCAATTAGTACAGTACGCATTTTAGTCTTACGTTTCATGCATAACCTCATCTTTTCTCGGGCCGGTACTGGCGATCGACGTCCCACTATACCATGATATATTCCAAATTGGTTATGTCAAGGTGATAAGTGTGGTTTGTAGTGCCTATTTTGTAGTGTTTTGGTCCCATTTTCCTTGTAGAATCGCTCCTTGGGAGCGGTTTAGGGGCTTCTTATGCTTCCTTTAGTTCGTTTCAGGTTTCCGAGACCGATTTGGAAGAGTTGGAGCGATTCCGACTCGATACATACACATTTTGGAGCCAACGAGATAAAGGAACGATGACTCGATGCTTTGGAATCGACCCCGAGACCTTGGGACTCAATCCCGAGCCTCCGAGACCCGATCCCGAGTCCTGAGAATCGATGAGAAGTCCATGTGAGGCAAGGAGGAACCAAAAAGGTCATATTGGAGGCCTACAAGACTCATCCCCGACGGGTATGCACCTCATCCCGTCGGGGATGAAGTGCGAGTTTAAGGGAGCCACTGACAGGCCGTCCCGGTCGGGACCAACCCGTCCCGGTCGGGACCACCCAGCCGTCCCGGTCGGGATGACCCGTCCCGGTCGGGACCACCCAGCTTCAGCCTGCATTTCCTTTCTTTCTTCTCCCTTCCATTTGTAACCCTATATATACTCTTCCCTTGTTTTGTAAAGCTTATGTTAGACATTACCCACAAACTCTAGCCTAGTTTTAGCATAGATTAGATTAGATTAGTGTAGATTAGTCCTTAGATTATCGTTAATCCTAGTTTAATGCTTGTAATTTGGGAATTCTTCAAGATCTTCACCAAGCTTGACAAACTTGGATGTTTGTTTTGGGATTTTCTCATCTATGCAAGTTTTCTTCTTCCTTTCATCTTCTAGTATGGTATAATCTTCTTTTCCTTTCTCTTTATCTTTGTTCTTTAATCAAGTTTGAATCTTTATTGTTGTTTGTTCTTGTTCTTGTTAGTTTGTTGGAGTTTGTTTAGGTATGTTTGTTTCTTATGATGATTCCTCTCGTTCTTGTTAGTTTTAGTATAGATATGTTAGAGTAGTGTTCTTGCTAGGGTTAGTAAGGTGATTAGGGTGTTAATTGGATGATTAAGGGATTGTTGGAGATGTGGGTGGTAGATTTGGGTTTCCTCTTGGTTGATGCATATTACATGTTTGTTGAAATGCTTGAATGACTAAGTAGGTTGGAATGCTTGTTTTCTTGCCTTTCTTTCGTGGGTGTTAGTTTGTTGTGGGTTCGGTTCCCTCACTAAGTTGCGAGAGCCCGGTGAGGACGACCCCTAGGTCGGTCTAAGTTGCGAGAGCCCGGATTCGACCTAGGCCACCATAGCGCGCTAGAACCCCGTTTGTCATGTGTGTCGCCGGATGGGTTCCATGAGGAACCTCTAGGTGAGTCTAAGTTGCGAGAGCCCGGACTACACCTAGATTACCCTACTACCTCCTTCACTCTAGCTCTCCCTTGACCATTCCGTTACCTCTTTGACCCCGACCTAATCCTAGCCCGTTTTCCTTGTTTGTTTTATTGCTTTAGACCTAGCTTAGTCTTAGTCTCCCCCTCCTTAGATTAGCTCGTCTCGAACCTAGTCCTAGACCGTAGCATACCTTAGTCCGACCTCCCGTCCCTGTGGATTCGACCCGACTTACCCTAGCTACCCACTAGGTTAGTTGGTTTTTATTTGGTGGCGGGATCCACGACAAATCCCACACCATCACAAGGTGTTCATGGCTAATTCGTATGGGTTTCGCGGCATGTTCTAAGATCAACTCGACTTAGGAAGTCCGTCCCGATTCCCAAAAAGGCTATGCACACTGGTATAGACCCTATTTCGACCGACTGAGACTTAGTGTAAAACATACATGTTGTCGTCATAATGCTTATGTGACTATGTGCTACTTGGTTTCCGTGTCATTTTCAAAAAATCGTCATTTCAAAAATTCATCCTTCCAAAATATCCAATTCCGAAAAAAAAAACCTGAAATATCTTCCATTTCGGGACCCGTTTTTTCAAAATATCCAATTTTCAAAAAATTGAAATGCTGCCGAAAATTAGACTTAAGATTTGACTAAAAAGAAGCCTATTTTCTAGCCGGTATGCTATCCATTTCAATATTTAAATTTCCGATCCCTATTCAATTTTTCCAAATCTTCAAAATTCAATTTCGATTTCCAAATCTTCGAGATGCCATTCTCGATTTTCAAATCTCCGAGATGCTGTTTTCAATTTTTTAAATCTTCGAGATCTTATTTTCGATTTTCAAATTTTCAGAAATTTATTTTCGATATTCAAATTTTCAAAATTGCAAATATCCAACCTTTCAAAATGCCCGGTCCTATTGGCCCACTACCAATTTCGGGACCGTTTTCTCAATTTTCAAAATTCAATTCTTTTCCAAAAAAAACCTTCCTTATTGTAGGACCTACCGTTATCCGTGTGTCGATCTTTTCATAATTTGTCGAAGGTCTATAGCGTCGAAACTCCGTCAATCCTACATCACGGGTTTCTTCCCCATCCTGGTCCGCCTTTTTCTAAAGGCATGACCGACCAACACGAGTCATACAATCGTAAATGGAAGATTCGTCCTAACACTCGAGTTCTAACTAGAAAGTCCCACGCGACCTTTCCCTCTAGCAGGACGGTCCCTACGACCTTTCCTAAGGGAATTTCGCCCGTCTTTCAATTCGTTAGTCGAGTCGTCTCAATTCTAAATTCCTTTAGCTTAAAGGTCTACCCTAATCACAAGGTCCATCCTTATTCAAGTCAAGTCAAGGGTCTCTAGCGTCGAAACTCTGCCGATCTTACATCGCAAGTTTCTTCCCTTACCCCGTCTGCCTTTTCTCGAGGCCGAGTCAACCTTTTACAAGGCATAGCCCTACAACAAAAGGTTCGTGACCCTTACGTCTAAGGGTCACTCGTCCAATACTCGAGTCTTAACAAAACCTTTGATTACACTCGGGGGCGACCCTCCAGCAGAGCGATCAATCACGGTTGCTCTAAGGGTCATGTCTCGCACGTGTTGTCTCACGTACCCCACTTTTGAGTCACTTAGATGCCACATCATCTGAGTCCTTAGTCTCACTTGGGAGCTATTCTCCGACGCAGCGATTAATCACAGTCACTCCGAGAATCGCACCCTACATATTTGTCTTAGGAGAGTCTAACCCGAGTCAAACTAGAGTCGTCTCTTCTCCCGCGCTATTTCCTATGCCTTGGTGTATTTGAGTTCCGAAGCAACTTTCCTGATTATGCGGTATTCTCACAGACAGGCCACCGGTAACCAGACACCAACACAAGATGCAAGAAGCTTTGAACAAGTTGACAGCCTCGCTGGCTCAAATTGAAGCCCAACTGACAACTATCAAGTCCGACCAGATAGCCATTGTTACCCGTTTGAGTGTCCTGGAACAGGGGACTCCTGGCGCTGGGACCGAAACCACCGGGCCTTTAGCTAAACTGGTCAGCGCAGTCCACAAGCTGGAGGAACAGGTCCATTTGTCAACGAACAACTCGATCCACACGAAAAATGCTCGTTCCTATTCGCCTTTGAATGATGAACTACCCGCCAACCTCAACCTTACAGGCCTACCGATGTTTGAGGGGACTGAAGACCCGATGCATCATATTCGGGCCTTCAAGGAATTCATGGCCGTCAAAGGAGTGAAATCAACTACGTTCAAACATCTGTTCGCTGCCTCTCTCGAGAAGCATCCCAAAGCCTGGTACTACAGGCTAGATTCCAAGAAATACAAAACTTAGGATGACGTGGCAACGGAGTTCGCTCCGAATTACGCCGATAATACCGAGATCCAGACCACGATGCGTACTTTGGAGGTCATGGCTCAGGAGCCCAAAGAAGGTTTCACCAAATACCTTCAACGTTGGGAGGCTGAGAGTGTTAAGCTGGTAGACAAGCCCAGCGAGAAGATATTAGTGGAGGCGTTCATCAACAACCCCCGACCTTCCTACCGCATCCATCTTAGGTATGCCGGCATTTCAAAATTTGCGATGCTTACCGAAATGGGCACTAGGATTGAAGACGATCTTCGACATAATGAAGATCTGGGTGAAGCTTTTACCGAAGGCTATACTGGAAATCAATTCGAGTCCTTAGAAGTCGAAGGCTATTGACGACATCAGCAGGATCACAAACAGACATCCAAGAGTCTATATTTGATTTGAGTTCGAGTCTGAGTCTGAGTCAAGGATGTTCTGTTTCTTTCAATTTCAAAGTGAGAGTTAGAGTCAGAGTCAGCTGTATTCTGTCCTCTTTTCAAAATTCAATAAAATCAGCTTTTCTATTTCTTATATATACTCTCCTTATGTGTTTCCAAGAACATGATGGACACCATCATACATTGTGAGCACCTGCAGGTGACTATTATAAGCACATCTATAATGACTTCAGGCAACTGAGGCCTGTGTTTTCCTTCACCTGTTTCATGTCTGACATAAAAAGCCACATAACTACCCTTAGCAGAAGCGGTATCGAATCCTATGACAAATCTAGGTAGTCTCCTAGTTTGGGTTCAAGATGGAAGGCAAGCCCATTTCCCACAATAAACACCCCTCCAATAAGACCGACCAATCCCCACCTTTGGTGTTAGTCTGACCAAAAAAAAAAAAAAAAGCTGGACAAAAAAATCAAAAGTCCAAGAAAAAGCAAAAGGCCAAAACAGAAAAGCAGGCCATCATCAAAAAAAGGGAAGGCACCCGAGACCGAGGTTAAACGGTCAACACAAATAAAGAATCCCATGACCGGGGGCTAAGAGGTCAACCAAAAAAAATCCGTGACCGTGGTCAACGGTCAACTCAAGTGAAAGTCCCATGACCGAAGTACGGTCAATTCAAAAATTATCAAAACCCATACCATCAAATAGTGGAGAACCAATCAAGTTGGTCAGCTAACACCACATCTAACCTTCCCACATTACAACCCTCAAGACTGACCTAGGCTAAGAGACAGCCCGGAATTTTGAGATTCAAGCTCCATAGGATACACCATAACCATTAGGGCCAGACATGGAAACCAGATCCCGCATTATCAAACCTATCCTGATCGAAGTTCGAGTCATTATTACTCAACTTCCCCATTTCTTACCACATTACAATACCTTACCCTCGAAGCCTTAGCTCCACAAAATCAAGCTCCAGATGTCAAAACATCAAAGCCACTTACGACCTAGCATCACATTTCCAAAAATATACAAGCCAGTTACCAGCTCTAAACACGGGAACTCAATTTGCAGTTGGCATAGAACATGCCCAAATTGTTCACACCACCTCTTGGGCTACCCTGGGGAACGCTCACAGTCACAGGATCAACATCCTAACTATTCTAGCCCTTTGATCAAGACATCATTGGGAACGCACCTAGCCTACACTGTCAATATGGCTGGTAACACACAACGTCCTAATAAACTAGGCACCATAACATATCTTTCAACACTGAACTACGGCTTGGTTTGATTCCACTACACGTGAATACGTAGGCAGCCTTTCAACAAGGCACAACCACCCACATTGACACACATTCAAAAAGCACCGTCATTCCTATCACGACACTGTCATGTTCTCAACAGTCTTCTTTGTCATTCTGGGGGGGCTTCTGTTAGACAGAAGTTCTCTTTCCACTCACAAAATCCAAATGACTTTCAAAAACTAGCCTCCTTTCTATAGTGTGTCCTAATACTCGGCTCAGTCGAAGACAAGAATCCGTCAGGGACTCGAAGCTACACCTACTTAGGAGTACCCCAAAACCAAAACAATTCAAAAGAGCACTAGACTACAGCATTGTTACTGCCAAGTCCTGTCATGCCAAAACAGTCACATTACAGACTACTGCAATCCCCTTATAACAGATCGTTCCCATTTCGACTTTGACCGTGTTGTCACTCGCCTAGGCTTTGGAATAGCGCAACCTAAGAGTCTTGTCTTTTTAGGTGGCCCACCCCCCTACCGAGTCACGGTCCAACCCCTCGAGAGTCTAGGTCGTCTCTGTCAACTCGTCCTGACGCATCCAGAGTCGAGTCTGTCGGTAGGCCTCACTCTTCAAATTCTCGCTTTAAAATTTGCAAAGCTTAGCAATTTGAGAAAATCCTTTTCGACAAGGTCAAATTTCAGTCTATTTAAACTGCAAATTTCTTTTCTACCCCTTTCAATTTTGAAAACCAATCTCCTAGCACGTGAGTTGCTTTCATGACTTCGATTTCAAAATAAAGCAAAAATCATTTTCCCCAGCGCAAGTCAGTCTATAGATGCTAACTGCATTTCTTGTATGTTGTCTTGCTATCTGCTATATTTGCTATTTTCGGCCTATATATCTAACATTTCAGGTACCAGCTTGGCTTCCCAACGGGACATCAAGTTTTTATTCCCCAGCGTGAGTCGTGTTTTACCTAAATGTTACATGCAGAGTTTCGTAAGCATGTACAACTCAAGGCTTCAGATGCAGGCCCGCGCAACTCACTAAAACTCCCCAGCAAAAAGCCCAAGGTGGCATTTCTCCTAAAGAAACACGGGATGTGCCTACATATAGGTACACCCAGGGCTTCTTAGGCAAGCTCCCGCGAATTTCGGATCGTGAAGTGTCTGCAAACGGACACACCCAGGGTGTCTTAGGCAAGCTCCCGCGTAATTCCGGATTGGGATGTGTCTGCAAACGGACACACCCAGGGCTTCTTAGGCAAGCTCCCGCGCAGCTCAAAGATGGGATGTATCCATATACAGATACACCCAATGCTTCAAAAACAAGTCCCCACAGAGCTATTAGCATCCACTCAGGTATGATTTCTATCTTATGGCTGGCGAGCCCTTTCACGCAAGTCTAATGGACTATAAACGACCCGATCGGAAGTTTACCAGGTCTTAATCCTCGATTGGCCTGGTAGCTACTCTGACTTTTGCCTTGTCCAAGCCTCAGTCAGAGTGGGGGCTCTGTGGACACCCACATTTGGCTGCCAGGTGTCCTTAGCAGTTTCCAACAAACACTCGATGATGATCGGACGCAAACGTGCTTTTACATACTCAAATATGGGCTCAAAATCGTTAGTATTTGGCTTGGGCTTTTTACGGAGTATAAATCTCACAAAACCAACCTCAAATCCAGGCCCAGTGGGTCATTTCCAATCAAATAAGACAAATTTGGGTCAAAACCGACACCAAGGGCAAAACCGTCTTTTAGCGACCGGGTCAAACCCCGGTCAAAGGCATTTCTGAGACATAAAAATCTGTCACGCCACTTCGAAAATCTGACTCGAAGTCAAATACTACACAAAAAACCAGCTACAAAGAGATTAAGCAACCTCGTAGAGATAAAACTTTATCTCTAAAAGAGTCCTCCCACCCGTCTAGACCCACTCGATCGAGTGGACCAGCCCACTCGGTCGAGTAGGCTCATATAAACCACAGAAACCGGTATGAGACCGGGCACTCGATCGAGTGTCATGCACCACTCGATCGAGTGGCCTCTTTTCCTATCCAAAACCGGAATTTCTTCCTATCCAAACCGGGTGTTTCCTCCCATCTAAAACTAGTTTTTCCTATCCAAAACGGGTGTTTCTTCTCATCCAAGCCGGGTACCTTTCCTAGACAAAGCCGGAAACCTCTCATATAAATACACCCCTTTGCAAACACAATACACAACACACAATTCACAATACAATTCATCCCCCAAAATTTCAGCAACCTTTAGCAAACCCGATATCAAAACTCGTCAAAGACCCGAGAGCAAACCTTGTCAAATCTCTTCCCAATTATAAACCACTATAACTCTCCTACATAAACCTCTAAGCTCCCGTGCTTAAGCCACAACTAGACGAGCCTCGTTCCGAGAATACAAAGCATGTAGGTTGAGGGTGCAAATTCAATCCCGAATTCTCCTTTTTCTTCTCTCTCTCTCTCGTCCGTCTCTCTTCTTCTTCTTGTCGTCGTCACGTTTTTTTTCAGTTTTTTTCGTCTCTAATATCGATATTATCGCTACTACCTAATTTACATAAAAACAATCATTCTTAAGATGCGATATCGACTTTATAATCGAATGTCATATCCAAAAGAATTAGCTAATAAATCAAACTAATACGAACTCGTTGATGCTAAAGTAATTGTCATATAGTCCGAAAAGACTAAATACGACATTACAATGTGGAGAGAATTTATTTCGTCTTAGTTTGATTTCAAACGACTTACAACATCTTTTCTAAAAATCACTCTAAATATTAGATATTGATTCCATAATCAAATATCGAATATGAAGAGTATCGAAAATCTAATTCGAGTATAAATCGTATCATATTTTTACGCGACTTAGCAAAATTATTGATTTCCAAAGTTAAAAGCAATTTCGAAACGAACCATAGTTCGTACAGGAGTCACTCGACCGAGTGCTTAGCCCACTCGATCAAATCAGAGGCAAAATGCTTTTTCGAGGACCACTCGATCGAGTGTCACACCTGACTCGATCGAGTGGCTCCTCAAAATTGAGGCAGGAGGGTTTTTTAAGAGGCACTCGACCGAGTCCCTCCATGACTCGATCGAGTGATCTCTGTCACGTCAAAACCGTGAGCCCTTCAACATATTTCGAGTCCCGATAAAATTCTTTTTATGACTTCGGTCAACACGTGTCAAGTCCATCACGTGTCCTACTCTTTTCAAAACCGTGCATCACGTCTTTTACGTCATTCTATACTATTTACAAACCGTTATTATCATTACTAACTCGTTTGTTTCTTCATGTGTGTTTTATCCTCGTTGTTTGTTTTATTGTACTAAAACGAACCTCGCATGCTAAATACAACTTCGACATAATTCAAACATGCATTAAACGACGTAGATCAAACATAATTCACATGTTTAGTCAAAAATACTGTTTGCATAACATTTCCACCGAATTACTAACGCGCGTATTAGAACATTGAACGATATCTTAGTAAAGGTCGCTAAGTGCGGGCGGGGCTGGGTGTTCTTTGTGAACTTCCCAACACGTACTCTCACCCCTTACTCAGAACCGTGATTTCCGAATGTCCGAAACCATTGGCGCACGAGAGTCATTCAATACACGGTAACCGATCATGTCGGTATCGGTATCGCAATGCAAATGGACGAACCCCATAAACTCTTAAATCCGAATGGGCCGTACTTAGTGCGCGGCTTACCAAGACATAAAGTGGGTTCGAATGGGCCCGAACGCTCACAAAGTTCGGTGGCGACTCCAACTTCGATTTAAATTTCAATTCGAGATCCATCTCACATGAGATTCATTTGCCTCCACAAACCCGCGCGTGGCCGCGTCGGGGTGGACCTATGTCATGTCAACAGGAAGGTTATATGTGGTCGGCGAATGTAGCTCCAAAACTTGAGGAAAATGTAACTCGTGCAGCTAAATACAAAGTTACTTGTTTTAATGCACCAATCGGTGAGTATGAAGTTCGCACCAGAAGTGGTTGACTATCAAGTGGAGGTAACGTCTCACATATAGTGATCATTTCCCAAAGAACATGTACATGTAACAAATGGCAAATTTTCCATTATCCATGCTCCCATGTAATGGCGGTGTGTCGATCATTCAGCATTAGTTCATATTAATATGTGGACAACTATTACTCTAGTGCGGAGTACAAGAAAGCATATCGTTCGAGTTTTCATCCTATGTCGGACGAGCCCAATTGGATGCCTTGGGTGGATGCCACACTAATTCCATGCGACAACCAGAAAAGAAGAGAACTTGGCCGACCAAAGTCCTCAAGAATTCATAATGAAATGGATAAAAAGTCAAAGGTTTGTTGTAGCTCATGCGGAGTGGAAGGTCATAACAAGCGAACTTGTCCTAGAAAAGCAAGCTCTTTGGGCTCTTAGAGAAACACTATTTATGTTTGTAATTCGGGAATGAATATAAATTTGTAATTTGACATTCAAGTTTGTTGTTTTACGTTTTTAATATGACAATTTCATCAAGTATTCAAGTTTGGCCTTTTACGTTTGGAATTTCACTTTTACATTAGATTATTTCACTGTTTTAAATTTTATAGATGGAACCAGGACCAATTGACCCTGAGCAATTGAACCAGCAAGACAGTCACCGGAGCACGGACATATGAGAGGGATTGGTAAGAAATATCAGTTTATTCAATTTATTTGAGTTTATTTTATTTTAGTACACTACCTTTATTTTTCAATAAAATACTTAGGAGTATGAGCCCTTTAATATTCGACGTCATATGAAGGCCCTATCGTCTTTTAGGATACCCGAACCTGTGCAAAACTACCTCAGCAATACACAATTCGGTGCGATTATGAGAATGAAATACCTACCATTAGACCCTGACCTGATCTCAGCCTTAGTAGAGCAGTGAAGGGAGGAGACGCATACATTCCACCTTGCATTTGGAGAGGCAACCGTCACATTACAAGATGTGGCGGTACTTTTGGGGCTTAGAGTGAACGGTAGAGCCGTAACGAGGACATGTGAACATAATTGGGGCAACCTAGCTATGTGCTCAATTATTAGGAGCAACCCCATCTAATGTTGCTAGGTCGGGTGGAAAACTTAAATTAACTTGGTTACATGATAACTTCAGAAACTTAGGCGCCCAAACCCTAATGATGAAGAATTGCACCGTCATGTAAGAGCATACCTTTTGTATTTGTTTGGTGCGGTGTTATTTCCTGATAAGTCAAGAGGTATGGCGAATATAATATTTCTACCTCTTTTAGCGAATTTAGGGGAACTAGATGAAATAAGTTGGGGTAGTGCAGTCTTAGCATGCCTTTATAGGAACTTATGTAAGGCATCAAAAAAGGATGTTTGGCAGATTGCGGGACCACTACTTCTTCTACAATTATAGAGTTGGGAGAGGATCACCATTAGTAGTTCGACACTAGGTAGATCACATGTAGTGTCGGTGGCTGGACGACAATACGCTTTTGGTGGTTCAGTGGAGGTTGGGATTGATGCATTTGGGGCTAAATGGTTGAGGATGGACCGTTCATATAAGGACCATCGATTGGGCCATAATGTGATGAGGGATCTATTCGACTCCATGGCTGAGATTCAATTTGTATGGCAACCATATAGTCCACAAACCGTCTTACCATACTTATCACCATATTTTCGGGAAAATCCAGATGAGTGGACTGTAATTGCCCCTCTTATTTCTTTTGAGATGGTGGAGTGGCATTACCCACAATGATGTATGCGGCAATTTGGGTGGTGTCAACCTATCCCCGAAAACGTTGACACCGAGGTTAGGTTGCACTCGATTAATAGGACAGAAGATCATACGAGAGACTATGCAACCAGATTGGGACCTGAAATAGTTAGGTGGAACAACCGCATGGAAAATAGGGTGGTACCAGGGAACCCTTATGAGGGTTTGATGGATCTTGAGGATGACTATTACCGGTGGTATTACTCCATCACCCGACAGATCATTGGTCCTCATAGTAGCGGTGTCAATGAGGATTATTACAACTACCACACGTACATTCCCACTACAGCTGACTATCAGGCTCTTGTAAGTATTATTTTATTTTTCATATACTTGTCCGTATTTAAATGTTTTTTCTTACGATTGGAAGTTAATAACATACATTACATTTTGCAGACTCAATCCAACATGTTTAATTATAACAAGTGTAATGACATGTTGTCGAACAAGCCTGCTGACGTCTACAAGATTATTGAACAAATGAGGGATATGTCCTTGAATACTTTAATAAGCACAAGACAAGGGCATCTTGTTGGGTATAAAGAAGAAGAAGAGCATGTTCCAACTCCGCCAAGATACAACTTTCGCAACTTTGAAAGGTGCGTACAATATGCCGAACAAGATGAAACCGAAGAATCAGAATCATCGGCAAGACAACGCAAGAAGGGGAAGGGTCGACAGGGACATTAGCATTGTCGATAAAATGTCGTTGATGTAGTTTTTCCTTTGGATATTATGATATATTTAGGTGTTTTGAGAAACAATTAAGAATGTTTAATTTGATGTTAAGGATGATGTATGAATTCGCATGACATTTGACATTTAGTGTAGCATTATGAGCTACAACTTATATGGATTATGCATTGTTTGCAAAATGCATGATGGCTTAGAGAGGCTTTTTGTGGCTTGACAATTGGTTGTTAATTTTTGATGTTTGCAGTTGGCAAGGGAGTGCTTGGTGTTTTGGTTGAGCAGAAAGTAGTGGAAGCTGAAATTGCGACCTAGTCGACCCCTCGTTCTCCCGGATAGCGAGGGGTTACTTCACACAAAACAAGAGTGTTCTGGTTTGGGGCACTATGCCCCTCGCTGTCTGGAATAGCGAGGGGTTGAACTTCTATTCTACCAGCTGACCCCTCGCTGTCCGGGATAGCGAGGGGTTGCCGACAAGAAACAAAAAACCAAAAGCGATGACGTGGACCCCATTTTTGTAATAAGTTTGATTTCAACCCTATTTTTGAAATTATGCTAAGCTTGAGCCCCATTTAAGAAAATGACCCCCCCAATTCGAACCACTATGAAGCAAAATCACCCAATTTAGCTTATGGCTTTAATCATTCTCGTTGAAGGTAATTGGCTTCAATTAGCTATGCCACGTAGGCAGCCTTGGTCTTTTGATTTATAATAATTTAGATTCATGTGTTTTCTCTAATCTGCTAATTAGTCGCATCTCTGTGGTTTGACCATATTACTTACTCCCTCCTCCACAATGATCTTCTCACTTTTAATCAAAATGTGAGAGATTAAAATAATGAGTGGGAAGATCATAGTGTGGGGGAGGGAGTACTATGCTCCATTCTTTGTTTAAAGTTTGTAGTGAGTTTAACCATGGGATATAAATGTCTTTGTTTGACTTGTTTTCTCTAAATCGCGTCATAGACAAAGTTATAGTTATCAGATTATCCCTTAACAGGTTACACTCGATAGCAAGATATACATCTTTCATGTGAATGGGTGGTTTGTTCTTCCGACAAAAAACAGCTTTGTCATATTCTACAACTCCGAAAATTAAGTTTGAAATAATAATTAATAATGTAGGCGAGAAAAGTGAACCAAATGCAACATAAAAGGTGAACAATATGTGAGCTCTATGTTGGCGAGCGAGTCAACGAGGAAGCTAACGAAGATGACGAAGCAATCGTGGAGATCGAAGTGGAGTTGCCGAAGAAGGCAACATGGCTACATGGGCAGAGAGTATGTGGTGGTGGTTGAAAATTGGGTTATGATGGTGGTGGTTAAGTTGGCAGAGGTATGATGTGCTTATGGTTGTTGCTTGTTGGGGTCAAAGATCGGACGAAGGGGAGAGGGGGTAAGTGAACTGATAACAATGGCTTGGAGTGACAAGTATTTCATCCTTTTATAGATGGATTAGCCACCGTACCCTTAGTATTAAAAAATCTGCGACAACGGTCATCACGCCTAGTATAAGCACACTGGAAGATCTCACATGTGGCTTTCGGTGTCCCCAGCACACGGCTTACAAACATAGTAAACCCCAAAGAATAGGGTTTGTAACTGTACCATGCTCTCAGGTGCTTGGATTCACTTCACACCCAAACCACAAAGAATCAGACTAGGCCCTAACTCCCTGAGTTGGAGGGCAAGTATTCTGGCCTGGAAGAAGGGGATGAATAATTAAAAGAGATAAGAGTTGCGAGAAATCATTAAAACACAAGAAAACAGAGAGAAAGGTTAGAGTTATTTTGTCCATTTTCTGACAACAATTGGTTGTCTTATGCGTCTACCCAGCAGTACGATACCTGCTCGTACATTAGCACTGCCAATATATAAACAAAGCTAATTGTACAGTAGAGAACAGTCTGCATCCCAGGCAAAAATACCTAGTGCCTAACTCTGACCAAAATGAGAATGGAAAATATGCAGAATAAACCAGCTTCATATTTTGGATTCGTAAACAACCCTTAAACACAACTTTGAACATATATGATTAACCATTGACAAGACATCAGGCACTAGCCATAGACTCAATCAAGAGCTGGTATCCTTCAGGAACCGGCCTTTGTGAAAGTACACACTCGGTTAAAGCTGGGATATCAGCATTGAGGTCCAAATACCGGGCTACGGCAAGCAGCAGATGGAAATCAGATATTCGCTGAACAAAAGGAAGTGATTTTGTACGGTCCAAATGAGATCTAAGAGCCTTTGTCGATACTGCCACATTCCTGTTCTCGATTGGAAAAGAGGATAAAAGTGGGCCCTGCACACGTGCAAAAATCCCAATGGAATATAAGTGGCAGTTCATCCAAACATCAATCTGTAATTTTCTACTTCCTCCAACTTTTAATGATCTTCCCACTATATATTCATTCGAGGGAATAAAATAATGAAGTGGGAAGATCTTAAAAAGTCAGAGGAAGCACTATGAATCGTACGATTCTTTGACAAAAAAATCATGCGCCACCAAATTTAGAGCTAATTTGTTTATATTAACACTGGCCACATCATTAAGGTTTTATCAACCCCTTAATTAGATAGATGAAGCCTGTTATAAACGAAGAAAGTAATAATAAACCAATGCAAAGAAAATGACACACAGATTACAGTGTTGGTCACTAACGATGAGCTAGCTACGTTCACTGGCAAAAAGAGTAAAAGCAGAAAAGAGTTGAGTTATTGATTGAGTTACATATTCAAAGTTCAAATTCAGAATTCAGAATTCAGAATTCAGAATAGTTATGATGTGTAACTGTTTGCGTGCAGCTTAGAAAGTACTCCTATAATACAGAAAACCCAGAAGGCCCAAAGGCGCCCAACAGAAAACCCTAGCCCAAAAAATTATTAGGAAACCCTAATCTGCAAGTCGTTTGGAATGATAACCAACCTATTCCAACAGTAAGTTAATTAGTTTACAACTATTATCCTCCCTCTAAGTCTCTATTTTCTTCCCTATTTCCTTTTTAAGCTTAGTCATCATTTCTTCCCTATTTCCTTATTAGAACCGACACTTGTATGTGTGGACAAAATTACCCCCACCCACTTATCATCCTAATTACCCTCTTCACCCCACCCTTTGACATCAGTCCAACCCACCCCATACTCCTACGGCACGTAGGTTCCTCCACCGATTGATGCACTGTTAATGGAGAGAGCAAATGTTGATGCGGGGTCGAGGAAGACCTAAAAAGAGTGATTGATAACGATGAGGTTCCTTGGAATTGGAGAAGCTACGACGTCGGATAGGATTATGTGGAGGGAGAGAATTCGATTGTTGAGGATATTTGAGGATATCTTTATATTTATATTTTTTCTTTTAATAATTATTCTTTTTTTATTTTCATAACTATTATTCCTACTATTATTTGTAGTTACTAAAGTTTTGTTCTTTAATTTAAAGCTTCTACTCCTTTTAAAATGATTATCTAATGCTTTCATATTTATTTTGAGTTTGAAACTATGTATTTTTTATTATTCACCTTCTTACTCTTATTACTATTATGCATTTTTATATGATTGTTTTTTGGAAACAACTTGAGGATTTCGGATAATGATTCCTATTAGCCAACCCCAAATCTTTCAGGACTAAGGCTTTGATACGGTTGTTGTATCTCTTTAATATGCTCCCTTCTCTATTATTCTAGTCTCTTTTATCACTTTCCCTTCTCTTATTAACTCGCCCTTTTGTCTTTTGCCTTCACCTTTTTTATTTCCTCCTCTTTTACGACATATAATTGTGCTTTTACACTATTGCAGTATTTCTGCCACTGTTACTATCATCTCTTCCTTTGCTTTTTATAATCTTGTGAAACATGGCCTATGATGTGTTTGATGTTTGCTTTCCCACAAGTTTTTTAGTACTGTATTAATTAGGGTGAAGAATCATTTTAGAGGCTCGTACAAAAGTAAGGAAGCCACACATTCAAAAGTCCTTAGCATTGCGCACTTGCGTCTCACTGCACTCAATGCCTCAATTCATCGCCTCGGTGCGCCTCGCACCTTCTCCAATTAAGTTATATTCCTTAGAATGGAAAATCCTATGGAATCTCAAGTGCATTGACAATCCACCATTATCACATGTAAAACCATAACAACATAGACACAGTGTAGTGTAATTTCATAGCAAAAAGCAAAAGTCATAACTTTGTCACTATTCATTTGCCTAGCACTAACAATAAAACAACGGGATACGAAATCCAAGGAATTAGAAAATTACAGAGTATTTGGTAGCTAAATATAAGAATTTCACCTTCCCTAAAATGTCCAATGCCTACAAGATGACGAATCTCCTTAACTACTCTCATTAGGTAATTGGTACAGTAATACTTTTGAATTAAAGATTAAATTCTTGTATGGACAACCAAATGCTTTGTTCCCAATTTCACATGAATTTGCGAACTGCAATTCATTGATCAACCACACTAACCCTTAATTTTGAATTTTAGGAAAAAATCTAACTAAAAACAGCTGCAAGTTCCAGCTTCGCAACTCTTATGATTGATTGACACTTGTTCCAGCATAACATTGTTTTGGTAGCTGAATCAATAGAAGTTGACAATTACAACCTCCTTCAAACAAAAGACTTCATTTATATCTCCATCCAACTTTAAACTTCATGTGGGAGATGGAACAAAAATTAAGGGAGGGGTAGAGTATGCGGTGGAAAATGAAAGTTGAGAGAAAATATGGGTCAGAATGATATTGACCACAAAAATCAACCAAAAGAGGAAATATTGTAAGTAAGAAGTTTAAAGATGGACAATCCTTCAGAAAAGTAGGAAGATTAAAAGTGGATGGAGGTAGTATTAAAATGTCACGTTCAAATCCCACGATTTATACTAAGTAACAGTCTCTTTTTTCTTTGATAAATTTGCTAAGTAATTTCCCCGCACCATGAACATCCACTTGAAGCACTATAACAAATGCAAATAAACCTCGTTACCAATAACAGCTCTCCTGTATGAAAGATGACTGTATTGAGTGTAATGGAACTGAACATAAAGGTGAAAAGGAGGAAAATGACGGTTAAAATGAAGAAGAGAACGGGCTGTCAGGGAGATGAAAGGGTAACGGAGAACTACTACTGCACACCATTGTATTATCCTATTAGCCTATCTTCAACTCCTTCCCCTATTCGCAGGCATCACAGCCACTATTGCCTCCTTTTCTTCATTATTCTCATCTATTGTTCCCTTAACTACTTTCAATCCAAGCAAGCCAGAATAATAAGCATAATAAATTAGCTGTTTACATCCATAAGTAAAAAAAAAAAAAAAATCAAGCATCAACAAAATCCTAGAAACTGAAGGCAATGATTAAACTACAAGGATGGACAAACCTGGTGATCCGCGATTTTGACCACTACCAAGAAAAAGTCATTATCAACCTCCCTGACATCCTTCCCACCAACAATAACATCCTTCTTCATCCTGGAAACCTTCGGATCAAACCCCTCTCCTTCCTTCTGCTCGCCACTCTCCAAATCAAACCAACCTTCCTTAAACAACCTAACACACATATCACTCATCTGAAACGCCTCGAAATGAACATCCGGCCCACCATCTTCGTTCACCTGCAACTTAACCAACGCAGTCACCCACTCCTTCAGTCCACTCTCTGCGTGCAACTCAACTGCTTGTGCAACCTCGAAACCCGACATTGTGTAATCATCTTTTTCCTGCCCAACACTCTGAGTAAAAATAAACCCAACTCTCGTCATCCCTAATCCCATTGCAATAGCATCAACTATCTTCTCTTCCTCACTATCCCTCAGCAAAAACAACCTATCCTCCTTCCCCAGCTGTGGCGGCTCGTAAATAAAGTCCACCTCGACTTTACCATCATCGTTTACTCTCCCATACATAAACCCGCCTCGTTTGACTCCAAATGCCAGTGTCTCATTCACATATAGCTGGAAATTGTTAGCAGCGTCGCGATCAAACGACACCATCTCGCAATGCGGCTGTTCTTGCCTTGTAACCCTCATTTGCTTTGCAATCAAATCATCCATGGTCATCTTCTTCCCGAACGAGCCAGCGGGCGTGACTCGAACGCTTCGAGGCGTAGCTAGTTCACGCTCTCCATCATAGTAGAGATAAATTAACGATCCGTGCCCAATATTTAGGGACGAAATTAGGGTTCTAGGGTTCGCCATGTCGGTGAATTGAGATCGGGCGTCAAGGGTTTTGGCGAGTAAGAGATTTTGATTGACAGATAGAGTTTGATTGGAAACGGGGACATGGAGTTGAGATTCTATAAGGGATTTTAGTTCCGCAATCGTTATATTAGGGTTTGAGATTGAAACTCTTTCGATACCGTCACGGCTTCGAACCCTAATCATCGTCGACATATTTTGGGTGGGAATTTCGGATTAAGTAGCAGTTAATTATTGGATTAACAGAGGCGTGTAGCGTAGGAAATCGAAATTGGGGATGATTAGGAGGTAGTAATAGGGGTTCAAGAGGTCGAATTGTGGGAATCAGGTGACGAGTGTGGAGGAGTACCAGGAAAGTGCAGCTAAGATTCTAAACTAGGGAGGACGATGGGTCCAACACCTGGCCCAAATCCATAGGGTCAGATAGGGATGTCAATAGATCGGTTTCGGGTCGGGTGAAGTTTCATCCGCATCTATCCATTACATAAAATACATCATCCATCATCCATTCATTCATCATCCGCGGGTGAAACATCATCCGCGGGTGAAACGGATGGATCGGGTGATAAATGGACTACGATTAAATTATCTTTTAAAGCTCGAAAAAGTATTAAATTTTAATTAATCATCAAAAAATTATAAGGTCAACTTGTATTATATTAAGAGTTCTTAATAAATCTTGTAACTTAATAATTATTTTGATATTATAAAAAGAATAACAATTATTACTTCGTACTCCGTATTAGTTATCTTAGTATAAATGTGTATATTTTTTAGCAAAATACAAATAATATCGGGTGACGGATGGATAACGGGTGGATTTAGCATCATCCGTCATCCATCCATCATCCATTAATTTCGGGTTTTCGTCCATCCGTTTAAATTGGGTGGATGGATATAAAGCGGGTTCGGATGAAATTGACATCCCTAGGGTCAGACCCTAAGAGCATGTACAATTGAAAGAAACTTTCATCCGGTTAGGCCCGTTCTTTTATACTTGTATTCAGACAATTTCGGTTCAATTCAGTTTGGACACATTCAATTCAGTTCAGTTCAGACACATGACAGTTTCAGTTTAGTTCAGTTTAGACACATTCAATCCAGTTCAGTTCGGACACATTCAATTTAGTTCAGTTCAGACACATTCAATTCATTTCACTTTAGTTTTCAGTTTAGTTCAGTTTAGACACATTCAATTCAGTTCAATTCGGACACATTCAGTTTAGTTCAGTTCAGACACATTCAATTCAGTTCAGACACTTTCAGTTTTGTTCAGTTCAGTTCAGTTCAGTTCAGATACATTATAATAATAATAATAATTATTATTATTATAAAAGGAGAATTTTATTGAAGAATCTGATGGGGGTCGGTTGCCTACCACGAGCCGCCCGCCCTGAGGGTCCAGCCCGACCCGAAAACACGAGGGACCTGCCTGGCAGGCCAGCCAGCAGGACCTTGTCAGGAAGCGGAGAATTACCCCCCTGCCCATCTGGGTCGGGTTACAAACGGAGTGATTACAAAGGGAAGAAGATCCCCCTGCCTGTCAAGCGTCAGGGCACTTATCCCTGACAGGCTCAAGGGGCGAAGGCTGAAGCCCTCTTGTCCATGCCTAAGGTAGGAGAGAATGGGAGGATGGGGGTGAACCCACGTGTCACTCCCTCGTCCTCTCATTCCTCCCTCTCTCTCTCTCCATCTCTCTCTCTCTTGTGGGTAGGGGTGAGCAAAATCGGGTACCCGAACTGGTTTTCAAAAACCAAAATTTTCCGAACCAAACCTGAACCGGTTTAAACCGGGTACCCGGTTATTTTTACATTGGGCGAACCGAAACCGAACTGGTTTTGAACTGACCCGATTTTTTTGACCCGGTTTCTAAAAATTTAAACTACTATTCTATAAACCGGGTTTTTGCTCCAGTTTTTGAGTCGGTTTCTGCTACCCGGTTTTTTAAGCCGCCATTGAAATTTGACTTTCTCACTTTCATATATATGTATATATATTGAACTTGTTTTCAAACAGAAAATATATTAAACATAAATATTGAAAATTGACTAGATGACATGATGAGGTGAAATCTTCATTCATAAAATTGAATGAAAATATGAGAAAATCAACTAATATGAGAAAACAGAATAAGAAATCTATGAATATGAGATGAGAATATTGGATGAATTCAGATCTGGAATTGAAAATCAGGAAAAAGGAGATGGAATTAGGGATTGAAAATGTGAGGGTGAGTTGTGTGACTGCGGTTCAGTTTTAGGGTTTGGGAAATGAGAAGTTTGGGGAGTGTGTCAGTGTATAGCGTAGTGTTTATTGTTTAGTTTTTTTTTTTTTTAAATAAATTGAAAATGCAAACCGGTTTAAAACCGGGTACCCGGATTTTGAAATCTACAAACCGAACCCGAACCGGTTTTGTATCTTAAGAAGCCGGTTCGGGCCCCGACCCGGTTTTCAACCATCAAAACCCGGATTTTCGGGTTTTTAAATGCGGTTTTCGGTTCGGTTTTAAAATTCGGTTCGGTTTTTTTTGCTTACCCCTACTTGTGGGAACCTATAAATACTCTTGGATTTCTCACAAGAAAGGGGTTGAATTTTCTCTCTCTAGAATCTCACTCTAAGAACGCCACCTCACTCCTCACGAGTAAGGTTCATTAAGGCATTTCACAGACTGACTTAGGCATCGAAGAGGGTTCCTTCGGACACCTCCGAGGCCCTGTGCGCTCCCATGTGTGCAGGTGACAGGCCGTCTCCGCCGGGAAGGTCCGATCATTTGAGTGGGAGGAAAGAGAGGTCGGAAAAGCAAGACAAACATCATCCGAGTAACATAAACCCAGGATCCGAATCCATATTCGGGTCGATTGTTTCCATACCGGAACAATTTGGCATCGTCTGTGGGAAAGCTAGCTAAGATTCCTTAATAAAGAACGAAAAGTCGTGAGAAGATGCCTGAGGTTGTTGAAACCAATTCTGGGGTGGATCCCATGGGATAGCCGACGATCCCGCTATATGGCATGCCCTTGCCAACCAAGGAGGTGACGCCCGCCGCTACGATCCGAGGAGTAGGGCGGGCCAACCTCTACGAAGTGCCTAACAAGGAAGCTACAACCGCAGCTGGGCAGGTCGATCACCGGAGGCCTAGCCTTAACCTCACCCCTGCTCAAGCTGCACAGGCCGCGGCCTTCTTCTCAGCCATGCTGAATCAGGAATTCGCACCTGAGGATCTGGTTGGCAGGATTGCGACGACCCCTAGACACCTTCACTTTGAGAGCACTGAAAGATCAGGGGCACGAAGCGAACCGCTGCAAGAAACGTCCAAAGGAAGGCCAGGAAAACTGCTCGTGGGTATGTGCAGGCTAAGAGGCGTATCACGGCCAACGCCTAGGAGCCACCCTATCAGCAGCAAGAGGTGTCCATACACACCACCGAGTCCATGGCAGCTGCCGAGAAAAGAGGTTTATCCCAGGAGCTGCACAACCGAATGAGACCAAGAGAGCTTGCCTCGAAACGCCTGGGGGCAAGGCAGGATGGAGTCTTCTCTAGGCTAACACCTTCCGCATAGCCACAGCAGGCTCCAGGGCTGTCTAGAAGCATGCAGTCAAGGCTCAATCTAGGACAGCCGATGGAGTCCAGGCATCGTCAGGGAGATAACCTCGAGCCTCCTCAGAGAAAGCGCCACCGGCACCGCTCCCCCGCAAGGGAGGATGAAGCTGTGAGCAAGCACACGCCCAGGCACCGCTCCCCCATGAAGCTCAAATGGGATGACTACGGTTACCACTCTGTTGGGAGCCGGTCAAAAATGATGGGTAGGCCTACCAAAACTCCACTTCACCCAAAAGTCCAGGGGTGTCCCATTCCAAAGATTAAAATGCCCACTGTGAAATTCGATGGGACGACCGACCCCGAAGATCACTTGGCGGCCTACGAAAGTCACATGGGGATGTACGACGCCGATGACGCGATCTGGTGCAAAATTTTCCCTACCACTTTGGTGGGCCTGGCTCAGGGGTGGTTCAGGGACCTACCGCAGGGATCAATCTACTATTTTATAGAACTAGCCGAAGCCTTCCTGGACCAATACGCAGGAAATAAAAGGCGAAGGATGACTCGCTTCGACCTGATGACCCTGAAGCAGAGGAAGGAAGAGACCATCAGGGAATATCTGAAGAGATTCGACCTAGCCTTCCAGCAGATCAGGGAAATTGATGATCCAACAGCAGCTTATGCGCTAACTAGCTCATTGCTCCCAGGAGAAATGAAAAATCAAATGATCAGAGCCCAGCCAGAAACCCTGGCGAAAGCTCGAAAGATAGCCGAGGGCCTCATGCTGCAGGAAGAGTTCCATAGCCTGCCGGACACCCCCACAGGACCTTCCAGGTCGCAGGGTAGACGCGGCAGGGCCGAAGCAGCCGGAAGACAGAAAACTGAGGGGGGGGGGGGGTGATACCCCGAGAAAGGAGCGTGCAACCTACCAGCCAAGATTTGACAGCTACACAGCCCTGAACAAATCAAGATCTGAGATATTTGAGCTGGAGAAGGAGACAGCCAAATAGAACCACCCGAGTAAGCCCCGCAGCCCAAAGGGCGACCCAAAAAAATTTTGCACATTCCATGACTGTGTTGGGCATACGACTGAAGAGTGCCGCCACCAGAAGGATGAGATAGAGAAGCTCATCAAGAATGGCTGGTTGGGTAACTATGCCGCAAGAAACAAAAATCAGAAAGCTGCAACAGACAAACCCGAGGTCCCAGCGCAGGACCGCATGATAATTCATGTGATATCAGGAGATGCTGAGTGCCAGACAAGCTGGAGGGGCCGGAAGAGGCAGATCCGAGAACTCCGAAATCAAATCTGCTATACTGAAAGAGCAGGGAGTCCAACATGCCTGACTCTGAGCATCACTCCCCAGGATGGAGAGCGGGTAATCTACCCCCATAGCGATCCTCTGGTCCTGTCTCTTACTATCAGCAATCACATAGTGAGAAGGTGAATGGTGGACACAGGCGCCTACACTAACCTACTGTACAAAGACGCTTTCGAAAAAATGAACCTGGAGAAAAGGCACCTCAAGCCTGCCCCTGGATCGTTGTACGGGTTCAGCGCTGCAGGAATCCTCCCAATGGGGGTCATCGAACCGCCGGTGACATTCAGGGAGGGGGCGTCGGCCAGAAACATCCGAGCCTTGTTCGTAGTAGTGGACGCAAAATCTGCATATAACGCCCTGATAGGCAGAGCCACCCTGGACGAAATTGTGACAGCCATATCCATCAGGGCGCTGACTGTGGCCTACATCACTGATAAGTGTAGTTTGTAGTGCCTAATTTATTGTGTTTGGTCCCGGTTTCTCTTGTGGAATCGCTCCTTGGGAGCGGTTTCTGGGCTACTTATGCTTCTTCTAGTTCGTTTTAGGTTCCCAAGACCATTCATGGAGAATTGGAACGATTCCGACTCGTTTCATACACTTTTGGAGCCAACGAAGAGAAGGAGCGATCACTCGGTGCCTTGGATTCGATCCCGAGACCTTGGAACCCATTCTCGAGCCCATTAGACTCGATCCCCAGCCCCGAGAATCGATGGAAAGCCCATGAGAGGCAAGGAGGGACCTTAAAGATCATATTGGAGGCCTACAAGACCCTTCCTGGGCGGGATAGTAGCCTTCCCGACCGGGAAGGGGTGCGCAAATAGAGCTGCTCCTGTTTTGGGGCCGTCCCGGTCGGGACCACTTCTTCCCGGACGGGATCGTCTCGTCCCGGACGGGATGGGTCAGCTACAACACGAGACCTTTCTTTTCATTCTCCTTCACTCTTGTAACCTTATAAATACTCCTCCCTTGTATTGTTTTAGGATCTTACATTATCTTAGACTATCTTAGACCTCTCTACATTAGACTAAACCCTAGATAAAGTGCCTCCTCTCATTAGACTAATCTCTCTTCAAACTTTTGTAAACCTTAGATTAATCTAGTTTTATTAGTCTTGTATTGAAGAGATTCTTGAAGACTCATCCAAGATTGACAAGCTTGGTGATTATTTGAGTTTCTTATTAATACAAGTTCTCACCTTTTTATCTCCTTATTAGTTGGTATAATCTCTTTTCTCTTAATCTTTGTTAATCTCTCAAGTTTTAGTCTTTACATATTGTTTATTGTTCTTGTTTGTTCATGATGAATGTTTGGTTGTTTATGTTGATTTCTCTTATCATTGTTATTGATAGTTTCATTATGAGTGAGTAGACTTTTTGTGGGGTTAGTAGGGGGATTAAGTGTGGATTATGGGTGATTAGGGTTGATTGTGGGTAAAGGTGATTCCTTTGTTGCTAGTCATATATTGGGCACACTATGTGTTTGTTGTATTGCTTGTGTGGGTAGTAGTGGCCAATGCTTCTCATACTTGTACTCCTCTTCTCATTGTTTGACTAATTTGTGATTGAATCCTTGTGTTTTGAGTAGCATCTAGCATGAGTGTTCGAGTCTAGTCTTTGGCACGAGAGTGCGGACTTTGGCTTTGGCGCGAGAGCGCAAACCGACCTTAGTAACTAAGTGGCACCTACACCCTTTATTACCCAACCATCCTACTACACTTATGAACCCGACCTAACCCTACTCTTTCCCATATTCGATTTATCTATCCCTTTAGTTGATCATCTTCTCTAGTTTATTTGCTTAGTTAATCCTTAGTTGTTTCATTAGTTCATATCATACTTAGTACATTGTTAGTCCACTTTCATCACCTTCAACCATCATAGTTTGTCAATTATCGTCTTCTTTGTGTTTGTTTGTGTGACTTAGCCTTGTTTCTAGGTAGACCTAGTCTAGACACCTATAACCGTCTCCGTGGACACGACCCGACTTACCCTAGCTACCGCTAGGATTAGTTGGACTCTACTTGATTGGTGGGGACCCACGGCAATTCCCTCTCATCAGTCACAGATTTTGGTATGGAAGGGAAGGTACACGGAGACCAAGAATCAGCCAGGCAGTGCTCCTTCGTGGCCCTGCGTACCCATGAAACAGAAAGGAAAGGTAAACGAAAGGCGGACAGTTCCCCAACCAGGGCAGGAGAAATTCCGGCCGGTCAGCAGACATCAGACCACCCTGAACCTGGTGGAGAGAGCATGCTGGTGGAACTAGAGCCAGGGAGGCAGGTCTTGATAGGAGCCGACCTGGAGAAATCCTACCAGGAGAAATTGATCAAGGTCTTGCAAGACAACATGGATGTTTTCGCCTACTCGGCAGACGAGATGCCGGGGGTCGATCCGGCTCACATCGTTCACAAGCTGAACGTCAGTCCAGAGGCATGCCCTGTAAAACAAAAGAAGAGGAACATGTCCGCAGAAAAGGATCAAGCCATCAAAGAGGAAATTGAAAAGCTCCTGAAGGCAAACTTTATAAAAAGTTGCAATTATCCTGAATGGCTGGCTAATGTGGTGATGGTGAAAAAATCCTCGGGTGCCTAGAGGATGTGTGTAGACTTCACCACTCAACAAAGCGTGCTCTAAAGACTGCTACCCCCTGCCACGGATAGATCAGCTGGTAGATGCCACCAGCGGTTATTCCATGCTCAGTTTCCTGGATGCCTTTTCGAGCTATCACCAGGTGTATCTCTGGCAGCCTAACAGGGTAAAATGTGCGTTCATCACCAGCTCAGGCATGTACATGTACAAAAAGATGTCGTTTGGTCTCAAGAATGCAGGCGCCACCTACCAACATCTGGTAGATAAAATGTTTAAAGACCAGAAGGGTAGGAACCTGGAGTCGTACGTGGATGATGCAAGAGTAAAAAGCAAAGGAGACGCAGAGCATCTGAAAGATTTGCAGGAGACCTCCCTCTCCCTGCGCACATATCGGATGAAACTGAACCCCAATAAATGCACCTTCGGAGTCCGCTCCGGTAAGTTCCTGGGATTCCTGGTCAGCGCCAGAGGGATTGACGCAAACCCAGAGAAAGTTCAGGTTGTTCTGGACCTTCCGGAACCAAGAACGATTAGGGATATCCAGCGCCTAACTGGCAGGATGGCTGCCCTGACACGATTCATCGCCAGGTCAGCCGATAAGTCGACACCTTTCTTTAAAATATTGAAAGGAAATAAGCAGTTCAAGTGGGAAGCTAAGCAAAAGGAAGCTTTCGAGCAACTAAAAGAACATCTGAAAAAATTGCCGACCCTGGCAAGGCCGGTAGCAGGAGAAAAGCTCTTCCTTTAAATTGTCGTGACAAACTCGACTGTAAGCGCGGTAATCCTAAGGGAGGAAGCAGGCTCCCAACAGCAGATTTACTTTGTAAGTCACGCCCTGGGGGCAGCAGAAAAGAACTACCCGGCTGTTGAAAAGGCAGCCTATGCGGTAGTCATATCAGCCAGAAAGCTTAGGTCATATTTCGACGCTCACCCCGTCGTCGTATTAACGGACCAACCTCTGGAAAAAGTATTGGAAAAATTTGAGAAGTCCAGAAGGCTGCTAAAATGGGCTATAGAGCTGAGTGGGCTAGGCATCTCCTACCAGTCCAGGACCGCCATCAAGGCACAGGCCTTGGCGGACTTCCTGGCAGAATGTTCTCACTCAGAGGAAGACGATCCTGCTAACCAGCCCTGAAGGAGCAGACTTTGAAGGAGCAGACTTTGAGCATGCGCTCAGATTCACCTTTCCAGCATCAAACAAGGAAGCCGAGTATGAGGCTGTACTGGCAGGCATCAATCTAGCCAAAGCCGCAGGCGTCGAGAGACTCATCCTAGCCACAGATTCCCAACTTATCGCAAATCAGATCAATGGGGAATAAGAAGCCAGGGATCAGGCCATGGCCTCATACCTAGAAAAGGTAAAGCAAGAGTTGTCCGGACTGAAATCTTATGAAGTCAAGCAAGTCCCTCGGTCACAGAACAACAGGGCAGATGCCCTGTCTAAACTGGCCAGTTCCAGCCTGCAGGATATAAGAAGATCAGTATTAGTGGATGTAATACAAGAAAAATCTACAGCGCCTTGCCAGCTGGTCAACGTCGTTAATGAAACCGAGTATGAAAACTGGATGACCCGTATCATCCAGTTCAAAAGACATGGACTCCTTCCGCAAGACCCAGCCCAGAGGAAAAGATTACCAGCCAATGGCGCATGGTTCATAATGATTGGAGAAGAATTATATCGCAAATCGTTTTCCGCTCCCCTACTTAAGTGTTTGGGGCCAGGGCAAGCTGTAGAGGTATTGGATGACATACACTCTGGAATCTGCGGTCATCATGTGGGAGGACGTACCCTGACACACAAATCCCTGAGGGCAGGATACTAAGGGCCAACCATGCTCGCAGATGCCAGGAACCTAACCCAAAAATGCAGGAAGTGTCAGCTCTTCGCTCCTGTGATACATGCCCCAGCTCAAGACCTCAGACCCATCCTATCCCCCATCCCTTTCGCTCAATGGGGTATGGACATTTTAGGCCCATTCACTATAGCGACTGGGGGCAGGAAATTCTTGATAGTAGGGATTGACTACTTCCCCAAGTGGATTGAGGCTGAAGTTGTCCCAAATATAACAGAGCCGACGGTCAGGAAGGTGATCTAGAGAAATATAATAACAAGGTACGACCTGCCAAAAGTGCTGGTCTTTGATCATGGCAGACAATTCGATAATGACCCCCTGAGAGCCTGGCTGGGAGGCCATGGCATAGCCGTCGCCTACTCCGCCGTCTGCTCCCCGCAGACCAACGGACAGGCCGAAGCAGCGAACAAGCAGATACTGAATGGGCTGAAAAGAATGGTGGACGAGCTAAAAGGAAGATGGGCAGATGAGCTTCCAAGCGTGTTATGGTCAATCAGGACCACCAGAAAGGAATCCACAGGGCAAACTCCTTTTGGTCTGGTCTACGGGGCTGAAGCACTCCTGCCCATAGAAGCACGTATTCCGACCATCCGATCCCAATAGTATGACAGGGCGAGCAATGAGGCTGCAACGACCAAAGCTCTTGATCTAGTCGGTGAGGTGAGGCAAGACGCCTGTATCAACATCGCCGCCTATCAGCAATGAATGAGAAAAATTTACAATAAAAAAGTGAATATAAGGAACTTCCAGGTAGAAGACCTGGTCCTAAGAAGGACACAGGCAGTATGGAGGTCGAGAGAACATGGCAAGCTAATTGCCAATTGGGAAGGCCCGTATGAAGTCACCCAGATTATGGGACCAGGAACTTACGAAATAGCCAACCCTGGAGGACAAGAGCTAGCTGCGCATTGGAACGTGGACACCCTGAAAAAGTACTATGTTTAGCTTAGAAACTCAAACAAATTCCTTTTTCCAAAATTGGCGGAGGACGGTCGAAGTAAAATGTCGATGGCTCTGACCATGAATGTTAAGTTTTTCAAGCAATGAAAAGGATTCTCATATTAATACTCGTTGTCTGTTCAGATTAGCACTTCACACACAAATGAGCAGGGGCCAATAGGGGGAGGGCCCCCCTGTTGCAAAACCCAAGGAAAATAGACCCCCCAACAAAACTCTAAGTCCCACACCTGCCTCTGAGCAAGCAGGGGGCAGGCCCTCTGAACTTCGGCAAGAAGCCAGGGTCAGGCTAGGCCTCATGTGCCAAACGAACAAGAACTGAGACACAATCAACATTGTATAAAAACTCTAAAGTCCCTCTGCCTACCTCTGGGCAGGCAGGGGGCAGGCCCCCTGGACTTCGACCAGAAGCCAGGGTCAGGCCGGGCCCCACGAGCCGAACCAACAAGGACTGAGGCACCCTCAACCTTGTATAAAAAACGCAAAGTCCCCCCATCAATTTGGCGCCGTTGCCGGGAACGGTGCATGTTTAGACTTACTTTGCTTATTAGCTTGACTTAGTTACCCTTCTTGTGCTCTTCTTCTTTCTCTTGTGCATATTTTGTAGGTTTTTCTCGTTTTCATAGCTTTCTTTTTTCTTTGTCTCCCGTTGTGTTCGTTTATTGTCTTTGCCTAGTGCCCATAAAGCACTAGGTGTTCTCACGTTTGTTTGAGTGTGTAGTGTATGCCTAGGAGGGGAGGTGATTTCTTTCTCTTCAATCTAGATCCGGTAAGACTCTTTAGAGCCTTTCACCAACGGACGATTGACCGGGTTAGAATCTCTCAACCAAGTGCTAGCAATACCAATCAAGAACAAGCTCAAGGATCCGACTTAGACGAAACACCTCGAGAGACGGCCGAAGGGAATTTCATTAATCCTTTTGGTACTTCTCAACCTAGTTCTCCCTCTACTTCTACATCAACACCATCTACACCGTCCTCTCCCGCATATCCAATAATGCCTAAGCTCTCTTCTCATTCAACCTTTACGGAAGACGTTTTGCCCGGTCCAACCGCTTTACCGGAGGCTAATACCGGCAACTTTGTGGCAAAAACGCAATTCGTCCAATTGGTCGAAAGAAGTCAATTTAGTGGGTTACCAGCCGAAGATCCTCATCAACACATGGAAACCTTTTCGGATTATTGCGATGCTATCTCACAAACGGGAATAACCCAAGACCAAATCCGGTGGGTATTATTTCCTTTCTCTTTGATCGGTAAAGCAAAGCAATGGTTCAAAGGGTTAGACAAGACGACTCTTGGTATTGATACTTGGAAGAAGCTAGCCTTAGCTTTCTACCAACAATTTTATCCCCCGGAGAAGACAAATCTATTGAGAGCCTCTATCACGGGATTCCAACAACGTGATGAAGAAAGCCTCTATGAATCGTGGGAAAGATTCAAAGCCTTGATCCGTTCTTGTCCTCACCATGGTCTATCACAATGGTTCCTTGTTCAACAATTTTGGAACGGATTATATGAAGACTCAAGGGCCATTCTCAACATGGGATCGAATGGAAGGTTTACCGAGGTGGATGATGACCAAACTTGGTCAAGAATCGAGGAGATGGCGGTAGACAACTCCCAATACACAAGGCCTAGGAAGGCGAATCGAGGAGGAAGGCACGAAATCGATGCCATTACACAACTAAGCATTGATCTTGGAGCTCAACTAAAAACCCACATGGAATCAATCGACAAGAAACTCCAAAGCCATTTTGATCAAGGTCAAAGTGCAAGTGCCTCCCACCAACATTCCATTCAACAAGTTAATGCTTTGGGAGTTGTATCTCCTACATCTTATTATGGGATATGCGATACTTACGGGATAGTGGGACATGAGCCTCTACATTGTCGTGGTAGTATTGAGCAAGTGAACGCCTTTCAAGCATTCAAGCAAGGTGCCCCCTATCCCCATATGTTTCAAGCTTCCCAACAAGTTCCCCAACAACAATCTCTACAACACCGTCCATATGTGCCACCTCCCTTAAGGGACAACAATCAAAGCTACCAAGGTTATATAGGCAACCCAAGGCCATTCAACAATTTCAAGCAACATAACCAAGGTACCTTCAACAACAATCAAAGGTTCCAACAAGGGAACTTCAATCAAGGTGGTCTCCAAGGGAACCAACACTCCCAAGGACACCATAACTACAACCAAGGTAACAATCAAGGCTTTAATCAAGGTAACTCTCATGGGTTCCAAGGGAACCATCAACAACAACAAGGATCTCAAGGTACTCAACATGAAAGCAAGCAAAGGAGTCGATCTCCTATTCATGATTATGGCATTCCTCTAGCCATCACCAACACTCCTCATAACCAACAATCTCCCCCTCGGAATTTCGACATGCAAAAATCAATGTTAGAAATGCAAAGAAGTCAATTGGAGACACAAAGAACCCAACAAGAAATTATTGCTCAACTTCAAAGGGATAACTTGGCAAGAGATGCTCATATGAAGATGCTCGAAACCCAAATAGCTCAACTTGCTCCGGGTAGCTCTTCAATGCAAAAGGGGCAACTACCTCCTCAAGGTGAAACGGCGAAATTTGAGCATGTGAATGCTATTACCTTGAGGAGTGGTTCATCTTATAACTCCCCCTTACTCCCTAATGAGCAAGAACCAATGAAAGAGGTTGTATCTCCACTTCAAGATAATTTAAGATTGGAAAATCCAATGGAGGAACAAGTTTTGTGGGAGATTGAGAAACCCCATGAAGACAAGCTTCCCCCACTTCAAGGAAAAGACAAAGGAAAAGGGAAAATGTCATTCAAAAAGTCCAACCTTAATGAGCAAGACAAGGTACATATCAAGTTGCCTTTCCCAACAAGGCAATTGAAGACTAAGGTGGATGTTCAATATGACAAGTTCCTAGATATTGTGAAGAAGTTGGATGTGAGCGTCCCTTTTACCGAGCTACTTACCCAAATCCCGGCATATGGAAGATTCATGAAAGAAATCTTGGCTAGGAAGAGATCCGTCGACAAGAAAGAGACCATAGCGTTCACAAGAGAGGTGAGCAAGCTCATTCAAGGCTCTACACTTCCCAAGTTGAAGGATCCGGGTAGTTTCTCAATCCCGTGCACCATAGGGAGCTTGAAGATTGGAAGGGCACTATGTGACTTGGGTGCGAGTATAAGCATTATCCCCTACTCTATTTGTGAGCGACTTGGAATGAGAGAGCTCAAGTGTACCTCGATCACACTCCAAATGGCCGATCGTTCACTTAATCGACCATTAGGAATGTTAGAGGATGTGCCGTTAAGAATAGGGAAATTTTTCATTCCAGTCGACTTTCTTGTGCTTGACATGCCGGAGGATGCCATCACTCCTATTATCCTTGGCCGCTCATTCCTACATACCGCCGGTGCAATGATTGATGTCAAGAATGGTAGGATCACCTTTGAGCTAGGCGACGAGAAGCTCGTGTTTGACCTCCAAGGCAACACCTCGCCTACAGATGAAGAATCGTGCAATATGATCCATGCCATGAAAGACATCAATCTAGGGGATGAGTCGGGTGGAAGCGTGAAGAACAACTTCTATGAAATTGAGGATGATGATTTCGAGCTTGGGGCGGATGAATGCCCATATCACGAGATTGAGGACAAGTTGCAAAGCAAGAAGAAAGATGAGCCTCCCTTGGAGCCACATGAAGATAGATGGACGTTTGGGTATATCCCGAAAGATCGCAAATACAAGTTCAAGCCATTGAACTTAGTAGATCGGGATGCCCCGGGAACGTCGAGGTTAGATCATGAAGACCCTTGGAGTGTGGATGGTTATACCACAAGCTTGATTGAAGACTTTGCGAGAGCCTTCGATTTGTTACTTCGAGCCCTTGATGGAGATGGAATTGGCCAAGTGTTGTTAAATAAATGATTGAAGAATGCACCACCTTTGGTTTGACGGAGTTCCAAAAGAATCGTCTTATTGTATATATCTCTTTCTTGTAATTCTTTTAGGTTTTGTGAAATTCTTGTGCTTTGGTATTTTGATGAGCGATGTGAGGGAGGGATTTTGATGAATGTGTTTGAGCTTACTTGTAGGTGTGAAGTGAAGATGAATCTTAGAGAGGAATGGTTATTGATAGAGCTTGGATTGTGAGCATGGGAGTCGATTTTTGAAGCTTTGGACAAGCTTTTATAGAGGGTTTGAGGACTCTTCCCAGCCGAGAAGAGAGCATCCCGACCGGGAAGGTTGAGCCGTCCCGACCGGGAAGGAGCCATCCCAATCAGGAGTGTCTTCCCGACCGGGACGAGAGCTTCCCGACCGGGAAGCGTGTGTCATCCCGACCGGGACCATCCATCCCGACCGGGATGATGCCCTGCTCCTTCTTTTGGCCCATTCTTTGTCATTCGAGCTCACCCAACCATTTTATACCCCCTCCCAACCTCCCTACCTACCCTTGCACCTATCATATGACCTCTACACTTCATATATACACATTTACCTCATTTTCTCTTCACTTTACACCGATTTTCACATCAAACCCCACCTCCTTATACCTTTGTACCTCAACCATGGAACCTTATCAAGAATGAAGAGGAATAGCATTGACAAAGACAAGCAAAAGTGCCTATATTGATCATTGAGACTATGGAGTTCGTGAGTTGCTAACCTATCGGTATGGCGACTCTAATTTCTTTTCCGTCTTTTATTGCTTGTCTCCCTTTGCATGTTCCCCTCCTCTTATACACTTTTGTGTCATGGTTTCCCTCGGGGCCTTGGTAATTGTTGCTCCCGACTCTCGATGACGTGACTACATCGAGAGTCATTTGAAAAATCCAAATTTACAAGATTTTCACCCTTTTTCTAGAATTTAGTCGGATTCGGGCGGAATCCGGGCTAGGTGACTTGATTACACCTAGTCCTCCCCTCCCATTTCCTTTTATTTCCTTCTTTTTATTTCTTCCCCCATCCATATCTTTTCTCGTCTCGGCCCATGGTGACTTGACTACACCCCGGCCGGACACATGCTACCCTTTTCTCCGCTTTATTTTTGATTTTTAGATTTATATTTGTAGTTTCTTTTCTTTCCTTTAGAGTCTCCATACACTACGATCGAGCATGAGGACATTGCTTGGTTTAAGTGTGGGGGAGCGATATTCTAGTATAGTTTAGTTTTATTTTCGTAGTTTTTTCGTAAAATCTTTCAAAACCATAAAAATTTGAAATTTTTTCATAAAAATCAAAAAGACATTCTTTTGTGTGTTTTCCTCTTGTGTTGTTGTGTCGTACTTTTGTTGTGTTGTGCGTGTTGCCCCCCTTTTCCTTGTAGGTCGCTTATTCACCGTCAACTTTGGAGGGCTTTCAAGACATCCGGTAACATCTTTTATCCCTTTTTCTTCTTTGTCTCTTGTGGAGTTTGGAGGAGATTTGCGATGTTGTGTGCTCGGGTGGAACTTTGTAAAGTTTGTGGTTGATTTGGTGACTTGTTTGGAAATTCGGGGTGGTGTTTGTTCTCTTTGTGTGTTTGTTTTGTTTTGTTTTGTTTGTCTTGTTGCCTTTTGTCTCTTTTTCTTTCGTTTTTGTCGTGTCTTTGTTTTGTGGTGTGTAGATGTGTCTAGTGTGTAAAAGGATTTTCGAAAACCCGGTTTTGAGGCTAGTGTGCAAGTGTTTACTTTCGCCTTCTAGTAGTATGAATCGAGTCTTGGACTTTAGTATAGTAGAATGACCCTAAATCAATTGTTTCGTTGGTCCTTTACCTTGAGTCCACCTAGTCTACTAGGGATTTACTACGGGATTTGCATTTTGACCATTATGACCACCCGCGGTGTGAAAAGGCCTTGGTTGCCGAGTCCCGTCCCTTAGGTGACCGTGTTCGGAATTGTTTGATTAGTCCAAGTTTCTCCCCTTTTTGTGGGTTTGAAGGGAAGACGCCGTCCCGACTCACCCATTCTCCTACCTTCTACACATATCCGCAAAATAAAGTTGCAAATTGTTGAAATCTCTTTCTTAGTTGCAAAAGAAATGCCTACAACTCAAATCTAGTCAAAAGGACAAAGAAAAGAAAATGAAAGAAAATGAAAGAAAGAAAAGATTGAAGAAAAAGAAAAGGCACAAAAACCCAAAAAGAAAATACAAAAGATGAAAAAGAAATGGCATAGCAACACAAAAAGCAAAAATGCAAAAGAAAGAAAAATGCCAAAAGAAAACCGTCTCACAAAAATATTCTCACCCTCTCAAAATAAGCCTTTTTTCCGATCGTTACCGCGAAGAGACTACCAAAGAACCGAGTCCCTAGGAAGGATGATAGCGGTAATGATCGGTCTTCCCTCATTTTGCAATCACATCCACCTTTTTACTAGTTGGGCGATTTTGAGCATGGGACGACCCTCTTGGCTCATCGCTAAAGGGGGCGGGGTCTCACTTACCGACAGTGTCAACTAACACTGTGGTTCATCCTTTTTCCATTCCGCCGATCGTCTCGTAGTACGTTCTTAGAAGGTTAGGAGGAATTTAGGTAAGTTACCAACGTTTTTATTGCTTTGTTGTCATACTATTAGAGTTTTGTCCATATCGATTTGTGTTACTAGCTTGGGAACGTTGTCACTTGCCTTGACTCCTAAACCGGTGCTTCTTTCACCGCTTTTTAGAGGGAAGCGGTATTTTTTTCTTATTGGGTGCAACCGATTGCTTGTTAGTTTGTATGTTTGTTTGTTTGAGTGTTTTTGTGTCCGGTTGCATCCACAGTTTTGTCGCAAGACCTCACTTGCCTTGCGGAGTGCACTTTTCCTCTAGGTGTACTCGCGTGAGTTGAAAGGGCGTAGGGTGCGCTAATACCCACTCGGCTAGTAGTCTAGTTTCTTTTAGTCTTTAGTTAGTTTGTGCTTACTCGAGGGCGAGTAAGGTTTAAGTGTGGGGGAGTTGATAAGTGTAGTTTGTAGTGCCTAATTTGTTGTATTTGGTCCTGGTTTCTCTTGTGGAATCGCTCCTTGGAAGCGGTTTCTGGGCTACTTATGCTTCTTCTAGTTCGTTTTAGGTTCCCAAGACCGTTCATGGAGAATTGGAACGATTCCGACTCGTTTCATACACTTTTGGAGACAACGAAGAGAAGGAGCGATCACTCGGTGCCTTGGATTCGATCCTGAGACCTTGGGACCCATTCCCGAGCCCCTTAGACTCGATCCCGAGCCCTGAGAATCGATGGGAAGCCCATGAGAGGCAAGGAGGGACATTAAAGATCATATTGGAGGCCTACAAGACCCTTTCCGGGCGGGATAGTAGCCTTCCCGACCGGGAAGGGGTGCGCAAATGGAGCTGCTCCTGTTTTGGGGCCGTCCCGGTCGGGACCACTTCGTCCCGGACGGGACCGTCTCGTCCCAGACGGGATGGGTCAGCTACAACACGAGACCTTTCTTTTCATTCTCCTTCACTCTTGTAACCTTATAAATACTCCTCCCTTGTATTGTGTTAGGATCTTAAATTATCTTAGACTATCTTAGACCTCTCTACATTAGACTAAACCCTAGATAGAGTGCCTCCTCTCATTAGACTAATATCTCTTCAAACTTTTGTAAACCTTAGATTAATCTAGTTTTATTAGTCTTGTATTGAAGAGATTCTTGAAGACTCATCCAAGATTGACAACCTTGGAGATTATTTGGGTTTCTTATTAATACAAGTTCTCACCTTTTTATCTCCTTATTAGTTGGTATAATTTCTTTTCTCTTAATCTTTGTTAATCTCTCAAGTTTTAATCTTTACATATTGTTTATTGTTCTTGTTTGTTCATGATGAATGTTTGGTTGTTTATGTTGATTTCTCTTATCATTGTTATTGATAGTTTCATTATGAGTGAGTAGACTTTTTGTGGGTTAGTAGGGGGATTAAGTGTGGATTATGGGTGATTAAGGTTGATTGTGGGTAAAGGTGATTCCTTTGTTGCTAGTCACATATTGGGCACACTATGTGTTTGTTGTATTGCTTGTGTGGGTAGTAGTGGCCAATGCTTCTCATACTTGTACTCCTCTTCTCATTGTTTGACTAATTTGTGATTGAATCCTTGTGTTTTGAGTAGCATCTAGCATGAGTGTTCGAGTCTAGTCTTTGACACGAGAGTGCGAACTTTGGCTTTGGCGCGAGAGCGCAAACCGACCTTAGTAACTTAGTGGCACCTACACCCTTTATTACCCAACCATCCTACTACACTTATGAACCCGACCTAACCCTACTCCTTCCCATATTCGATTTATCTATCCCTTTAGTCGATCATCTTCTCTAGTTTATTTGCTTAGTTAATCCTTAGTTGTTTCATTAGTTCATATCATACTTAGTACATTGTTAGTCCACTTTCATCACCTTCAACCATCATAGTTTGTCAATTATCGTCTTCTTTGTGTTTGTTTGCGTGACTTAGCCTTGTTTCTAGGTAGACCTAGTCTAGACACCTATAACCGTCTCCGTGGACACGACCCGACTTACCCTAGCTACCGTTAGGATTAGTTGGACTCTACTTGATCGGTGGGGACCCACAGCAATTCCCTCCCATCAGTCACAGATTTTGGTATGGAAGGGAAGGTACACGGAGACCAAGAATCAGCCAGGCAGTGCTACTCCGTGGCCCTGCGTACCCATGAAACAGAAAGGAAAAGTAAACGAAAGGCGGACAGTTCCCCAAGCAGGGCAGGAGAAATTCCGGCCGGTCAGCAAACATCAGACCACCCTGAACCTGGTGGAGAGAGCATGCTGGTGGAACTAGAGCCAGGCAGACAGGTCTTGATAGGAGCCGACCTGGAGAAATCCTTCCAGGAGAAATTGATCAAGGTCTTGCAAGACAACATGGATGTTTTCGCCTACTCGGCAGACGAGATGCCGGTGGTCGATCCGGCTCACATCGTTCACAAGCTGAATGTCAGTCCAGAGGCACGCCCTGTAAAACAAAAGAAGAGGAACATGTCCGCAGAAAAGGATCAAGCCATCAAAGAGGAAATTGAAAAGCTCCTGAAGGCAGACTTTATAGAAAGTTGCAATTATCGTGAATGGCTGGCTAATGTGGTGATGGTGAAAAAATCCTCGGGTGCCTAGAGGATGTGTGTAGACTTCACCAACCTCAACAAAGCGTGCTCTAAAGACTGCTACCCCCTGCCACGGATAGATCAGCTGGTAGATGCCACCAGCGGTTATTCCATGCTCAGTTTCTTGGATGCCTTTTCGGGCTATCACCAGGTGTATCTCTGGCAGCCTGACAGGGTAAAATGTGCGTTCATCACCAGCTCAGGCACGTACATGTACAAAAAGATGTCGTTTGGTCTCAAGAATGCAGGCGCCACCTACCAACGTCTGGTAGATAAAATGTTTAAAGACCAGAAGGGTAGGAACCTGGAGGCGTACGTGGATGATGCAAGAGTAAAAAGCAAAGGAGACGCAGAGCATCTGAAAGATTTGCAGGAGACCTTCCTCTCCCTGCGCACATATCGGATGAAACTGAACCCCAAGAAATGCACCTTCGGAGTCCGCTCCGGTAAGTTCCTGGGATTCCTGGTCAGCGCCAGAGGGATTGACGCAAACCCAGAGAAAGTTCAGGTTGTTCTGGACCTTCCGGAACCAAGAACGATTAGGGATATCCAGCACCTAACTGGCAGGATGGCTGCTCTGGCACGATTCATCGCCAGGTCAGCCGATAAGTCGACACCTTTCTTTAAAATATTGAAAGGAAATAAGCAGTTCAAGTGGGAAGCTAAGCAAAAGGAAGCTTTCGAGCAACTAAAAGAACGTCTGAAAAAATTGCCGACCCTAGCAAGGCCGGTAGCAGGAGAAAAGCTCTTCCTTTACATTGTCGTGACAAACTCGACTGTAAGCGCGGTAATCCTAAGGGAGGAAGCAGGCTCCCAGCAGCAGATTTACTTTGTAAGTCACGCCCTGGGGGCAGCAGAAAAGAACTACCCGGTTGTTGAAAAGGCAGCCTATGCGGTAGTCATATCAGCCAGAAAGCTTAGGCCATATTTCGACGCTCACCCCGTCGTCGTATTAACGGACCAACCTCTGGAAAAAGTATTGGAAAAATTTGAGAAGTCCAGAAGGCTGCTAAAATGGGCTATAGAGCTGAGTAGGCTAGGCATCTCCTACCAGTCCAGGACCGCCATCAAGGCGCAGGCCTTGGCGGACTTCCTGGCAGAATGTTCTCACTCAGAGGAAGACGATCCCTTTGCCGGTGAGTGGACAGTATACACCGACGGGTCATCCACAGCCAACGGCGCAGGGGCAAGGATCGTGCTAACCAGCCCTGAAGGAGCAGACTTTGAGCATGCGCTCAGATTCACCTTTCCAGCATCAAACAACGAAGCCGAGTACGAGGCTGTTCTGGCAGGCATCAATCTAGCCAAAGCCGCAGGCGCCGAGAGACTCATCCTAGCCACAGATTCCCAACTTATCGCAAATCAGATCAATGGGGAATATGAAGCTAGGGATCAGGCCATGGCCTCATACCTAGAAAAGGTAAAGCAAGAGTTGTCCGGACTGAAATCTTATGAAGTCAAGCAAGTCCCTCAGTCACAGAACAATAGGGCAGATGCCCTGTCTAAAATGGCCAGTTCTAGCCTGCAGGATATAAGAAGATTAGTATGAGTGGATGTAATACAAGAAAAATCTACAGCGCCCTGCCAGCTGGTCAACGTCGTCAATGAAACTGAGTATGAAAACTGGATGACCCGTATCATCCAATTCAAAAGACATGGACTCCTTCTGCAAGTCCCAGCCCAGAGGAAAAGATTACCAGCCAATGGCGCATGGTTCATAATGATTGGAGAAGAATTATATTGCAAATCGTTTTCCGCTCCCCTACTTAAGTGTTTGGGGCCAGGGCAAGCTGCAGAGGTATTGGATGACATACACTCTGGAATCTACGGTCATCATGTGGGAGGACGTACCCTGGCGCACAAATCCCTGAGGGCAGGATACTACTGGCCAACCATGCTCGCATATGCCAAAAACCTAACCCAAAAATGCAGGAAGTGTCAGCTCTTCGCTCCTGTGATACATGGCCCAGCTCAAGACCTCAGACCCATCCTATTCCCCATCCCTTTCGCTCAATGGGGTATGGACATTTTAGGCCCATTCACTCTAGCGACTGGGGGCAGGAAATTCTTGATAGTAGGGATTGACTACTTCACCAAGTGGATTGAGGCTGAAGTTGTCCCAAATATAACAGAGCCGGCGGTCAGGAAGGTGATCTAGAGAAATATAATAACAAGATACGGCCTGCCAAAAGTGCTGGTCTTTGATCATGGCAGACAATTCGATAATGACCCCCTGAGAGCCTGGCTGGGAGGCCATGGCATAGCCGTCGCCTACTCCGCCGTCTGCCCCCCGCAGACCAACAGACAGGCCGAAGCAGCGAACAAGTAGATACTGAATGGGCTGAAAAGAATGGTTGACGAGCTAAAAGGAAGATGGGCAGATGAGCTTCCAAGCGTGTTATGGTCAATCAGGACCACCAGAAAGGAATCCACAGGGCAAACTCCTTTTGGTCTGGTCTACGTGTAACACCCTCATTTACGTAGGAGCCTTACTAGACATTCCCAAGTAAATAAGGATGTTACCATCTCGGTTTTCCGAGAAAGTAGCTCATTACAATACAACATGGAATGCCAAATCAACCTTGTGATTTAAAACATTACAACTCATTAACTATTATAACTCTGGTTATACAGCGGAAGCTACACCTTCTATAAAAACTGGAATGCCTATGCATTCACCCGTGCTACGTCTGGACTCATAAGTCGCGCTCACCCCAATCCCGTACATGTATCCCAGCATCCAAACACATCATAATATACATAACCTGCATTATAGACTGCTCCCAATCGATCGGAAATATCAATCGGATCATCACAGACACGTCAGATATACACACCAGGTCAGTTTACGATAACATTAAATAATATTAGTACAACGAACATCACAAACATCAGTATCAGCATCATCATCATCATTCCTATTATCTATCGCGACCGCAGTCACGCCCCCTCAGTCCGAGTGTGCACACCCCTCCTAAGCTCTCCTAGGAGGAAACATCAGGGAAGGTCCCGAGATCAACCGGGCCTAGCTAGTCCTAGCTAGCTTCTCTCAATCGGCACACAGCCGCAATATCAATAGGCACACAGCCTCAATATCAATAGGCACACAGCCTCAATATCAATAGGCACACAGCCTCAATATCAATATACCATTATACCATTATATATCATACAAAATGCATACATACAACGTAAACTGAGTAAGGATAACCTTACCTAGTTATTTGGTCACCACCGCATCCGCAATACAAATCAGCATGGAAATTATAGGAAGTCCGATCCTAATAAAATGATATATATAATTAAATTAATATTGACCCTAACGTAGCTAAATTATAAAATGAAACCCGACCCGACTTAGTCATGACATATTATACTTAAATTACTATTGTATCTAACGTAATTAAATTATAAAGTAAAATTGATACCAAACTAACTAAATTATAAGAGGTCATCGATTCGACCTAACTAATTTATGAAACGAGACCAACCCACTATTTTATATTGACGGTGAGTCTTCTCGTGGCTAACCCGAGAAACAATCATAGTGACGTCATGCTAACAGCATCCTAATATTAAGCAACACCACAACAAACGGCACCAGCCGACAACCCACTAGCAACAATAATACAACAACAACAAAGACGACACACGACAACATGAACGCACCAAAACTCCGAAACCGTAGTAGCCTTGACCATACACACGCCTCGTAAAGAAAGCCCCTGACCCCGACCCACGACGACACATACAAACAACCCTCACGAGTAGGAAACCCGCCACAAGCATTCCATAAATTAAACTGATCGACAAGAAACATGCAAGGAGAAATAACTTACAATGATTCTAATGATCAAGCGCTACCGCCTAGGTGACGCCCGAAGAAGTCCAGAACCATGTGAACCACGACTAGAAACGCTTGCTCGGTGAAGGTGATTGATGGTGCAAAGGAAACGAAAATAGGAGGAGGTCGTGCGAGACTAAGGTGGTTGACGGTGGTTGTAGGGAATGACGAACAAAATTAAGGGAAAAACAAGAAGGATGAATAGGCTGCCATGGATTAGGGTTAAAGAAGAAGAAGTTGAAATGGGTAACGGTGGGATGCGATGAAAGGTTGACGAAGGGTACACAAAAGTGTAATGGGCTTGTATGCATACGTACAACTTAAAGAATTTGAGGGTTTAATTATTCTTTTTTTGTTCTTAGGTTTAAGTGGGTTACAATTCGTTGTTCGGGTTTGACTTAAGTATAATTTACGGGTGTTATTAAAGGACCAAAGAAATGGGTCAAGCAATAATACATACTATTACCCATAGAAGAGACCCGAGATAACATAAAATACTAGTCTTAAAATACGGGTTATTACAATCTACCCTCCTTATAAGGAACTTCGTCCCGAAGTTCACGACTTAGCTAACTTGACCAAACACACTCAATCTCGTCATGAACGATCACCCTCTACTAATGTGATTATCGTAACTAACATCACGGAGAATAAGCGAACAAGGGTATTACAATCTACCCTCCTTATAAGAACTTCGTCCCGAAGTTTAGGATCCAACCAATAATGACACCTCTGGACAACCCAACACCTTCCACTATTCAACCTTAATCGAATACATCACATGACTTATTATATAACTAATTATTGTATCTTCATCACGTACCACCATATTACTGACTAACTATTCACGCATTTATGACAACTGACAACCATTCCAACCTATTACGCGAAGATTGACACGATCATTAAGTACACACATCCTAGGGAACAACGGGGTATGACATCTCTACCCTCCTTATATGAAACTTCGCCCCGAAGTTCATTAATCCTATACTCACGCTACCCCACACATTTTATATATATATATATATAGCGACACTATCTTGACACTAACAGGTCACTCTTTCTCAATAATCTTATCACATAACACGTTATTCAATTATCAAGGACGCCACTGTAAACCTTTAAACAAATACACTTGTAAGCCATGGCCAGGCCGGGGTGAGGAAGTTGGTAATATTGGCAATCGACTCATGCGATCCATCATAACGACTTTCAACATATTTCTCATATACAAGGATTACTTGGTCATTTCACGGCCTCCAACTCCTTGGCATCATTCCTAATACAACAGTTCCTCGTGTTTCATCTATATTTCCAAACTTACTCACCCATCAACTCGTCACGAGTGGTAGGTCTTACTCCGCATTCCTCAACATTTCACAACATAAATTCTCTTTTTACTAATAAGTGCAGACATCATCACTTAGATTTTTCTCGTGGTTCAACATAAGTATCAACAGACTAATTGCATACCCGTTCTCATATGTCACATTTCACGAACATAGTCCCATAAAAACAGGCCGCTTATTAGTACCATTGCATTTTTACTCATTATACTTGTCATGACTTATTTCACATGATGGCATGTCACATCTGATATACCTGTAACTTTATATAGTCGTGTGATTTTTTTTTTACTCTAAGACACTCTGCATATATTTAGATGCCTTAACTATCCCAAAGGTAAGACAATTAGTTCACACAAAGACGGTTTACCCACGCTAAGAACATGATAGCCTGTGATATTCTAGTTTACTACACAGACTCGGGATTGTCATGTTACTACCATGTACTATAACCAGACCTTTGAACAATGAATCATATGTGATGACACAGCGAACTCACGTATATGCCTTGGACCCTTATTATTCATTATTCCAGACCCTCGTACCGTCATTGTACTTATTATCTTTCTTTATTGGGTCTTAATATCGTGACTCTCTTTCCACCTTGTTAGTATTATTATTACTCTTATATATACCGTTAGACTCGTTAAACACCATCATTGGGACATTCTTACAAGTGATTTAAACGATGATACCACAATTTCATGACATCTAATCTCTTCAATATATCTCATGACTCGGTTTTATTATTAAGACATGTACTCCCAATCTATATTATGATAACATGTTGACACAGTTGTATCGTTAACAAGTTCAGATTCACATGTATACATACGTGTAGGAAAAACATTTAGGCAAGTAATAACATAACTATCATGGTACAACAATAACACAACTGGACACTTTTAGATGACCATGTTAATAGCCTCAGACCCTTAGACAAATGACGTGATATTCATTCCTCAGGACTAAAAACTAACTAAATAGTTCATCCGGTCTTACGTTTTCATAAGTGTTTATTTAGACACTAGCATGTGAGTTAAAACCAACAATCACTCCACATATACTTGTTAATTAAAGACAAACGCTCATCACGGACGTACGCGGACAATTATGAACAACATATAATTAGTTTACCAAACATGTCAAAATTCTTTACATTTATTGCGACCAAAATATGAAATATGGCGTTTCGTTTACTCAGATATAGATAGTGTACTCGGTCTGTAATTTAACGAATCGACCTTGCTTGACTCATTGAAACGACTCTCACCTAACGGATACGCATCCCGACGTTATTCCAACTCACATAAGGAACTTACGACCATGGCATTTATCTAATAACATGTTTAATCCACAGGATCCACGTTGGGCAAATGAACACGACTATAACCCGAATTTACCCCTAATTCATCATTAGTATATAAGACTTCATTAATTATATCATAAAATAAGGTAGGTACTTTCACTTTAGCGCATTCACTTGAACGAGGCGAAATAATGATCATTTAGTGGATTTGGACACATTCTCGTAACATGCTTTCATGATAAAAAAAAATCAAAATTAAGTCATCTAACTCAAAACAGTGTAAAATCAGTGGGTCTAGATTCACAAGACCTTCCTATATCTTATACAACTTCATAGTTAAAACAATTTTCCAATTCAAAACGTAACTGTGATTTGCAGAATCATTTTCGTTAGCTGATAGATTTTGTCCTCGAAAAAGTCTCGATTTATAAAACGAGTTTCAAAACACCTTTTTGAGAAAAACCAAGTTCCACATTATACAGACTATTCAAAGTGACATCAATAAAAGTTCCAAATGATGATTCATATCTGTAAGTAAGGTTTAAAAATGAAAAGCGTGACTATCGACAAATTTGCGGACCAAGTTCGACCTTCATTCAAAATTAGTTTATTCCGACTGAAGGACTTGAAATTAAATCACAAAATTTACAGTGAACAACTAGACTTAAAATAATAAATATGAGTATCTTTTCAAAATTTTGTGAAATAGACACTGTAAACAGGTAAACTGATTCAGTATCACATGGTTAAGGTTAGCGAAGGTGTTGTGTTGTAAGTTGTTATGCCATTATCTCGACACAGTTAACTAACAAGCACGTTGTTTAGGCCATCAAAACAGAACTCAGTAAACACATTATTCAAGTTAGATGAAGTGTTCTAAATGTGTATGTCAATAACCTAACACGGGTTTTTATAAATACGTATTTAAATCATCAAGAATAGGAATTGACAACAAGGTACGACTCGGAACCTATCACGCACATTATTGACAGGCAAGCACAAAAAAAAATGAAACACAAATATCCAAGTATCTTTGACAGAAATTCACCTTAATGAATACAACGCCACAGATATATCATTACAATAACACGTACTCAAACTCAAGTAATACACAATTTTCGATTTCACACCTGAAGAGTTTATGGATCCCTAAGTACCTAAGAGGGGGAGGGGGTGAATTAGGTACCTTTTAAAAATTCAACTTAATCTTTATTGATTAAAGTAAGTTGAGTGGAAGTAGAAAATAATTAGGTGAAGAAGTACTAGACTCAACATACAACGGACAGTCAGACTGTTACTCTCTGTCTTAGCAAGGAGTACGGCTACAGAACAAAGACACAGTATATCGACCGTTTTCAAACTGTATTCGATTCGCTTAGCAGAATGAGAAGCTACAGACGAATGTCACAGTATGGGCGACTGTTGTATGAAAAGAAATAGCACAACTAAAACTAAGTTTGAAGTTTGAGCAAATAAAAGAAAAACAAAATAACATGCTTTTATCGAAAGATGCAGCGGAAAAGTAAAGAACACGATAAAACACGATATTTTTGAATTGGTTCGGCCAACACTCTAAGGGCCTACGTCCAATGCTTTTCTTATTGCTTTTCTTTAGAAATCTACTCCGAAATCAAAAGACCCTTACAATGAAAAGCGACCCATAACCTACTCCGGTTACGACCAACAACCTACTCCGGTTGCGATTTGAGTTTACAAGACTACTCCGTCTCTAACTCACCAATGACCTACTCCGGTCACGACCAATAGCCTACTCCGGCTACGACTCTTAATAACTTAGAAAGTTACAAAGATTACAATTGAAAACCGAGTTAGACAAGAGTGTGTGTGATTCTGTGTGACAGAGTGTTCGACTGTGACTTTGAAATTACTGAAGACTTTCTCTTTTGAAATACTTTGCAAAATGCTTTTAAGATAAAAACCTTTGAAAACAAAATGCAATAAATGAAGTTTTAGTTTGAAAGTCTTGAGAAATAAATGAGGCAAATGAGTTTCTTTTATAGTAGATGTGGAAATGGGTAAAAGAATGTGCCTCATTGGAAAATCCAAGGGTTAAAAGGAAACCCTTAACTTAGTGTAAAAGGAAAGCTTTTTCAAAAAGAAAGGGAAGCATGCTTAAGGTTTACCAAAATTGAAGGGAAGGTGTTTACTTGAAAGGTGTTACTTGAAAGGAGAAACATTTCAAATTCACTTTCAAAAGTGAAGAGCCATTTTTGGAAAACCTTGGAGAAGAGGTGCATTGTTTTACAAGAAACCAAACCATCCCTTTTTCTTAAAGAAATCAGATTTTTTCAAAGTCAATTTATATTTGTAAAAAGATTTTTCTGAAGATTTAACTTTTGAAATCAAAATCTTTTTGAACCATTAAGAGCTGTCGAACGATGTAACAGTCAGTCCGACTGTTACATACTGCTGTACTGAAAAACACACACTTTGCCATTCTTTAATGACTATGGACTTAGACTCAATTCTATTCTCTTCACTTGAATTTCTTGATCTTTATCTTGGGTAGCTTTGGCTTGTCTTGATATCATCATTCTTGAATTAGCACATTTGATAATTATCGCACTAATAACGATTAACCTATAAGATTAAACTAGAGCACAAGTTAAATAGGCATTGTCATCATCAACAAACCCAACAAATTCCCCCTTTGATGATGACAAGCCTAAGCAAAAAACTTAATGTCCCAAGTTCCCCCTCAAAAGGTTAGTCTATCAAGATTAGTAATCACATAGTAAAGGGTTTATAAGCTTAGAAGGAGAACTAACAATACTTAGACAAAATATTAGATATAAGAACTAAGAACTATCAAGGAAGGATCAAGAATTCGTTCTTGAGGACATGTGTTTTACCTTTTCCCCCTCTTGGCATCATCAAAGAATCTGTCATAATTCCGGACACAGTAGAAAACACATAGAACATAGGCACATAATATTACGAAAATAAATTAAAAAGCATTCAACAGGCAACAGTCACCAAGACTGTTACAGAATCCAGAAAAAGTCATACAAACCATTGTCTTTAAAAGAAAATAATAAAAATAGTTTTTTGATTTTTAAAAGAGAGATTAATTAAGAGGAATCAGACTCCTCATCATCATCATCAGCGTCGGAATCCATTTCACCACATTTTCCCTTCACCAAAGCAGAAATTACCCCGATATTCCCTTGCATCTCATTCATTCTTGCATTCAATTTATCCAACCTCCCAAGAACTTCAGCCCGAAATCCAGCAAGTTCTGCCAATATGGCTGTAGTGGCAACAGTCGGCTCGACTGTTGCATGCTTATCACGCTTACCCCACTTAGAAGAACCCGCCGAAGCCTTAACTAATTTCTTGTTAATTACCTCGACCAACATTTTACCCATAATCCCACTGGTCATAATATCATAGGAACGGTGAGTACCGACCGTAGTAGGAAGAAGGACCCCTTTAGCTCGAAAAACCATGGATAACCACATGCAGTAAGGAAGGGAGACTATAGGGTGAGCTCGAGTCGAGATCTGAGTCTGGGTGAGATGGAGACGGTGGAGGATTAGGGCAGGCAAGTTTATTGGCTTATGTTTGATTAAATGATAAAGGAAGTAGTGTTGGTAGATGGATACCTTGCCTCTATCATTATTAGGAATGAGAGATCGAATAAGCAGATTGAAGAAGAACTTATGGGGTGGTGATAGCTCGGCAGGGGCAACAGTGTCAGTGGTTGTTGCCTTCGGGTGGAGGAGTGAGACAATATCAGTAGGAGATACATTGTCGGGTAAGGTGACCCAAGACTCGGAGGGGGTGAGACAATATCCGGAGTCGGGAATACGTAGGATTTTTCCTAATTGATGGGCTGTTAAGGTCAGATCTTTGCCATTGATTTTAGCAGTAAGAGAGATGGGTGGATTGACATTAAGGGTAGCATAAAATTGTATCAATTCACACACAAAAGATGGTTCTTTGTACTGAATCAGAGAGGTCCATTTTTGGGCTTTCATAGCATCCTTAAAAAATGAAAAGGCGGGACTGGATTCATACCATTCTCGTTCGAAGACTCGGGTTGTTGTTATTTTATCGGCTTTGAGGATCTCCTGACATTTGGAGAAAACATCGAGAGGGAGGGCCAAATCTTCGAGTTGCTTCATTATTGTGGCAACGGTCCACTTGTCTGTGATGTTCACATTTTCAGTGGGAGTTAAGTACTTAGGCCCTGCTTTCGATTTCTTGGCAATGGATTTCCCCTTCTTTTTGGGTGCAGGAGATGGAACAACATCCTTGCTCACAGGTTCGTCGGAGGTGGAATTCATAGATCCGGGAATGGCATTAAGATCCATTGAAGCATTGGATCTTTTTTCTGGGGTTGCCTCAGTTTCATTCAGGTCACCCACCACCTCTTCTATGACATTAGAGGGAGAAGATGATGTGACATGGACGGTTTTTACAGTAGGAACCCGGCCACTTTTCCGACGTTTTGTCGATGGTTCAGGAGCAGTAGGAACCTTGGATGATTTCTTGCGTTTGAGGGACGAGATGGGATTATTATCCGTGGGTGACATGTCTATGGGTGTGGGTTGAGACAAGGATATAGTGTGAGATGAAGATTTTGTGGTTGAGGTGTTGTGGGAGGATGATTCTTGAGAGGGAGGAAGACTTGCTATGACTTTCATATGCTCCTTTTGAATTTGAGGAGTTAGAATGTTTTTTGGGATTTTGGAGTTTCTTGGAGGCATAGTTATGGAGGTAGAAGAGGAAGATGACAAGAAAAGGAAAAAGGGTAAAGATGAGTTTAAAGAAGGTAAGAGAGAGTTAAAAAGGAAGATGTGATGTTACAATGGAAAGAAAAGAGAAGAAGGTGAGAGGAGGTAAGTGTACTGACATACGTTACTTTTTTTTTTTTTTTTTTTTTTTTTTTTTTTTGAAATTTCAAATTTCGATTTTTTTTTTTTTTTTCAACAGCTGCTCCAAAAGATATAGATATGAAAATAAAGAAGATATTTTAATATGGGAAGGTGAGTAGATATGGGGAAGGTAAATATATTGTGGGGAAGGTGAATATGGGGAAGGTAATTAATATGGGAAAGGTAATAGTGTGGGGAAGGTAAATATGGGGAAGGTAATTGTGGTAGAATAGGAGTGTAGGAGTGATGATGATGGGAAAGAAGATGGGAAAGAAGTAAAGAGGAGAGAGAAAAAGATTTTAAAAGATTTTTTTTTTTTTTTTTAAAAAAAAAGAGAGAGAAAAGTATGGCAGTTGTCAAGTATTGGAAAGGTAAAAAGAAGTAAAGGTGGCGTGAAGAAGAGAAAAAAGAGGAGAGAGGGAGATATTTTTTGGGTAAAAGGAATATTTGGAGGATAATAGAGTATAATATTTACTAGATAATATATGATGGATATTTTGTTAATATGTGGGATATTAGTTTTATTCTTGACAACTTCCCAAAAACTAAAAGACAATGGTTAATACACACAATTCAAAATTCATCACAAAAAAAATGCCAATTAATTCATTAAGTAAGATTAAGGACTAAGTCACATGCATAATCACTAGAATAAGAATTATCGGTTCGTCTAGCCAATCATGCGAGGAAAAACGATAAATCACACATAGTCAATTAGAAAAATTAATCAAACCAATTTCGAGTCGAAACTTCTTGAATTGGTCTCTTGCTAGTGGCTTAGTAAATATATCGGCAATTTGGTCTTCGGTATTGCAAAAATTTAGCTTAATGTGACCCTTTTCTACGTGATCTCTAATAAAGTGGTGACGTATATCTATATGCTTAGTTCGAGAATGTTGAATCGGATTTTTAGATATGTTTATGGCACTCGTATTATCACACATTAAAGGAATAGAGTCATAAATCATACCAAAATCGACAAGTTGTTGTCGAACCCACAATACTTGAGAACAACAATGAGCGGCGGCCACATATTCACTTTCGGCCGTGGAGAGAGCAACGGTGTTTTGCTTCTTCGAACCCCATGAAATGAGACACGGACCTAAGAAGGTAGCGACACCCGAAGTACTCTTTCGATCGACCGAACACCCCGCATAGTCTGCGTCCGAGAAACCTACAAGGTCGAAAGGACAACTTAAGGGGTACCATAGATAAAGCTCTTGTGTTCCAACCAAATACCGAAGAATGCGTTTTACGGCTTTAAAATGAGATTCTTTGGGATTTGCTTGGAAACGGGCACACAAACAAACACTAAATAATATATCGGGACGACTTGCGGTTAAGTAGAGAAGTGAGCCTATCATACCTCTATACACCGATTCACTAACATTCTTACCACTTTCATCCTTGTCCAATTTGGACGATGATACCATCGGTGTAGTGTATGGCTTAGCATTGGTCATCCCGAATTTAGTTAGCATCTCCTTGATGTACTTTTGTTGGTGAATCATAATTCCTTCTTTTGATTGCTTGATTTGAAGACCGAGAAAGAATCCAAGTTCACCCATCATACTCATCTCAAACTCCGATTTCATTAGATTAGAAAAATAAAGAGTAAGGAGTTCACTAGTTGCTCCAAATATAATGTCATCGACATATACCTGGACAACCAACAGTCCATCCGACTGTGACTTTATAAATAATGTCTTATCCACCGAACCTCTACGAAAACCATTTTCAAGCAAAAACGTTGACAAGCGATCGTACCAAGCTCTCGGGGCTTGTTTTAAACCATAAAGTGCTTTGTCAAGTTTAAAAACATGTTCGGGATAATCATTATCTATAAAACCCGGAGGTTGCTCCACAAAGACATCTTCCTCTAAATAACCATTTAGGAAAGCGGTTTTAACATCCATTTGAAAAAGTTTGATGCCTTTGTGAGCTGCAAAAGCTATTAGGAGCCTTATGGCCTCAAGTCTAGCTACCGGTGCATAGGTTTCGTCATAGTCGATACCTTCTTGTTGATTATAACCTTGCACCACTAGTCTAGCCTTGTTCCTTACGATTTCACCGGAATCGTCTAGCTTATTGCGAAAGACCCATCTAGTACCAATGACGGTACGATTAGAGGGCCTAGGGACAAGATGCCATACCTCATTCCTCTTGAATTGGACAAGCTCTTCTTGCATTGCTATCAACCAGTCGGCATCACTCAGAGCGACTGTGACATTGGGCGGTTCGATTTGAGAGACAAAAGCGTTGCAAGAGTAGAAGTTGTTGAGGGATGATCTTGTCTTTACTCCAGATTTTAAGTCACTAGTCAGATTTGAGAGGGGGTGTGAGCTTTGATGCTTCCACTTCCTTGGAATGAAAGTATCTTCCCCCTCGACTGTAACAGTCCTTCCGACTGTTGCTTCATGGCTGGGAGTCGATGCTTCCACACCAGATTCTAAGGACTCCTCTGGTCCTTGGACATTAGCTGCTGCTTCACCATTATCTCCTTGAAGGTTACTTTCAGGAGGATCATTAATTCCCCCTGAACTTGTGCCTTCGTCTTCAGGTAACAGTCTGGCAGACTGTTGCTCAGCAGCTCCGTTTTGCTCATCTTCAAGTGTGTGTTCTTTTCGAGCAAGGCCTATTTCGAATTCTTCATCTTCTTCATCATCATGTTGTACCTGCTCAAAAAGACTAGATTCATCAAATATGACATGCACACTTTCTTCGATCATCATGGTTCTTTTATTATAAACCTTGTAAGCTTTACTATGATCGGCATACCCTATGAACACGGCTTCATCACTACGGGGGTCGAATTTTCCTAAGTTATTTTTACCATTATTATGCACAAAACACTTGCTTCCAAAGCATCTAAAATAGGAGATATTCGGTTTTCTACCACGTAGTAACTCATAGGGAGTCTTATTTATTATACTTCTAACCATGACTCTATTATGAATGTAGCAAGCGGTGTTTACCGCTTCGGCCCAAAAGTTTCTAGGTAGCTTACTACATAACAACATAGTTCTAGCCATGCTTTCAAGAGTTCTATTCATGCGTTCTACAACGCCATTTTGTTGAGGTGTCCTAGGGGCCGAAAAGTTGTGGTCTACTCCATTATCATCACAATAAGCACCAAAAGATGAGTTCTCAAATTCGGTTCCATGGTCGGTTCTAATTGACACAAGTTTTAGATCAAGTTTGTTTTGAACCCTTTTTAACCATATTAGAAATTCATCAAATGCTTCATCTTTGGAACTTAAAAATAATGCCCATACAAATCTAGAGTAATCATCAACAATCACCAATACATAGCGACTTCCACCTCTACTACGAACTCTCATAGGACCACACAAATCAATATGCAACAGTTGCAGTGGTCGTGACGTGCTGACTATCTTTTTGGATTTAAAGGAGCTTCTAACATGTTTGCATTTAGCACATTGATCACACATTTTATCAAATTCAAATTTCATGTTAGGGAAACCATCAACAAGATCTAATCTTCTAAGTGTATTAAGAGTTTTAGCACTAACATGTCCAAATCTTTTATGCCATAACCACGGGTCATTTTTCATTACGCTCATGCAAGACATAGTTTGACCATTTAAAGTATTCAAGTCGGTTAAGTAGACATCTTTGACACGTCTACCTTCAAGAACAACTTCACGGGTAGTAGCATTCAAAATACGACATAAACTAGTACTAAACTCAACCAAATTACCACGATCACATAATTGAGAGATACTTAGAAGATTATGTTTCAAACCTTTGACAAGCCGCACATTGTCGACACAAACCAATGAAGACTTACCAACCTTTCCAAGTCCTATGACTTCACCTTTTTTGTTGTCTCCAAAAGTTACCGTGCCACCATCATACGCTTCTAGTGAGAGGAATTGGCTTCTATCACCCGTCATGTGACGAGAGCATCCACTATCAAGATACCAATCACGGCGTCCCCTCACCAAGCCCTACACGAAATTAAGAGGAGAGTTTAGGAACCCAAACGGATTTGAGTCCCTTAGTTAAAGCATCCTTAATTAATTCCCTTCGTTCCCATGTCTTGTTAGTAATTTTAATACCACGATTAATACTTTGATCCCTTTTCTCACAAGCATTGAGAAAATGACCGGTTTTACCACAATGATGACAAATGATGTACTCGGGAAGTGCTACATATTTTCTTTTCCCAAAGTCTCTTTTAGTGGGGTTGGAGTTGTGAATTTTACAATCATGACGTCTATTCCATTTGAACCCAAGCCCCTCTTTTTCACGACACAAGTTGTCTTGATTAGTAAGAAAATTTAGCACATTTTGACTTCCTTCCCAAGTTTTGTGGACTCTTCTAGCTTCAACAAGTTCATTAATAGTGTCTTGAATAGAGTGAGTGAGACTCTCATTTTCCTTAATTTTTTGTTTGAGCAATTTTTCGGATGTGATACACTTAGCTTCAAATTGACGCAAACTTTTATCTCTTTGTTCAATTAAACATTTAAGGTTGAGATTACACGCCTCTAAGTAGAAAATTCTAGCACTTGAAGATCTAGACTCTAGAGTTCCATTACTAACAAGTTTCTTTTGGAGTTTCCTTAACTCTTCTTTAGTCACATCGAGATCAACCTTGAGATGTTCATTCTCTTTGGTCAATTCAATAGTTTGGGGGTTAGGAGACTCATTGGGAACAGTAGATTGGGTTGTAACGATTTTTAGATCAAGCAACTCTTTAGACAAATCTTTGTTGATCTTTCTCAAATTTTTCAGCTCGTTTTTAACTTCATCAGTAACAGTCACACTGTCTGTTGCTTTAAGTGTTTCTTTAAGTTGGACATTCTCAATTGCAATTTCCTCAATTTCTTCTTGCATAGCAAGAGACCTTTTAGTTTGAGAACGACACTTATCAAAAAGACTATCAAGCAACTTGCAAACTTTTTCTTTGGAGTAAGTTCTAACTTTAGCCTTAAGTCTTTGTACCTCATTATCGGAGTCGGAATCTGAGTCATCGGGATTGGCCATGAGACACCTAAGATGTTCAACTTTGGAGTTATTGACCTTAGTAGTGACACACACATTAGCATCTAACTCCTCATCTTTGGGTTCGTCGTCTTCTTCCGAATCGGACATTCCCCAAATAGCGGACATGACCTTACTTTTATATTCCCTTTTAGCTTTATCACGTTTATCTTTAGAGTGAATATCATTCCATTTAGGACATTCTTTGATTTGATGAGTTTTATCACCACATTTAAAGCATCCTATGGTTGAGCTAGGTCGTTTCTTAGGGAATCGTTTCTTATTGAAATTATTGTTAAACTTACGATTTCCTTGACCATTTACCATACCAACAATGTTCCTAGTGAACATGGCAAATCCGTCCTCTTCGTCCTCATCCTCATCACTTGAGGCGGACTTGAGAGCAAGACTCTTTCCCCGTTGGTTATCACTAGAACGCTTCACGAGGTTTAGTTCGTGAGCCATTAGTGATCCCATTAGTTCATGGAGAGTCAAGACGGATAAATCTTTAGCTTCCTCTATGGCGGTGACCTTTGGTTGCCATTTATCGGTTAGACTACGAAGGATTTTTCTAATGATGTCTTCGGACTCGAAATCTCTTCCTAGACTTTTGAGCTCATTAATGATACAAGAAAAACGACTTGATAAGCTATTTATGGACTCGTCTTTTGACATGTGAAACATTTCATATTGTTGCATGAGAAGATCAATACGGTGTTTTTTTACTTGAGACGTACCCTCATAAGCAAGCACAAGGGAGTCCCAAATCTCCTTAGCCGTGGGACATCCACTTATACGACTCACTTCTTCCTCACCGACACACCTTTGAAGTATTGACATAGCCTTAGAATTTTTCTCAACAATTTTAAAGTCATCTTCATCATATTTAGACTCATCTTTAAGTTCGGTAGACTTGCCATCGGCACTAGACACTTTGATTTCAATTGGACCCTCTTTAATAATTTTCCAACATTGATAATCGATACTTTTGATATAGTGTTCCATTTTTAGCTTCCACCAACCAAAATTCTCACCGGTAAAGACCGGGATCTTGGAGTGTTTAGCAGAATCCATGTCGAGGAATCAAACTCTAGGTAGTTAGCCTTTAAAAGAGTACGAGGCTCTGATACCAATTGAAGAGTTTATGGATCCCTAAGTACCTAAGAGGGGGAGGGGGTGAATTAGGTACCTTTTAAAAATTCAACTTAATCTTTATTGATTAAAGTAAGTTGAGTGGAAGTAGAAAATAATTAGGTGAAGAAGTACTAGACTCAACATACAACGGACAGTCAGACTGTTACTCTCTGTCTTAGCAAGGAGTACGGCTACAGAACAAAGACACAGTATATCGACCGTTGTCAAACTGTATTCGATTCGCTTAGCAGAATGAGAAGCTACAGACGAATGTCACAGTATGGGCGACTGTTGTATGAAAAGAAATAGCACAACTAAAACTAAGTTTGAAGTTTGAGCAAATAAAAGAAAAACAAAATAACATGCTTTTATCGAAAGATGCAGCGGAAAAGTAAAGAACACGATAAAACACGATATTTTTGAATTGGTTCGGCCAACACTCTAAGGGCCTACGTCCAATGCTTTTCTTATTGCTTTTCTTTAGAAATCTACTCCGAAATCAAAAGACCCTTACAATGAAAAGCGACCCATAACCTACTCCGGTTACGACCAACAACCTACTCCGGTTGCGATTTGAGTTTACAAGACTACTCCGTCTCTAACTCACCAATGACCTACTCCGGTCACGACCAATAGCCTACTCCGGCTACGACTCTTAATAACTTAGAAAGTTACAAAGATTACAATTGAAAACCGAGTTAGACAAGAGTGTGTGTGATTCTGTGTGACAGAGTGTTCGACTGTGACTTTGAAATTACTGAAGACTTTCTCTTTTGAAATACTTTGCAAAATGCTTTTAAGATAAAAACCTTTGAAAACAAAATGCAATAAATGAAGTTTTAGTTTGAAAGTCTTGAGAAATAAATGAGGCAAATGAGTTTCTTTTATAGTAGATGTGGAAATGGGTAAAAGAATGTGCCTCATTGGAAAATCCAAGGGTTAAAAGGAAACCCTTAACTTAGTGTAAAAGGAAAGCTTTTTCAAAAAGAAAGGGAAGCATGCTTAAGGTTTACCAAAATTGAAGGGAAGGTGTTTACTTGAAAGGTGTTACTTGAAAGGAGAAACATTTCAAATTCACTTTCAAAAGTGAAGAGCCATTTTTGGAAAACCTTGGAGAAGAGGTGCATTGTTTTACAAGAAACCAAACCATCCCTTTTTCTTAAAGAAATCAGATTTTTTCAAAGTCAATTTATATTTGTAAAAAGATTTTTCTGAAGATTTAACTTTTGAAATCAAAATCTTTTTGAACCATTAAGAGCTGTCGAACGATGTAACAGTCAGTCCGACTGTTACATACTGCTGTACTGAAAAACACACACTTTGCCATTCTTTAATGACTATGGACTTAGACTCAATTCTATTCTCTTCACTTGAATTTCTTGATCTTTATCTTGGGTAGCTTTGGCTTGTCTTGATATCATCATTCTTGAATTAGCACATTTGATAATTATCGCACTAATAACGATTAACCTATAAGATTAAACTAGAGCACAAGTTAAATAGGCATTGTCATCATCAACAAACCCAACAACACCTAATCATGTCTACAACACATTGTATTAATCAGGTGAAATAGAAACGACACATTTATATATACATTGTTGCTCTTTATAATATAAACAGATCAGCATAATTTCAGATATCACATACGTTTTCAAGAACCAATTAATAGAAAAGTTCGTTTACGCCATTACGAGAGAAGGATGAGGACCAATAAGGGTTACACAGATCGATATAAAGCAAGTAACACACATTAACTCAAAACGGAACTCAAGTATTCTTACATTGTTCGACTCTTAATCTCATTAACTCGTACTTGATTCACATGCGACAACGCTCCATTAACATGTCACGACACCATAAAATTTCTAGATACCGATTCTAGCTAACATGAAGGCAGCTTGTACATTACATTGGCAAGGAAACATATGATAATTGAAACAGAATTAAGTATTCAGGTATTTTCGAATAGTATTCTCATTGCGACACACTTAAACAACGTAAGCTATTGACCCTCTAGACATATTACGATACCCGTACCATCACCAGATAACGTCCCCGTCCAAGTAATGTGATGCGGCTCTAGTATACTAATTCTGCGAGATAGACACAGGATACCACAAAATCGACTAATAAAAACCATCTATCGCTCAAAACACTATTAGTACAGACACTTTGGCAGTGTACTCAACGTTAATATCCCTCTAGTTATGATTCTTCCTTCATTCACGGACCATCGACTCTTATCCTACCCTTACGTACTGTAACATATAGCTCAAATGGCCTCGTACTAATCATTATAACAGGTTAATACTGTAACTACGTACTAGTCATGCCTCAGCTTATACAGTTCACTACGTCACATATGTCAAACAACGCAACCAGTTATCACAGGAAATCATCACAAGACGTTCATTGCATCACAGCGTATCCCTTCCTAAAAAATATACCCATCTCATTCTCACACGTGGTTACCGGGTCAAGACCAGGAGGGCCGAAGGTGGTATAAGGACGTCTCCTCAACCGAGTTTTGGGGGCTCCTGATGGTCCATCACCGGGGTTCATTTTATTTTCCTAGGTTCATTTATTCAGGATCCAAGATCGTTCGCTCTGATACCACTTTGTAACACCCTCATTTACGTAGGAGCCTTACCAGACATTCCCAAGTAAATAAGGATGTTACCATCTCGGTTTTCCGAGAAAGTAGCTCATTACAATACAACATGGAATGCCAAATCGACCCTGTGATTTAAAACATTACAACTCATTAACTATTACAACTCTGGTTATACAGCGGAAGCTACACCTTCTATAAAAACAGGAATGCCTATGCATTCACCCGTGCTACGTCTGGACTCATAAGTCGCGCTCACCCCAATCCCGTACATGTATCCCAGCATCCAAACACATCATAATATACATAACCTGCATTATAGACTGCTCCCCAATCGATCGGAAATATCAATCGGATCATCACAGACACGTCAGATATACACACCAGGTCAGTTTACGATAAAATTAAATAATATTAGTACAACGAACATCACAAACATCAGTATCAGCATCATCATCATCATTCCTATTATCTATCGCGACCGCAGTCACGCCCCGTTAGTCTGAGTGTGCACACCCCTCCTAAGCTCTCCTAGAAGGAAACATCAGGGAAGGTCCCGAGATCAACCGGGCCTAGCTAGTCCTAGCTAGCTTCTCTCAATCGGCACACAGCCGCAATATCAATAGGCACACAGCCTCAATATCAATAGGCACACAGCCTCAATATCAATAGGCACACAGCCTCAATATCAATATACCATTATACCATTATATATCATACAAAATGCATACATACAACGTAAACTGAGTAAGGATAACCTTACCTAGTTAGTAGGTCACCACCGCATCCGCAATACAAATCAGCATGGAAATTATAGGAAGTCCGATCCTAATAAAATATTATATAATTAAATTAATATTGACCCTAACGTAGCTAAATTATAAAATGAAACCCGACCCGACTTAGTCATGACATATTATACTTAAATTACTATTGTATCTAACGTAATTAAATTATATAGTAAAATTGATACCAAACTAACTAAATTATAAGAGGTCATCGATTCGACCTAACTAATTTATGAAACGAGACCAACCCACTATTTTATATTGACGGTGAGTCTTCTCGTGGCTAACCCGAGAAACAATCATAGTGACGTCATGCTAACAGCATCCTAATATTAAGCAACACCACAACAAACGGCACCAGCCGACAACCCACTAGCAACAATAATACAACAACAACAAAGACAACACACGACAACATGAACGCACCAAAACTCCAAAACCGTAGTAGCCTTGACCATAAACACGCCTCGTAAAGAAAGCCCTTGACCCCGACCCACGACGACACATACGAACAACCCTCACAAGTAGGAAACCCGCCACAAGCATTCCATAAATTAAACTGATCGACACGAAACATGCAAGGAGAAATAACTTACAATGATTCTAATGATCAAGCGACTACCGCCTAGTTGACTCCCGAAGAAGTCCAGAACCATGTGAACCACGACTAGAAACGCTTGCTCGGTGAAGGTGATTGATGGTGCAAAGGAAACGAAAATAGGAGGAGGTCGTGCGAGACTAAGGTGGTTGACGGTGGTTGTAGGGAATGACGAACAAAATTAAGGGAAAAACAAGAAGGATGAATAGGCTGCCATGGATTAGGGTTAAAGAAGAAGAAGTTGAAATGGGTAACGGTGGGATGCGATGAAAGGTTGACGAAGGGTACACAAAAGTGTAATGGGCTTGTATGCATACGTACAACTTAAAGAATTTGAGGGTTTAATTATTCTTTTTTTGTTCTTAGGTTTAAGTGGGTTACAATTCGTTGTTCGGGTTTGACTTAAGTATAATTTACGGGTGTTATTAAAGGACAAAAGAAATGGGTCAAGCAATAATACATACTATTACCCATAGAAGAGACACGAGATAACATAAAATACTAGTCTTAAAATACAGGTTATTACACTACGGGGCTGAAGCACTGCTGCCTATAGAAGCACGTATTCCGACCCTTCGATCCCAGCAGTATGACAGGGCGAGCAATGAGGCTGCAACGACCAAATCTCTTGATCTAGTCGGTGAGGTGAGGCATGAGGCCTGTATCAACATCGCCGCCTATCAGCAACGAATGAGAAAAATTTACAATAAAAAAGTGAATATAAGGAACTTCCAGGTAGGAGACCTGTTCCTAAGAAGGACACAGGCAGTAGGGAGGTCGAGAGAACATGGCAAGCTAAGTGCCAATTGGGATGGCCCGTATGAAGTCACCCAGATTATGGGACCAGGAACTTACAAAATAGCCAACCCTGGAGGACTAGAGCTAGCTGTGCATTGGAACGTGGACACCCTGAAAAAGTACTATATTTAGCTTAGAAACTCAAACAAATTCCTTTTTCCAAAATTGGCGGAGGACGGTCGAAGTAAAATGTCGATGGCTCTGACCATGAATGTTAAGTTTTTCAAGAAATGAAAAGGATTCTCGAATTAATACTCGTTGTCTGTTCAGAGTAGCACTTCACACACAAATGAGCGGGGGGCAATAGGGGGAGGGCCCCCCTGTTGCAAAACCCAAGGAAAATAGACCCCCCCAACAAAACTCTAAGTCCCACACCTGCCTATGAGCAAACAGGGGGCAGGCCCTCTGAACATCGGCAAGAAGCCAGGGTCAGGCCAGGCCTCATGTGCCAAACGAACAAGAACTGAGACACAATCAGCATTGTATAAAAACTCTAAAGTCCCTCTGCCTACCTCTGGGCAGGCAGGGGGCAGGCCCCCTAGACTTCGACCAGAAGCCAGGGTCAGGCCGGGCCCCACGAGCCGAACCAACAAGGACTGAGGCACCCTAACCTTGTATAAAAAACGCAAAGTCCCCCCACCGGCCTCTGGGCAGGCAGGGGGCAGGCCCTCTGACTCCAGATCAGGAGTCAGGTTCAGGCCGGGCCCCATGCGCCGAATGAACAAGGACTGAGGCACCCTTAACCTTGTATAAAAAACGCAAAATTTCCCCACCTGCCTCTGGGCAGGCAGGGGGCAGGCCCTCTAGACTTCGGCAAGAAGCCAAGGTCAGGCCAAATCTTGAAGCATGATAGGAATAACAAAAATAAAACAAGCAAAAAAGCATTCATAAAGATAAAAGAAAATCACAAGAGTTTACAAAATCCGGTTACAAGAAAAATCGGGTTACACAAGCAGGCAGCCGGTCACATCAGGGTCCGGCGTGCAAAAGATAGAAAAGTCAACGAGGAAGAAGAGGCGCAGGAGGGTAAGGACATGAACCCTCAGAAGACGACTGCCCTACATGTTACGCAACAGGGGCATCCTGGTCAGGACCAGGGGCCTCTTCAGGCGACTTGTTGGCACTGGCTTCGTTCTTGGCTGCGTAAAGGGCATGGAAGGCATCCTCGTTAAAATCCGGAAGCATCTCCCTGATGACCTCCATAACAAACTCTAAAGATGAAGAATCTTCTGTGTTGAAGGTCTTGTCCACCTTCAAGTTATCATCTTGGATGATATCTTCCTTCTCCTTGAGCCACTTTTCGCTCTGAACCTGCAGCTCACCCCAGGCCTCCTGAAGATCTGAGTCAGCCTTGGTCAGGCGAGTAGCATACTCCCCAAGGCGGTCCTCCAGCTCAGCAGCCTTCTTCTTGGCCTGCTCCAGCTCGGCAGCCTCTTTCCTGGCCTGCTCCAGTTCAACCTCCAAGCTCAATGCCTCCCTTACGGCCTTCTCACCCAGCTCCTTCCAACGGGCGACCTGACCCCGGGCTTCCTCCAACTCGTTTTCATGCTTGGACAGCTGAAGCTTCAAGTTGGCAATGAGAGCAATATCTCTCTAAATCATCGCTATATGGTCAGGAAGGGAGGACCCCGGGGTGATGTTCAGTTCCTCATCACTCAGGCGGTCGAGGGCCGCCAACTCCGCAGAAACCTGGAAAATCCTGGAACAACGCTGGATAAACTGGGCCGCCTGGTTGCTGGAATGGGTCAGAGCCCTGACAATCTGGTTCACTGACGAAGAGTTGGTGTCTGAAAACAAGGCGGAGACATCGACGCTCTCACCAACAACAAAGTTAAATTTAGCATTTCCTCCCTCCGTAAACAGAGTCTCTTGAAGGTCAGGAGTAGGGCGCTTCGCCTGAGGTGTGCTGGCATCTGCTTCCTGGTCCACCACCTGGTCGGCATCTACCGGCTCCCTATTCTTCCTCTTCCTGCCCACCAGGGGATTACTCTCCCCAGTCTCCTCAGAGGCATAAGGTTTCGCCCCCACAGAGGGACGAGCCCCAGGGGAGGTACCTCCGCGCTTGTTAGCCGGAGAGGGAGTACCCTCTGAAGCAGCCTCCACCTCTACTGTCCTGGGGACAGGAGTCAAAGCTGGAGGACGTGTAGACGACGGCTTGGGAGGAGGAGAGGGGAGCCTCGCACTGCTGGCCAAAATGCTCTTCACATATTTCATGAGGGTCTGCTTCTTGAAACCGGAAGGGAGGGGAGAACGATTATTAAAGGGCACGAAGTCCTTGTTCATGCCAATATCTCTCAGCTGCCTCTTGGACCAGGTATAAGTAACGAGCTCTGCAAAAATCAAGAAACTTCACCCAGTAAGCATGTGATAAAACAAGGGTCTGGAAAAGCCAACTATTAACAAACCCCTAAGCTACCTTCTCCAAGGCCAGGGTTTAACCCCACTGGGGTCAGGTAACCATCAGTCGATATAAGGTTCGCAGGGGGAAGCCAGACAACAGGGTCGTACACGCCTTTCCCATCCTTGGCAGAAACGAAGCGCTTGACCAAGGACTCCTCTTTCTCGTTCAGCCTGACTTCAAGAGCCCTCCCTCTGACCCCAGGGTGGTACTCCTGGCGAGTCTCCAGCCGGGTGTGGACGTGGTTTCTGAAGTGTCGGGGTATCCTCTACCCTTCCGCACTATGAACATACAAGAAGTTGTCCTTCCAGTCCTTCAGGCTATTCATGATTAACCAGATCAAGGAACAATTCTTCTGCCTGAGGAGGGAAAAGTATCCTGGAGAACTGCCCCCCTCTGCAGAAGCAACCATCTGCAGGCCAACCATGTATCTAAAGGCGTCTATGGAAGGCTCCTCATTCAGGAACAAGCAGGTCCAGGTGTAGGCTACCAGCGACCAAACAGCCACGGCGGTCAGCTGGGCAATGGCCACGTTCATACGCCTAAAGGCCTCCTCCAAAAAGGGGTGAAGAGGGAAGCGCAGACCAAATTCCAGGCATTTGTGGTATACAACGATGCAGCCGTTGGGAGGATTGCACACAGTGTCCTTTTCCCCAGGGACGATAACTGTGTAGCTTTCCCCAAAATTGTAGAACCTGGCTATGGCCCCGGCGACATTCTTTTCCATTATAATCTCCCGGTTCTTAGGAGCAGGGTAGGTCTGTAGGGGAATCCTATACTTATCCTTATCTAGGTAATAGGTTTTCCCTGGATTCCTAGGCACAAGGGGGCCGGCGATGGTAAATGGATCGGTCTCCAACGCCTCGTCATCAGAATCAACAACGTCGAAGGGGGCAGGGTCGGGGGAGTTAGCGCCCCCACTATTCTCTAAGGGCGCCCCCTCGGCCACCATAACCCCTGGCCTGCTAGAGGAGGAGGGAAGGTCAATGTCAACCCTACCCCCACCCTCCTCTGACCTTTCGGTAGTCGATTCACCGAAAGATAGAATTCGAGCGCGGCGGTGAGTCATGGTGTCCAGAGGAGCAAGAAAAAACGAGTAATGGAAAGACGAGGAAATCAGAGAGCAGGGTTCTAACCTAATTAAGGGTCGCCGGAGAAAGACGCCGGAAAAGCTCCTCAGTTCAAATGCTCAATGAAAATGGGATTATTTTGAAGAGGATGGGTCTTTATGAATTTGAAAGTGTAAAAGGGGGAATGAGGAGGGTAAAGGCGCTTTTATAGGAAGGAGAAGACGAAAAGTCCCCCCTGGGAAAGCCGTCCATTCAAGACATCCTCCCTACAAAACCCCCACGTGTCACACTTTTCAAATCCAACCACCCACCACTTCCGAAGAAGCCTGGAAAGCATAACAAGAGCAGAGGGAAATCATTACGTAACGTCACCCAAAAAAAAACACACACACAGCAAACAGTACATTAAACGAAAGCCTACCAAATTTTTCATTGATTAAAGGCCCAAAGGGCCAAAATTACAAAATAAGATGGAAAGTAACAAGATTACAAAAGGAGCCTGAAAGTCCGGCTCAACCTGCCTGAGAGTGCAGGGTAGACCTAGTCTTCGTCAGAGCCTGGGAATGAGTAGTCCCTGGGGCTGCTGCAACCTCCATCGTCAGACCCCCAGTCCCAGTTGTCCAAGTTCTTCATCGGGTCGTCAGGGCCTTCATCCTCGCTCCCCTGGGGATCCTGGCCAGACGAGTAGCCCTGACCATGACTGTCTCCTGAGTCACAGCTGCTCAGGTCCCAATCCTTGCCAAACTTCGCCACCCTGGCGCCCTCAGGATGGCCAGAATCGCCCCTTGGTTTCTTCGATATAGGGGAAGAGGGGCCTGAGTCAGGGCAATCAGGGTCATAGTTCTTTGGCTGAAGCCAGGGCAAGTATTGGTGACACCCCTTGTAGGAACAGCCCCCTGCCTGAGAACAGTATCGGGGCCTCGGTTTTACAGAAGGTAGAGCCTTTATAAGGCGTTTAACAGTCCTGGACTGGGAGCCTACCCCAGGAATTTGAAGAGAACGAAGCTAGGTTTGCCTGCAGCGACGAATGGCCAAATACACCTGCCTGGGGTACTTGAGCCTCCTGCGCCCCCTATAACGAAGAGCATTGACAAAAACTCCTTGTTGAAGAATCATATCCCTTACCCAAGACATCATGAAAGAAGAAAAAGTGAAAGAAGAGGATGTTGAAGAAGTTTGCAAAGGAAAATAAAGTGGTATCAGATTTTATATACATAAAACAAAAGTCATGCATTAAATGACGCCCAACCGTCCCTACAGTGGAGGGCCAATAGCCGGTCTGGCACGCGGCTCAAGGGGCCATCTTACAAGAAAGTAATCATGAGGAAAAAGCATCCCAACTCTTTGCATGCCCAAAGTCATTTAAGACATTCCCCCTCGGGAATACGCGCGACATTAAATGCGGAGGGGGATTCAAAAAGTCAACCTCCCTCCATCTTGATCAAAAAGTCGCATGCTGAGGGGGGCCCCTGCTTCCCTCCTACCGACGAGGGCCAATTGATGGGAGTCGGTTGCCTACCACGGGCCGCTCGCCCTGAGGGTCTCGGGGCAGCCCGACCCAAAAACACGAGGGAGCTGCCTGGCAGGCCAGCCAGCAGGACCTTGTGTAACACCCCCATTTACCCAGGAGCCTTAACAAGACATTCCCGAGTAAATAGAGGTGTTACCATCTCGGTTTCCCGAGGTAGCAGCTCATCACAATAAAATATGGATAGCCAAACCGGTTACACGATTTAAACATTACAACTCATTAACTATTACAACTCTGGTTATACAGCGAAAGAATACACATTCTATGAAAACGGAAATGCCTATGCATTCACCCGTGCTACGTTTGGACTCATAAGTCGCGCTCACCCCAATCCCGTACATGTATCCCAGCATCCAAACACATCACAATATACATAACCTGCATCATAGACTGCTCTCCAATTGATCAGAAATATCAATCGGATCATCACAGATACATCAAACATACACACCAGATCAGTTTACGATTACATTAAATAACATTAGTACAACCAACATCACAAACATCAGTATCAGTATCATCATCATCATCATTTCTATTATCTATCGCGACCGCAGTCACGCCTCATCAGTCCGAGTGTGCACACCCCTCCTAGGCTCTCCTAAGAGGAAACATCAGGGAAGGTCCCGAGATCAACCGGGCCTAGCTAGTCCTAACTAATTTCTCTCAATAGGCACACAACCAAAATTTCAATATGCACACAGCCGCATATCTCAATAGGCACACAGCCGCAATCTCAATATCTCCATTATACCATTACATATCATACAATATGCATACATACAACGTAAACTGAGTAAGGATAACCTTACCTAGCTAGCAGGTCACCACTGCACCGGTAGTACAATTCACCACGGAGATTTTACGAAGTCCGATCCTAATAAAATATTATATACTTAAATTAATATCTGTCGAACCTAACGTAACAAAATCGATACCGTTCTAACTAGATTATAAGTTGAGACCGACCCGACCTAATTAGATTATAAACTGAGACCAACACGACCTAATTGAATTATAAATTGGGACCGACCCACCATACAACATCAATAGCAATAAACTACTAACAACAATGGCAACACATGACAACAGTACATAGCCTAATACGTAATCAACCTCACGGCTCACGAGGCACTACTTACACCGACACCGACATACAACAACCAGCCTCCCGACAACAACATTCCCAACACCACGACACCACCACCACGACAACATAAACCACACCACTGTAGCACACAACGACAACAATAACAATCTGACACAATAACCGAAACTATACGGAGTATGGAAGGTACGTGTTTATCTGACGACGACAACCGACAACAAGAACACGCAACAATAACACGTACCAGGCTAAAAACGAGTGCGGGTTAAGGCAACGAAAGACGAGAAACCAAGCGTCTTAAGAAGGTACGACGACCGAGGGTTGCGGGCTGGGTAAAAGACGGTGAAAAGGAAGGAAGGGGCTGATCATGGTGAAACGGTTGAAGACAATGGGATGAAAGAGGAAGGAGGCGCAGCTCGGTGCGGAGTTGTGAAGAGAATGAAAACTAAACCTAAGTAACTACTTTATTCCTCCGTAATATTATTATTATTATTATTATTATTATTATTATTATTATTATTATTATTATTATTACTTGATGGGGGTCGGTAGCCAGCCTCGGGTCGCCTGCCAGTCAGGCCCCAGGACGCCCAATCCCTGAATAAGAGATGGCCTGCCCAGCAGACCTCCCAGCAATGTCATTAAAAACTCCAAGTGAATGGCCTTAATCATTTAGCCGCCTGGCACGGCCTTGCCGCCTGCCGAGCAGGGCAGACCAAGCTTCCTGCCTGCTTCCAGGGCGCTCCCACCCAAGCAGGACCAAAGGAGGACCGAGGACCCATCCGTCATTTTACCTAAGGTAAGGGGAAGTGAGTGGACAAGGTGAGTCCACGTGTCGCACAAGTATCCACTATTTTCCCTCTTCCCTTTTCTCTTTTCCTCTCTCTTGTGGGAAGGTATAAATACTTTCCCATTTCCCACATGAGAGGGGTTGGATTTTCTCTCTCTAGACTCTTACTCCTAAAAACGCCACCTAGTTCCTCACGAGCTAGGTTCATCAAGGCATTTCACGGACTAACTTAGGCATCGGAGAGGGTTTCCTTGGACAACCTCCGAGGCCCTGTGCGTTCATTGTGCAGGGAGCAGGCCAACTCCGCCGGGAAGGTCCGATCAAGGGAGTGAGACAAAGGAGAGGTTTAAGGAAGTCAGACGATTAATTGTTCACTAATAACTCAATTATACAGCCCGGATCCAGAGCCGGGTTAATTGTTTCCGTAACCGGAACAATTTGGCGCCGTCTGTGGGGAACTTACGGTTGTGCTCACGAGTTACCCACTAAAATCAACCACTCATAATCACAAAAAACTAAAACAATCATGCCAGAAATTGTCGATACCAGTGCAGGGACGGGCCCGACGGTCCCACCGGTGGCCCCCCTGTATGGTATGCCGCAGTTGGAGAGGGTTCCTCCTGCCACAATCCTGGGGATGGGGGGAACTAGCCTCCACGGCGGGCCGAACGCTACTGTAACACCTGAGTTGGGGACACACCCTGGGCACGCTCTGAATCTGACCCCAGCTCAGATGGTGCAGACGGCCGCCTTCTTCTTCGCAATGCTAAACCAGGAGTTCACTCCTGAGGACCTGGTAGGCAGGGTCGCATCGGCCCCCAGGCAGCCACCCTCAGTAAGCAGGGATGGAGCTGGGGGCACGAGGCGGACCGCCGCCAGAAATGCTCAGAGGAAGGCAAGAAGGATGGCACAAGCGTATGCGCATGTGCAAAGGCGCATTACAACCGGCAACCCAGAGCCACCTGTCCAGCAGGCGTTCTCCATTCACACAACAGAATCCGCGTCTGGAGAACAGAGAGGCTTATCCCGGGAATTACAGGAGCGAATAAGGCCCAGGGAGCCCATGTCAAAACGCCTGGGAGAAAAGCTAGGCGGGGTTTTCTCCAGGCTAACACCGGCGGTCAAAGAGCAGTCAGCCCCTGGTTTATCCCAAAGCCTGCAGTCAAGGCTCAACCGGGGGCAACCGCTCGAATCTAAGTATCACCAGGGTGAGAGCTTCTGTCACTCTCAAAGGAAGAGACCCAGGCAAGTCTCCCCTGAGACAGAAGATGAAGCAGCGAGCAGACCGCCTCCAAGGCACCGCTCCCCCAGTATGAGGAAACCGGCCCATAGACAATGGGATACTCATGGTAACCAATATGGGGAAAGCAGGTCACGATTGGTAGGCAGGCCCACAAAAACCCCACTCCATCCTGAGGTACAAGAATACCCCATTCCAAAAATTAAAATGCCCACCATTAAGTTTGATGGGACAACAGACCCAGAAGACCACCTGGCGGCATTTGAGAGCCACATGGGCATGTACGACGTAGATGATGCCATCTGGTGCAAAGTTTTCCCAACCACCCTGGTAGGGCTTGCACAAGGATGGTTCAGGGACCTCCGCCAGGGGTCAGTCAAGTTCTTCATAGAGTTGGCCGAGATCTTCCTCGAATAATATGCTGGGAATAAAAGAAGACGCCTCACTCGTTTCGATCTTATGACCCTAAAGCAGAAAAAGGGTGAAAGTGTAAGGGAATACCTGAGAAGGTTTGATCTATCCTACCAGCAGGTCAGGGAGATCAATGATTCCACCGCCGCCTACGCCCTGACAATCTCCCTGCTTCCAGGGGAAATGAAAAATCAGATGATCAGGGCCCAGCCAGAAACCTTGGCCATGGCCAGGAAAATTGCGGAAGGATTTATTCTGCAGGAGGAGTTCCACGGCCTGACGGATACCCCTGCAGGCCAAACAAGGCCGCAAGGGGGACCGCAGGGTGGGCGTGGCAGAAATGACCCAGGCAAGCAGAGAGAAGAGGGAGACACTCCCAAGAAGGAGCGCACTGTCTACCAGCCCAGGTTTGACAGTTACACTGCCCTCAACAAATCCAGGGCGGAGATCTTCGAACTAGAAAAGGAAACCGCTAAGTGGAATCGCCCGAACAAACCTCGCAACCCAAAGGGAGACCCCAAGAAATTCTGCACCTTCCACGACTGCATAGGCCACACAACCGAGGAATGTCGCCACCTGAAAGACGAAATCGAGAAGTTAATCAGGAACGGATGGTTGGCCAACTACGCAGCCAAGAGCAAGTCTCAGAAAGAAGTATCTGAAAAACCCGAAGGGTCAGGGCAGAATCGCATGGTAATCCACGTAATATAAGTGGGTACTGAGGGCCAGCTCAGTCGAAGAGGCCAAAAAAGACAAATGCGTGAACTAAAGAACCAGATCTGTTATGCTGAGAAAGCAGGAAGTCCAAGAGGAGTAACATTAAGCATCACCCCTGAAGATGCAGAGCGTGTGGTGTACCCACACAGTGATCCTTTGGTGCTGTCCCTGGAGATTAGCAACCACATTGTGCGGAGGTGCATGGTAGACACTGGCGCATACACGAATCTGCTGTACAAAGACGCCTTCGAGAAAATGGCCCTGGAAAAAAGGCACCTACGACCTGCCCCCGGATCGTTATACGGGTTCAGTGGAGCAGGCGTGCTGCCCATGGGAGTCATAGACCTACCCGTGACCTTTGGGGAAGGCTCTACTGCCAGAAACGTCAGGGCAACCTTTGTTGTTGGGGACGCAAGATCCGCCTACAACGCCCTAATTGGCAGAGCCACCCTGGACGAAATCGAGGCGGCCATCTCCATCAGGGCCCTCACCATAGCATATGTCACCGATTTCGGGCTAGAAGGAAAAGTGCGCGGGGACCAAGAGTCAGCCAGACAATGCTACTCCGTGGCCCTGCAAACACACGAAAAAGAGAGAAAAGGAAAAAGAAAGGCTGACAGTTCCCCCAGCAGGGAAGGCGAAATTCCAGTCGAGAATCAGACGTCCAACCACCTGGAGCCAGGGGGCGAAAGCATGCTGGTAGACTTAGAGCCAGGGAGGCAGGTCCTAATAGGAGCTGACCTGGAGAAGTCCTACCAGGCTGAACTGATCAAGCGGCTGAAAGAAAACAAGGACGTATTCGCCTACTCGGCAGATGAGATGCCCGAGGTTGATCCATCGTGCATCGTTCACAGGCTGAACGTAAGCATGGACGCTCGCCCTGTAAAGCAGAAAAAGCAAAATATGTCCGCAGAAAAGGACGTGGCAATCAAGGAAGAAATTGACAAGCTTTTGAAAGAAGATTTTATTGAGGTCTGTGACTACCCAGAATGGCTGGCGAATGTAGTCATGGTCAAAAAATTGTCGGGCGCATGGAGAATGTGCGTAGACTTTACAAACCTCAACAAGGCCTGCCCGAAAGACTGCTATCCGCTCCCCAGAATCGACCAACTGGTGGACGCCACCAGTGGTTATACCATGCTGAGCTTCCTAGACGCCTTTTCAGGGTATCATCAAGTATACTTATGGCAGCCGAACAGAGTGAAGTGTGCGTTCATCACCAGTTTAGGCACCTACATGTACAAGATGATGCCATTCGGGCTTAAAAATGCAGGGGCCACATACCAACGTTTAGTTGATAAAGTGTTTGAAGGTCAAAAAGGCAGAAACATTGAGGCCTACGTCGATGACGCCATCGTGAAAAGCAAAGAAGACAGGGAGCACCTGATAGACCTGCAGGAGACCTTTGGTTCCCTGCGCGCCTACAAAATGAAACTCAATCCAAAAAAGTGTACATTTGGGGCCCGTTCCGGTAAATTCCTGGGGTTCTTGGTCAGCTCTCGGGGGATAGACGCCAACCCTGAGAAAATTTAGGCAGTTCTAGACCTTCCTGAGCCCAAGACCATTAGAGACATCCAGCGCCTGACGGGCCGCATGGCCGCCTTGGCGCGATTCGTTGCCCGATCAGCAGACAAGTCTACTCCTTTCTTCAAGATACTGAAAGGAAACAAACAGTTCAAGTGGGAAAACGAGCAGAAAGAGGCCTTCGAGCAATTGAAGGACCATCTTAAGAAGCTCCCCACCCTGGCAAGACCAGTAGCAGGAGAAAAACTTTTCCTCTACATCGCTGTGACTAACATAACTGTCAGCGCGGTCATCTTACGGGAAGAGGCGAGCACCCAACAACCTATATACTTTGTAAGTCATGCGCTGGGAGCAGCCGAGAAAAATTACCCGATGGTCGAAAAAGCCGCCTACGCAGTCATAATTGCTGCCAGAAAACTCATACCTTACTTTGACGCGCATCCGATCGTGGTCCTCACCGACCAACCGCTGGAGAAAGTGTTGGAAAAGTTTGAAAAATCAGGGAGATTACTGAAATGGGTGATCGAGCTGAGTGGGCTAGGGATATCTTACCAGCCAAGAACAGCCATCAAAGCCCAAGCCTTAGCAGATTTTCTGGCTGAATGCTCCCATTCAGGGGAAGAAGAGACTCCTGCCGAGGAGTGGGTCGTGCATACTGATGGATCCTCGACAGCCAATGGCGCAGGCGCAGGCGTCGTACTGACCAGCCCAGGGGGGGCTGACTTTGAGCATGCACTCAGGTTTGTCTTCCCAGCATCGAACAACGAAGCAGAGTACAAAGCAGTACTCGCAGGCGTCAGGCTAGCTAAGGCCGCAGGGGCAGAACGGATTGTCTTGGCGACAGACTCCCAGCTCATCGCCAACCAAATCAATGGTGAATACGAAGCCAGGGACCAAGCAATGGACACATACCTAGAGATGGTGAAAGGAGAGTTATTAGGCCTGAAATCATATGAGATCAAACAGATCCCCCGCTCCCAGAACAGTCGAGCAGATGCCCTGTCAAAACTGGCAAGTTCCAGTCTACAGGACATACGGAGGTCAGTGTGGGTTGACGTCTTGCATGAGAAGTCTACCAGCCCCTGTCAGGCGATTAGCACCGTGGAGGAAGGGCTGGAAAGTTGGATGACTCCCTTCATCCAATTCAAGAAACATGGTGTCCTACCATCAGACGCAGCACAAAAGAGAAAGGTACAGGCTAAAGCAGCCTGGTTCATACTCATTGATGGGGAACTCTATAAGAAATCTCTTTTACTTATCCCCTGCTCAAATGCCTACGGGCAGATCAAGCTGCTGAAGTGTTGGAAGATATCCACTCAGGGATTTGTGGACATCACATCGGAGGGAGATCACTGGCCCACAAAGCCCTAAGGGCAGGCTACTACTGGCCTACTATGCTGGCGGATGCCAAGAGCCTGACCCAGAAATGCAGAAAGTGCCAACTCTTCGCCCCATCAATCCATGCCCCGGCCCAGGAGCTCAGGCCAATCCTATCCCCCATCCCCTTCGCTCAATGGGGGATGGACATACTAGGACCCTTTACGGTGGCAACAGGGGGCAGGAAATTCTTGATTGTCGCCATAGACTACTTCACCAAATGGGTAGAAGCCGAAGCGGTGCCCAACATTACTGAGCCGGCAGTCAGAAAAGTGGTCTGGCAAAATATTATCACTAGGTTCGGCTTGCCAAAAATGTTGGTATTTGACCATGGCAAACAATTTGATAATGATCCTCTAAGAGTCTGGCTGGAAAGCCACAACGTCGCAGTCGCTTACTCAGCCGTCTGTCACCCTCAAACCAACGGACAGGCAGAAGCAGCCAACAAACAAATCTTAAATGGCCTGAAGAAAATGGTGGATGACTGCAAGGGTAGGTGGGCTGACGAGCTTCCCAGTATACTCTGGTCAATCCGGACTACCAGAAAAGAATCTACAGGCCAGACCCCGTTTGGTCTGGTATATGGAGCAGAGGCATTATTACCAATTGAGGCAAGGATCCCTTCCCTGCGCTCCCTGCAGTACGACCGGGCTGAAAACGAAGCTGCAATGGTCGAGGCCTTGGACCTGGTAAATGAGTTAAGGGAGGCCGGAAGCCAGTACCAACATCGTTGCCTACCAGCAACGAATGAGGAAAGCCTTCAACACCAAAGTTCGTCAGAGGAACTTCCAGATGGGTGAACTGGTTCTAAGAAAAACGCAGGCGGTTGGAAAATCAAGGGAACATGGAAAGCTTAGTACCAACTGGGAAGGTCCATACCAAGTGACTCAAATCCTAGGACCAGGCACATACAAAATCGCCAACCTTGAAGGGCAAGAATTGCATGCTCACTGGAATGCGGACACCCTGAAAAAATATTACGTCTGAACAAAATTCGAGGATAGTTTTTATTTTTGCTAAAAACAAATGGCGGAGGACGGTCAAAGAATGTCGACGGCTCCGACCACCCAAAAAAGTCACAAGTTTTATAAAGAAATGAGAAAGATCCAGATTTATACTCGTTGCCCGTTCAAACTTGCGCATTCACACACAAACGAGCAGGGGGCAATAGGGGGAGGCCCCCCTGTTGCCAAAATCAGGAAAAATGAACCCCCCAACAAAAAATCCAAGCCTCCCGGCTTACCTACTGGGTAGGCAGGGGGCAGGCCCCCTGGACTTTGAATAAAAGCCAGGGACAGGCCGGATCAACAAGGACTGGGGGCAGGCCCCCCAACCTTGTATAAAAAACGCAAAAGCCTCCCTGCTTACCTCTGGGCAGGCAGGGAGCAGGCCCCCTGGACTTTGAATAAAAGCCAGGGACAGGCCGAACTAACAAGGACTGGGGGCAGGCCCCCCAACCTTGTATAAAAAACACAAAAGCCACCCTGCTTACCTCTGGGCAGGCAGGGGGCATGCCCCCTGGACTTTGAACAAAAAGCCAGGGACAGGCCAGATCAACAAGGACTGGGGGCAGGCCCCCCAACCTTGTATAAAAAATGCAAAAGCCTCCCTGCTTACCTCTGGGCAGGAAGGGAGCAGGCCCCCTGGACTTTGAATAAAAGCCAGGGACAGGCCGAACTAACAAGGACTGGGGGCAGGCCCCCCAACCTTGTATAAAAAACGCAAAAGCCACCCTGCTTACCTCTGGGCAGGCAGGGAGCAGGCCCCCTGGACTTTGAACAAAAGCCAGAGACAGGCCGAACTAACAAGGACTGGGGGTAGGCCCTCCAACCTTGTATAAAAAACGTTAAGGAACCTCCCTGCTTACCTCTGGGCAGGCAGGGACAGGCTGCGCATCAAACTCATGAAGTATCAAACAAAAACAGACAAAGCAAACAGAAGAATCTACATAAAAAGGAATAGTGTCAAAGGAACATAGGACAAGAGTTTTTAAAACAAGTGATTACAATTAAACACGGCAGCCGGCCACCAAAGGGCTCGGCGCACAAAGAAGTAAGGAAGTTAAAGCATTGGCGCAGGCGCAGCAGGAGACGAGCAAGAGCCCTCTGAGGAAGACTGCCCTCCATGTTAAGCAGGGGGAGCGTTTGGGCCGGAAGTAGCAGCTCCTTCAGACAGTCTGCGCATTTGAGCTTCGTCCTTGGCAGTGTAGAGGGCTCGAAAAGCATCTTCATCATAACCAGGAAACATCTCCCTGACAGTCTCCATAACTAACCCCAGACAAGAGTTGGCGCCATTCACAAAGCCCGCCGACACAGCCGTATCCACCTCCTGGAGTATTTCGTCCCTCTCCTTCTCCCATTCTTCGGTCTTCGCCGCCAAATCGCCAAGAGCCGCCTGCAGATCTGAGTTTGCCTGGGAAGGGCGCTCTCCTAGGTCGACGACGCTCTTCTTGGCGTGATCCAGCTCAGCCAAAGCTTTCCTGGCCTGCTCCAACTCCGCGAAGGCCTGCTGAGCTCTCTTTGACTCCTCCCCCAGGCGGGACACCTCCCTGGTAGCCTTCTCATTCTCAGACTTCCAGTGGATCGCCTGACCCTTGGCCTCCTCCAGCTCGGCCTCTTTTTCTCGCCAACTGATCCTTCAGGCTGGCAATGAGAGCAACGTCCCTCTCGACTGCAGAAAGGCGGTCAGAGGTAGACAGTTCCTCATCGCTCAGGCGGCTAAGGGCCGCCAGCTCTGCAGAAGCTTGGATGATTTTGGCAGTACGCTGGATGTACTGGGTCACTTGGTTGGTGGCGGAGTTGACGGTCTTGAGAAGATGGTCCGCTAGAACTGCCCCGGAGTCAGAAAGTAGGGCGGAAACATCTTGACTATCGCCGGCAGTATAATGAAACTCAGTGTTCTCCTCAGAGAAGAGGGTAGCAGGAACCCCCTGAGCAAAACGTTTAGGTTCAGGCGTGGCAATCTCCAGGTCCACCACTTGGTCAGCATTTGGAGCCTCCCTGCTCCTCTTTCTAACCAGCCCCCTGGGAGTGCTCTCCCCAGTCTCTTCGGAGCCGGCGGCCCGCGGCCTCGAGGGAATCTGAACCCCTGCTGAAAGGCCTCCTTGCCTGCCAACAGGTGAAGGGGTAGCCTCACAGGCAATCACCTTCGCAACTGGAGAGGGAGTGGCCTCAGAAACCGCCGTTTTGGCAGGCGTTGCCCTAGGAGGGGGAGGAAGCCTTGGTCTACTGAACGATAGACCCTTCAAGTGCTTCATCAGATTCTTCTCACCTCTCTTAAAATCAGGGGGAAGAGAAGGGCGACTTTGGACAACAGTGAGAGTCTCGGTCAGGCCCAGGCGCCTCACCTCCCCTTTCCTCCAAATAAAGGTAGCAAGATCTGCAAGGTAAACATTCAAGCTATCAGGGCACTTTAAAAGGAAAAAGAGTAAGAAAGAATCATCAACACTCCTGAACTACCTTTATCTAGACCCGGGTTCATGCCCAACCGGGTCAAGTATTTATCAGACGCAATAAGCTCCGCATGGGGGAGTCATAATGTAGGGCCGTACACCCCATACTTATCAGTGTGGGCAGCAAAATAGCCCGTCAATTCCTTGTCTTTCTCGCCCAGCTTTACCTCCAAGGCTCTTCCACCCACGCCAGGGTGATACTCCTCAGGGGTCTCTAGCCTGGTGTGGACATGATTCCGGAAATGACGGGGAATCTTCCACCCATGGATGCTGTATACATAAAGGAAGTTCTTCTTCCAGTCTCTCAAACTATCCATGGCAGGCCACACCAAAGAATGTCCCTTCTGCCTCAAAAGGGACCAATAACCAGGGGAGCCCGCACTCCCAGAAGAAACCATTTGCAAGCCCAACATAAACCGCAGGGCGTCAATGGAAGGCTCGGTGCCGTGGAACAGACAAGTCCAGACATATGAAATCAACGCCCTGACAGCCGTGGCTGTCAGCTGGGCGATGGCGACGTTCATGCGCCTGAAGATCTCTTCCAAGGAAGGATGGAGGGGAAAGCGAAGGCCGAACTCCAGACATTTATGGTAAACCGCTATGCACCCGTCGGGAGGGTTGCATACGGTATCCTTTTCGCCGGGGACAACGACTGTGTACCCCTCCCCGAAATTGTAAAGCCGCTCAATTACGTCGGCGACGTTCTTTGCAAGGATCAGCTCCCGATTTTTCGGGTCAGGGAAAGTACTCAAAGGGATGCGGTATTTGACTTTATCTAAATAGTAAACCCTACCCCTTTCCCGACGAACAAGGGGGCCAGAGGTTCTAGACGGGTCAACTTCCAACGCCTCGTCATCCGAGTCAATGGCGTCAAACGAAGGGGGGTCAGGAGAGTTACCACCCCCGCTGTCCGCCGAATGCTCTTCCTCAAAACCAACCTCCCTAGAGGAGGAGGCTAAATTCACCCCTTCCCCCCTCTTTGATGGCTCGGTAAAGGGTAGAATCCGCTCACGGGTTCTAGACATTTTACTCTAATGGAAGTGGAAAACAGGAAATCAAAAAGAAAAAGCAGGAAATGGAAGGCGAAAGTCTGACCTAAGATCGCCTGCCAGTGTGGTAAAAGCCCGAAGAAGGAATCTCCCAGAGAAATGGGGGTACAAAGTGGGGTACGATTCGTCAAACACCCAAGGGTTTTGCAGAAAGAGAGAATAGGAAGATTTCAAGAAAAGAAAGATTGAAGAAGGAAAAAGAAGAAGAATGTGTAACTGATTGCTTTTATAGGGAGAAAGGCATGCAAAGAGTCGCCAAAATCTCAGGAGTCCACCCAAAGACCACTGCCCACGCGTCACTTCCTCAGGAGTCAGCCCTGTGTGGTTTCCCAAGAATAACCTCGAAAAGACCAAAAAGTGTCAAGGGATTGATCACCCTATGACGTCCCCTCTTCACTTCAAACAAAAAGTAATAAACACATATTAAAAATACAATACACAAACACATCACCTGAATTTCATTTCATTAAATCTTGAAAGGGAAAATTACATTCAGTGCCCAGCAAAGAAAGAAAATATACAAGGGCCCAGAAATTCCGGTCCAAAGAGTAAACGCCCTGCTAAGCAGGCCTAATCATCATCCAAGTCAGGGGAAGGGTCCCCAGGGCTGCCTGGACCCCCAAAGTCCGAACCCCAGTCCCAATCTGGGGAGTCTTGAAAAGGGTCATCAGGGATCCCATCCTCATCCCTGTCACTTAAACAACCAAGACCTCCACTGTCGTCAGAATCTCGGCTGCTATCCTCCCAGTCCCTGCCAAAGGGAACGGCCTGGGATTCGTCGCAGGTGCGACAACCTGTCTTCTTCACAGGCGAGGAGGGGCCTGACGCCAAGGAGGAGTCAGTATCAGAGAGGTTGGGATCAAATTGTTCAGGGTGCAGCCACGGAAAGCACTCGTGGCATCCCCTGTCAAAACAACCCCCTCCCTGGGGGCAACGCCTGAATCTAGGCGCAGCAGGGGGTGAGGACCTCTTAAGACGCTTGTTCATCCTAGTAGGAGCCTTCTTGCCCTTCTGGCGAGAATAAAGCCGTGAACGGCGGCTATGGCGGACAGCTCGATAAGCAGCTCGAGCATACTGAAGCCTCCAAAACCCTCTAAAAATAAAAGTGACATGTCGAACTCCACGGCGAGTCACGAATTTCTTGATCCAAACCATGATTAAAGACAAAGAAAGGAAGGAAAGTTGGAAATGGGGCGTGGAAATGGTGAAGGAAGATGCAATTTATACAAAGAGGAGAAGCAGAGCATTAATGGAGCTTCAACCACCTCTGCAAAGAGGAGAGCCAATCACCAAACTGGCACACTGTTCGAAAACCCACTTTGCAAAGAAGAATAATCATGAAAGAAGACGTTTAAACTCTCTGCATACCCAGAGAAGTTAAAGCTCGTTCCCTCGGGAACATGCGACGCATTTAATACAAGAGTGTTCAAGGAGTCAACCTCCCGCCGTCCCAAAACAAGATGTCGCCTGCCGAGCAGGAGCCACGCTCCCCCTCAGCCGGCGAGGGCCAATTGATGGGGGTCGGTAGCCAGCCTCGGGTCGCCTGCCAGTCAGGCCCCAGGACGCCCAATCCCTGAATAAGAGATGGCCTGCCCAGCAGACCTCCCAGCAATGTCATTAAAAACTCCAAGTGAATGGCCTTAATCATTTAGCCGCCTGGCACGGCCTTGCCGCCTGCCGAGCAGGGCAGACCAAGCTTCCTGCCTGCTTCCAGGGCGCTCCCACCCAAGCAGAACCAAAGGAGGACCGAGGACCCATCCGTCATTTTACCTAAGGTAAGGGGAAGTGAGTGGACAAGGTGAGTCCACGTGTCGCACAAGTATCCACTCATTTCCCTCTTCTCTTTTCTCTTTTCCTCTCTCTTGTGGGAAGGTATAAACACTTTCCCATTTCCCACATGAGAGGGGTTGGATTTTCTCTCTCTAGACTCTTACTCCTAAAAACGCCACCTAGTTCCTCACGAGCTAGGTTCATCAAGGCATTTCACGGACTAACTTAGGCATCGGAGAGGGTTTCCTCGGACAACCTCCGAGGCCCTGTGCGTTCATTGTGCAGGGAGCAGGCCAACTCCGCCGGGAAGGTCCGATCAAGGGAGTGAGACAAAGGAGAGGTTTAAGGAAGTCAGACGATTAATTGTTCACTAATAACTCAATTATACAGCCCGGATCCAGAGCCGGGTTAATTGTTTCCGTAACCGGAACAATTTGGCGCCGTCTGTGGGGAACTTACGGTTGTGCTCACGAGTTACCCACTAAAATCAACCACTCATAATCACAAAAAACTAAAACAATCATGCCAGAAATTGTCGATACCAGTGCAGGGACGGGCCCGGTAGAAAATTGTCCATACCCAGTCTTGGTGCACAAATCTCCATACTTGGCGCACTTGCGCTGAGCAGCATCATCGACTGCGCGGCCAGGTAGAAAATTAGACATCGCAGACTGGGTCAAAGGGGACGACCCCGTCAAATCGACACACACATCACGGCCCCTATTCTTATTATTATTATTATTATTATTATTATTATTATTATTATTATTATTATTATTATTATTATTATTATTATTATTATTATTATTATTATTATTATTATTATATTATTATTATTATTATTATTATTATTATTATATTCTTATATTGTTGAGGATTTAATAAGTGGGCTCGGGTATACCTTATACGGTATAAGAAACGGTTTAATGAAATAAGTTAAACTAATTATATACTACTACCCATTAGACGAAGCATAATTAAATAGAATACTCGTAATACACGGTGTGTATTACAATCTACCCTCCTTATAAGGAACTTCGTCCCGAAGTTCACTCTCTCATCCGTTCTACCAACAATTCGAATACTATAATAATAAATCCCTTGAGTCACAAGACCATCTCCCAACACACAACTACAACAACACAATAATAGCAGCGTTACTACAACAAGACGTTGACGACAACAACAATGAAAATAACAATGACGACAACGACTCCTACAATAATAGGCCCCCCTGCCCGTCAGGGTCGGGTTACAAACGGGGTGATTACAAAGGGAAGAAGATTCCCCTGCCTGTCAGGCGTCAGGGCACTTATCCCTGACAGGCTCAAGGGGCGAAGGCTGAAGCCCTCCTGTCCCATGCCTAAGGTAGGGGAGAATGGGAGGATGAGGTGAACCCACGTGTCACTCCCTCGTCCTCTCATTTCTCCCCCCCTCTCTCTCTCTCCCTCTCTTTTGTAGGAACCTATATACTCTTGGATTTTTCACAAGAAAGGGGTTGAATTTTCTCTCTCTAGAATCTCACTCTAAAAACGCCACCTTACTCCTCACGAGTAAGGTTCATTAAGGCATTTCACGGACTGACTTAGGCATCGGAGAGGGTTCCCTCGGACACCTCCGAGGCCCTGTGCGCTCCCTATGTGCAGATGACAGGCCGTGTCCGCCGGGAAGGTCCGATCATTTGAGTGGGAGGAAAAAGAGGTCGGAAAAGCAAGACAAACATCATCCGAGTAACATAAACCCAGGATCTGAATCCATATTCAGGTCGATTGTTTCCATACTGGAACCGAATCAAAATGCAGTTTATAATATAGTATAATATTATTATTATTATTATTATTATTATTATTATTATTATTATTAATTAATAATAATATTATTATTATCACTATTGATATTATTAGTTAATATTTATAATAATATTAATATTAATTAACTAATTAATTTTATTGTTATTTTTTTTACAGGAAAATTTATCATTTCATTGATTGATGAAATTACATTTTAATGCAAAAACATAACACACTAGCCTTCCTTAATCAAGGAATTCAAGTTTTTCTATAATCCTAGAGTATTTAGGATTAGACTTATAAGGGGCAAATCTATCTATAACTAGGATTTGAATCTGAACAATGCTTGTGACACTAGTTCTTGTATTAGAAAATTCACGTTTGTTCTTTTCCTTCCAGACCTGATACACAGTTGCTGCAAGATATACAGTGAGCCAAACATACTTCCAGTGCTTTGTTCTTTTGTTAATCTGTATCCATTTTGTGTGTTGTCGTAGTTTAAATCCAAAGTGATCAAATGACATCCACTGTAGTATAGCAGACCAGACTTCCTTGGGGTAGGTGCAAGTAAAGAACAAATGTTCATGGTCTTCACCTACAGCCTCACATAAAGGACATCTGGTAGCTTGATGAAACCCTTTCTTGATATATTGGTCTGCAGTAGGTAGCTTCATTTGAATGGCCATAGAAGTGATAACTCTATGGCTAGGTGCAATGACAGGAGAACGTAAAATAGGTCTCCACTTTTTTGGTTGCCAGATTGTAATTGCAGTATACAACTTATTCACCAGGAATTTGGACTCTGATGAACAATCCTCCAAGAGCCTCTAAGCATTACTCAAGGATCCAGCAAGGTGGATATGCTTATCCCTGACTGATAAAACATTTCTGAACCCAATAGGAAAGTGTTCTTTGACCTCCATAATCCAAAAATCACCTTGCTGAATGATGTCATTATGTAGACACCCGCATTTGGCTGCTAGTGTCGACAGTGGTCTCCAACAAAGCACCCGATGATGATCGGACGCGAACGTGCTTTAACGCGCTCGGATATGGGATCGTAATCATTAGTATTTGGCTTGGGCTTTTAGCGGAGTACAAATCTCACAAAATCGACCTGAAATTCAGGCCCAGTGGGTCGTTTTCATTCAAATAAGACTAATTTGGGTCAAAACCGACACCGAAAATAAAACCGTCTTTTGGCGACCGGGTCAAAACCCGGTCAAAGATGAATCCGACACAAAAATCAGCCATATACGCATTTTAGAAGAGAACCCAAACAACCAAATCTCTTCAAAATAGGATAGAATTTAGGAAATATGGTATATGTCGTCCCCGTAGGACAGACAAGCATCTAGGAAATAAAGATCCACCTGCATCTGACGGATTGTGAACAACTGAGAAATACCCGACTGATTTAAGGCTACCCTATCCGCATCCCTAAAGCATCGGGACCAAGCTTGCAGCATCGCGGTCAAACGCTCAATACCCATAGCTAGATTTCTTGAAAGAGTTTTTTCCTTTTTAAGAAAGAAAGAATTGTGAGGAGTGCAAGAAAAGCTGAAACAGAGGATGTGTATTTATAACACCAAGGCCCTGACAGTCCTACTACTATGATTCCCTAGCCCAAGTAGGCCTAGGCATACAGGCCCGATCTCAGCTTCCTCATATCAGCACAGGAATAAAGTCATCCCGGGCATTCCTAAATTTATAAGAAGTCAAAATTTTTAAATTTTTTTTTCAAAACCATTCAAAAATTCAAAATTTTTAGGGTAATTTAACAACAATAATATCAACTATAGGGAGTCTTTCAAAAATAATATCAATTTTACTAAATCTAAAAATAATACATATTACTGGAGTAGTTAAATCAGAATAGTATAGGTGACCGGTTACCTGTAGAACCCTTCCACCATCCTTTTTCACCTTTAATTTTATTTAACGGCAATAATATCAACTATAGAGCGTCTTCCAAAAATAATTCTAATTTTAATAAAACAGAGAATAATTCGTATTTTTGGAGTAGTTAAACCAGACTAGTGTAGATGATAAGTTAGCGGTAGAACCCGTTCACCTTCCTTTTTCGCCTTTAATTTATGTCATATTACTTCACTCATTTTCACTTACTCAGTGTACGAGGCATTAAACGTCATTAATGTCCCCCGTCTTCCTCTGCTTCCTTCAAGTCTTCAACCTCACCATATCTAGCTAACAACACAATCCCACACCAAAATCAACACGTTAATCCAAACGAAACGTAGAAGCAAAACCAAAAAAGGATGAAAGGTAATGAAGAGAGAGGATGAAGGAGATAAGTAAGGAAGACTAGACCTGGCAAAACTGACCCGGTCGGAATAAGCCAAACCGAACCCGACTCGACACCCGAATTGAAAACCTGATTTTGACACGTAATTCGAATTGACCCGAGCTAACCCGTAACTGACCCGACTACTATTATAGAAAACGAGTCGATATCCCTAAAAAAAGTTGAAAGTAGCAAACTCGAGAATGACTCGAACCCGAAATTATCTGACCCGATCCGAAGTCAACCCGATTATTATAATCCAAAAGTGACCTGACCCGAAGCTAACCCGACACGATTCATCTGTTATCTATGTCTAAGGAGGAGGATGGAGGATAAGTTGCAGGTTAAATATTAATTAGGTGACCTGATGTAGTGACAAGGCTAAAGTCGTATCACCTTAATCAAAATAAACCTAACTAACAACTAACAAATAGCTAGCAGCAAGTAAGGGTCGAACCACAGAGAGATGGATGAATATTGCAAATTATCTATAATTGATTCTAAACTATTTAAATTCCGATTTGTTTGGATTTGTTTTCTAAACTATTGCAGTAATGTTAATAAAGGGTTCTAACAATATTAAAAGAGATCTAGGGTCTTACGGTTCACTATGCAATTAAATTGGGTAAAGTTAATTAATCATTCAATCAATCAATCAAAGTTATTTAGGGCAAAGACACGGCCTCTCGGATCTTATGTCAACCTTAGGATAGATTCTGACGGGCTCTCGCAACTTACCAGATTATCCTACCTACTTACTTGTAAGTCTACCCTTACCAGGCTTTCGATCTTAGGTTCGGGTTCCTAAACATTCAACTAGTTCAACGTCTCAAACTAATCAAACGATAATACAAAACAAGTAGTAAGGCAATAACATATGAATGATTAATCAAATAAGTAATTAAACTAACATCCCCAATTTAATTAACATAGATCCCCTTCAACCCTAGAAGAATAAATTAGCTACTCATGGTGGTGGATGAAACGACAAAATAATTGAGCATAATTGAGATTAATATGAAAATAAGAGAAAAGGAAAAAATATCGATTATGAAGAACTGAAAGATTGAGTAATAATAAAAAGCTAAAAAGTACCGCTACAAGCTTGCAGAATTCCGATGCTAATAATAAAACTAAAACTAGAGTTTTTGAATGAATAAAAGTTGTCCTTAAACCTAGCCCTCAAACGGGTATTTATACTTATTACAACCAATTTAATTAGGAAATAGAATATAATCTAAAATAATCCCGTAGGATTCTAATTAGGATGAAATAAGAATTCTTCGGAAATTAGGAAAGACCATCTAACGCATCGCGAACCGCTCGGTTCACAAACAAACCGAGCGGTTCAAAATCAAACCGACCGGTTTGAAATCAAACCGCTCGGTACAAATTCAAACCGACCGGTTCGGTATCAAACCGCTCGGTACAAGATCAAACCGAACGGTTCGGTATCATACCGACCGGTTCGGCTTTCGTTGTCCGCCTTTATGCCTTTTTCTTCTCGTTTTCTTCATTTGTAGCTCTTAACTTCGTCTTTTGCTATGTTTCCTGTCAAAACATAAACCATATACCCGGCATAACAAACTACGGATAAAAGGCTACTAGAGTATTCTTAAGGCATGTGAAATCGGTAAAAACGGAGAATAATGCGAGAATAAATATGCACATGAACTGCGTTCATCAAAATCCCCCAAACCGAACCTTTGCTTGTCCCCAAGCAAACTCACACAGGACAACATAAAATGGCTCAGAGCAAACTTTGTCAACATGCACCATCTCAAATCTAAAACTCTCGCAAGCAAATGACACCAAAGCTAAAGAAACAAATTCTAAAGCAAAGATGAAGAGTATAAGAATTCCAAAAACCAAGCCCCAATTAATATTCAAATGCCAAACTTTCAATTTTGCATAACCATCTATGTCAAGATTTCTCGCAGTTTACACTCAGCACTCAAATAAGGGCAATATTGTGAGTTTATGTAAAATCGGAAAGACAAAACACTCACCTAACTGCGACTTATAAGAACATGCATGCAATCTAACATGATATCAATCTCTACCAACCGTACATATACATTCAATCGGACCAAAACACACGCCGAGGACTTACATATGGATAAAGTGAGGCTAATTGGGTAAGAAGGGACAAAACGATTTGGATATGTGGAGGTAAAAGCCAAGCTAGTCCAACCGTAACCAAACTAAACTCATTCCATTCTTAACCAACTTCAATCAAAAGAATTACAAATAGTACCAAGCACCTTATGTTCAGTCGTTTCATTACCGACTTCGTACCAATAACTACGAAAATATAGAAATCTATTTTCTCATAGCAAAAACACATTCCTTTTCTTGTTTCACTTTTTTTTTCTTTTCAAGTATCTCCTTTCTTTTTCTTTTCTTTTATTTTTCTTCAATTCATCATCTTCTTTTTTTTTTCCTTCTCCAATCAACAAGACATAGTACCAAATTTCACCCGAAAAAAAAACAATTTCGTCTAATTAACCAAACTAGCTTGACTAGGGTAGGCAAATATGGCATGTAGTTAATAAACGGGTCAAAACAGGTCAAATTATGGCTATGTGAAGTTCATGGGAATTAGATAAAAGAAAGGGGATTGCCTCTTTTGCATATGTCTCAATCATAAACCGAATGCATACAGGTATTTAAGAGACGAATGTCATGCTTATGCAATTTGATGTTACATGTCTCATAAGGAGTGCTACTCTCAACCTATAAGAAACTAATCATAGATGTCATCAGTTTAGGCTCTAAGTCTCACAATAAAAGTAGCTTACTTGACAACAGGTCAATTTACTCATTTGGCATTCAAGACATAATTAGCGACAAGATCAAAGAAATACTAAACTCAAATAACGGGAAAAAGTGTCATTCACAAGAAAGAGCAAAGAACTAGGGAAAAGCATGCGACAAACGCAATGTCATCATCGCCGACACGACTCTATACTAAAATCACACAAAAAAAATGAAAAATTAAATAAAAAACCTTTTTTTTTTTTTTGAAAAATAAAATAAACACACAGAACATCTAAAACATCCCCCCAAACCAAATCACACAATGTCCTCATTGTGAACCAATAAATAAAAATTAGGACACAAAGATATAATAAAGAATGGAGAGGGACAAAAAGAGTAAGAGAAGGTACCGACAAAATATGTACAGCGGATACGTCCCCCAAACCAGCAACTAACCGGGACTAAGAATCAGACCCATACCCATCAATGTCATAATCATCCTCCGGACTAGACATAAGGTCCACGAATTCTCGCCCACCATGCCGGGTTTCATCAGCAAAAGTATTACCTCCATGTAAGGAAGCATCATGGCAGGAATATACATCGTCGTGTCCATAGTAGCTGACACCGCGATCATAGTCATACTGCACCCCGAAGTTGGACTGACCAAGAGGAGGTGGACCGGTGGTCCTCGAAACGAACCGTCAGGACCAAACCAGGAGGGTAAATGATCAGTTGGCTGTAGCTGACCCTGCTGCTGTAGTTGTCGGAGATGAGGATAATAGGCTCGCTGTTGGTCGACATACATCGACCTCATCAAATGGAGCATCTCCGTATAACCCGGCGGAGGCGCATAGAAAGTACCTGTAGGTGGGACAAATGGCCTCTGAAAGGGCGGAGAAGGAGGCTGTGGACGAGGTGCCTGAAACTGAGGAGCCTGACGAGAACCTGAACCTTCACCTTGCTCAAAAGTAGCGCGACCTCGGTTACCCTGTGGAGCAGCTCTGGGGGTAACGGTAAGTAAGTAACTAGGCGCGGCAGGCGGTGGAATATCGTCATCGACCGGTGGGTTCTGCCATAGCTCTGGTAGGGAAGGATCAGGAAGAAGGCGAGATTGACCCGGAGCAAAGTGTCACAAATATTTATTATCAGCATTCGCGGAAAACCAACCTGCAGGGAAATCACTAGCAGTATACACAGTTTCCATAGAAATAGGCACCCGGTTATTCTCATCAAAAGTTCCTCGTAATAGAGTCCGGGCAAGCTGAGTCACCAATCCCCCACCATTAATCGACTTTAATCGTCCCACTTTAGTAACAATTAAACCAAAATGTTTCATGATAAGAGAAGAAATATCTAAATAAAATAAAGGTTGGGATTGGACATTAAGAGCCATCCCTATCAATTCAATTTCAGTTTTGGTCACAGCTCCATGTTCATGACGACCAAAGATAGACCCAGAAACAAATCTTTGCCAAATCCTAATTATAGGATGCTGAATAGCCTGACACGGGACACGCTTAAATCTAGCTGGTAAAGCTTGACCCGTAACCGAATACCAAAGCTGCTGATGGCTAAAACAATCAGGGGCACTCAAAATATTACCAGGATCCAAGCCAAAAGTATCCCTAAACAGTCTGAGGGGGATGGTATGAGTCTGATTCATCATCCTAAATGTCATCGTAGCAGTAGATTCATTATACTGAAAACTGCTAAAGAATTCTAGGGTTAAGTCTTTGTAAGTGGGTAAATTCATACTAAATAGACCACCCATACCAGTACTATCAAAAAACTGTTCCATAGACTCATTGATTCCACAACGACGCAATAAAGCATGACTAAGAAAACGGGTAGGGGTTACCGGTTTGGAAGCCATGATCAGGAAGAGTTCGCGCTGCCTTTCGGACTCGAAAATAACTTGTTCATACCCAGTTACTGGTGGGAATTCTGGTGGGGATGATGGTGCTTCCGATGATTCCGTTGCATGTGATGATTCTGGTGGAGAATCTGACCTACGTGTGACGTTCCTTCTTTTCCTTCCGAAAACCATTGTTGAAGATGAAGAGGAGTGATGGAAGTATGGGTGAAGGGAAGGTGGAAAGGAGATCTAATATGGTGGAGGAGTTTTTATGGGGATTTTGTTGTAGAGAGGGGTGGGAAGGGTTTAGTGAGAGAGAGTGAAATGAGGGAATGGGGGATGGGTGGAGGGGTAGAGGTGTATAAGTAACTTCGGAAAAGAGTCCCGCCGTGTGAACCGATCGGTTCAAAATCCAACCGCTCGGTTTGATTGCGTACCGACCGGTTTGAATCTGTACCGCCCGGTTCATCTTCGTACCACTCGGTTTGAATCTGTACCGAGCGGTTCACCTGCCGTACCTGCTTTATCTTTTTGCAACGAATGTCAGTACCCTCCCTTACTTTTACTCAAAAAAAATAAAAAATTAATAAAAAAAAATAAAAAAAAATCTAACACAGGACATAAAAGAAAAATTACAGAAGTTATACACACGGGTTGCCTCCCGAGAAGCGCTGGTTTTTACGGTCCCGCTCGACCGAAATTACCTCAAGAGGAAGGGGTTTGTAGGTAAATCACGTCGATATTACCTACAACTGCATCTTCATGATATAACTTTAATCGGTGTCCATTAGCCATAAAGACTTCTCCCGATTCATTCTGCACTTTGATTGCTCCAGATTTTCTGACATCGGTAACGGTGTAGGAACCGGACCATCTAGATCTCAACTTACCCGGGAATATGCGAAGCCGAGAATTGTGTAGCAAAACTTTGTCACCCTCCTTGAATTGCTTCGGGAGAATACGCTTATCATGCCACTTCTTTGTGCTCTCCTTATAGACTCGGGAACTTTCATAAGCACTTAGACAGAATTCGTCCAATTCATTCAGTTGGAGCAACCGCTTCTCCCCACTCAGAGTCGGGTCAAAATTAAGCTCTTTTACTGCCCAAAAAGCTTTGTATTCTAACTCGACGAGAAGATGACATGCCTTACCATAGACTAATCGATAGGGAGATGTACCGATGGGTGTCTTATATGCGGTGCGATAGGCCCATAATGCATCGTCTAGTTTGGTACTCCAATCCTTTCTCGATCTAGAAACCACCTTTTTGAGAATTGATTTAATTTCTCGATTAGATACTTCCACTTGGCCGCTTGTTTGAGGATGATAAGACAAACCGGTACGTTGCATAACACCGTATTTGCGTAGAAAAGTGTCTAATCTCTTCTCGTGGAAGTGTGAACCTCCATCACTAATAATAGCTCGAGGAACCCCGAACCTAGGGAAAATTATTTTCTTGAAGAGATTTATAACTACCTTAGCATCGTTTGTAGGACACGCTATTGCCTCGACCCATTTGGATACATAATCCACTGCGACGAGAATATACCGGTTACCAAAAGAAGAAGGAAACGGACCTTGATAATCGATTCCCCATACGTCGAAAACCTCGACCTCTAATATACCGGTTTGTGGCATCTCATGTCGTCTAGAAATATTTCCAGATCGTTGGCACGCATCACAAGTAAGGACAAATTTTTGTGCATCTTTGAATAAAGTCGGCCAATAAAATCCGGATTGTAATACCTTAGCAACGGTGCGAGACGGACCATGATCACCACCATAAGGAGAAGAATGACATCCTTCCAAGACACCTCTTACTTCCCAATCAGGTACGCACTTCCGAAAAATTCCGTCTGCGCATTCTCTAAATAGGTAAGGATCATCCCAATAATACCTCCTCACATCGGATAAGAATTTCTTCTTCTGTCGATAAGTACAATTAGGAGGGAAATAACCACCAACCAAAAAGTTAGCATAATCCGCATACCATGGCTCGTTGGTAGTTAGCTCGACAAGGGTGATCGCAAGTAAGGAATCGTCGGGAAAGGAATCATCAATTAATCCGTCTTCATCGAATCTAAGCCGTGATAGATGATCAGCTACAACATTCTCGGCTCCCTTCTTATCCCGAGTCTCTAGATCAAATTCTTGGAGTAGTAGGATCCAACGAATTAATCTGGGCTTTGCTTCCTTCTTTGCTAAGAGGTATTTTAGCGCGGCATGGTCTGTATAAACAATCACCTTAGAACCTATGAGATAAGTTCAAAATTTATCGAGGGCATATATGATGGCTAACAACTCCTTTTCCGTCGTCGCATAATTGACCTGAGCTTCATCTAAAGTCTTACTAGCGTAGTAAATAGCATGTAAAACTTTATCTTTTCTCTGAGCCAAAACTGCTCCTACGGCATAATCTCGAAAGGTAGATTCCAATCTGGCGATCGAATAATGGGTGCTGAGATTAATGCCTCCTTAATCCTGTCAAAAGATTCACGACAAGCATCAGTAAAGCAAAAAGGAGCATCTTTAAGAAGGAGTTGGGTAAGTGGTTTAGCAATTTTTGAAAAGTCCTTGATAAAGCGGCGATAAAATCCTGCATGACCAAGGAAACTCCTAACCCCCTTAACATTAGTAGGAGGAGGCAATTGCTCTATCACTTGAATTTTAGCCCGGTCTACTTGAATGCCTTTATCAGAAATTAAGTGACCAAGCACCACTCCCTCGTTGACCATAAAGTGACATTTTTCCCAATTAAGTACCAAGTCAACTTCCTCACAGCGACCTAAAACTTTAGACAGATTCAGCAAACAAGAGTCAAAGTCAGAACCATACACACTGAAATCGTCCATAAATACTTCCATAATTGATTCAATGTAATTAGAAAAGATACTAATCATGCATCTCTGAAAAGTGGCTGGGGCGTTACATAATCCAAAAGGCATCCTACGATAAGCGAAGGTACCATAAGGACAAGTAAAGGTGGTCTTTTCTTGGTCCTCGGGGTGAATGGGGATTTGAAAAAAACCGGAGTAACCATCTAGATAACAGAAATACTTATGACGAGCTAATCTTTCTAACATTTGATCAATGAATGGAAGTGGGTAATGGTCTTTCTTAGTGGCGACATTCAATTTCCTATAATCAATGCACATGTGCCATCCTGTAACAATTCGAGTAGGAATTAGTTCATTCCTATCGTTTTTTATTACCGTGGTGCCTCCTTTCTTAGGCACCACCTGAACCGGACTGACCCATTTAGAATCAGATATAGCATATATAATACCGGCATCTAGGAGTTTCATAACTTCAGTTTTAACAACTTCCTGCATATTCGGGTTCAGTCGACGTTGACCCTGGATAGACGGTCTATGACCGTCTTCAAGATGAATGCGATGCATGCAAAAGTCGGGAGAAATACCTTTTAAGTCACTTAAACTATACCCTAATGCCTTCTTATGTTTCCTCAATACAGTTAATAAATCAGTCAACTGAGATTCAGTTAAAGAATTACTTACTATAACCGGGTTTAGCTCACCCTCATCGAGAAAAGCATACCTGAGATTTGTGGGTAACGGTTTAAGTTCAGGTTTTTGTACCTCGACTGAACAAGAATAGGGCAAATCAGAGTTGACGGTCTCGACCATCTCAGCTTCCTTCAGATCTCATGCATATAGAAGTACCTCTATCTCGTCTACCTCAGCTTTCCAAATTCCTCCATCACCTGTATAAATCGATTCACACATTAGTAACTCCAAGGGATCCTTTGTCAAGGATCCGAGTAAAGTGGACTCAATAATGTCATCGACTGAATCAAAGGTGTCTAGACAATAGCATGACTCATCAGTTATAGGGGCTTTTAAAGTTTTATTTAGGTTAAATGTGACTTTATCTTCCCCAACCTCAAGTGTCAAACTACCGTTTTTGACATCAATAATTGCGCCCGCAGTGTGAAGGAATGGACAACCTAGAATAATGGGGATGTGTGTATCCTCGGCGATATCTAAGACAACAAAGTCGACAGGAAAAAAGAATTTCCCTACCTTAACTGGAACGTCTTCTAAGACACCTAAAGGTCTACGGACCGATCGATCGGCCATTTGCAGTGTGATACTGGTACACTTCAATCCCCCCATGTCTAGTTTCTCACAAATGGAATAGGGCATGACACTAACACTAGCCCCAAGATCACATAGTGCATTGTCGACAATATGGGTACCTATAGTGCATGGGATAGAGAAACTACCAAGATCCTTAAGTTTTGGAGGTGATTTATTTTGAAGGAGTGCACTACACTCCCCCGTGAAAGCTATCGTCTCAACCTCATTAAAGGAACGTTTCCTAGTAAGTATGTCTTTCATAAATTTAGCATATGCAGGTACTTGGGTAATTAGTTCAGTAAATGGAACGGTTACCTGGAGATTCTTCACACCGTCCATAAACTTACTAAATTGGCCATCGATCTTGCTATTGCGTTGACGACCTGGGAATGGGAGCTTCACGTGCTGGGATGGAGTAGAAGAAGGCAGCTCCGATGGACGAACCGATCGGTTTGATTTCGAACCGGTCGGTTCGCCTTTGTCCCGCTCGGTATGATCTTGAACCGATCGGTTCGTTTCTGTACCGGTCGGTTCGTTTTTGTCCCGACCGGTATGATCTTCGTCCTCTGCTTCCTTCTCGGCTTCATCTCTTGTTTCCTTTACAATCTCGTCTTCTCGTTCCGGCATCTTTGGACCATCGTAAACTGTTCCACTCCTTAAAGTAATAGCGTTGATATGTTCATTCCCATGCGGTTGATTACCTTGAGGTGGATTTCCCTGAGGCGGCAAGGTTCCTGGCTGACGTGCAGCTTGAGAATTAGCTAACTGAGTAACTTGTTTCTCGAGCATCTTATGACTTGTCTGAAATTGAGTCATCATATTCATCATCATGTTTCTCAGTTCCGCTATTTCAACGGAGTGTTGGTGAGCTTGAGCCTCAAATGGAGGAAGTGATGGAAATTGCTGTTGATTATTCTGAATTATGTTCTGTCCTTGAGGTCTTGGATTTGATTGATTTCCTTGTATTCGACCGTGAGGAGGCACATATGGTGGATTGCGGGGTGGAGGTGTTGTAGGATTCAACACATTCTGACTTGCGTAAGATAATAATGCACGGTTATAGCCAGGTTGATTCATATAAGGCAAGTTTTGATTCCGTTGGAATGATTGATAAGCATTAACTTGTTCCTGTGTTCCCATGCATTCATGAGCATGATGTCCTGACACTCCACAATCATCACAAACTATTTCCTGGGTCATAGCATGTACTCGATGCATTCCTTTATCTGAGTTAGATGCTTCATAGGAATCAAACCGCTTAGTCAAAACAGCTAATTGATTAGCAATTGCAGAGTCAGAATCGTTACCATTACCTCGGGTATTACCGCGTGGATTTCCCCATCGTGCATGGTGAGATGCCATATCCTCAATAGTCTGCCACGCCTTATCATCATCAACATTAGACTGGAACCTCCCGTTGCAGGCTGAATCAAGAGTATTACGACAATCGTCGTATAGAACGTTATAGAACTGATTGCAAAGGAACCATTCTTCGAATCCATGATGAGGGCATTCTTTGACCAACTTCTTGAATCTCTCCCATGCCTCATGGATATTCTCATGAGGTGTTTGACGAAAATTAGTGATCTGACTTCGTAGCATATTCGTCTTCTGAGGGGGATAATAATGTTTGTAGAAAGCCAATGCAAGAGAATTCCAATCTTTGATTCCAGCTGAGACCTTGTCGAGATCGGTGATCCATTCTCTGGCTGCATCACGGAGAGAAAACATGAAAAGCATCTCCATGACTTGCTCCTGAGTAACTCCTGCAGGAAGGGGAATAGTGGAGCAATAGTCAGTAAAAATTCTCATATGTTTAGCGGGATCTTCCTTAGCATCGCCTCCAAATTGGTTCTTCTCGACCAAGGTAATGAACGCGGGACGGATCTCAAAGACGCCATTAGTGGCAGTTGGACGCTTGACCAACTTAGGAAGAGCAGTCTGTTCCGGTTCGGAGTGGCTAGCAAGTTTAGGCATCTTGACTAGCGGGGGTGGTAGTAGAAGGAGAGGTGAAGAGGGATCGGGAGCGGGAGTGTCCTCTTCAAAGGACTGATATTCCGCGATAAATTCCTGGTGTAGATCTTCCAAAACTGAAAGATCTGTGGTTTCCGCGATTTCCTTAAAGAAATTTCGTCGCTTACGAAGGGTCTTCTCTGGTTCAGGATCAAACGGATATAATTCTGAACGGGAGCACCTGGGCATAAGCAAGAAACTACAATAAAGAAGTGAGAAACCGTCTCAAGGAATTTGTGAATTCCCTGAGACGAAGAAAAATAATCTAGAACCTAAAACAAATAAAAAGCAATAAAACAAAACTATCTCCCCGGCAACGGCGCCAAAATTGACAAGGCTAAAGTCGTATCACCTTAATCAAAATAAACCTAACTAACAACTAACAAATAGCTAGCAGCAAGTAAGGGTCGAACCACAGAGAGATGGATGAATATTGCAAATTATCTATGATTGATTCTAAACTATTCAAATTCCGATTTGTTTGGATTTGTTTTCTAAACTATTGCAGTAATGTAAATAAAGGGTTCTAACAATATTAAAAGAGATCTAGGGTCTTACGGTTCACTATGCAATTAAATTGGGTAAAGTTAATTAATCATTCAATCAATCAATCAAAGTTATTTAGGGCAAAGACACGGCCTATCGGATCTTATGTCAACCTTAGGATAGATTATGACGGGCTCTCGCAACTTACCAGATTATCCTACCTACTTACTTGTAAGTCTACCCTTACCAGGCTTTCGATCTTAGGTTCGGGTTCCTAAACATTCAACTAGTTCAACGTCTCAAACTAATCAAACGATAATACAAAACAAGTAGTAAGGCAATAACATATGAATGATTAATCAAATAAGTAATTAAACTAACATCCTCAATTTAATTAACATAGATCCCCTTCAACCCTAGAAGAATAAATTAGCTACTCATGGTGTTGGATGAAACGACAAAATAATTGAGCATAATTGAGATTAATATGAAAATAAGAGAAAAGGAAAAAATACCGATTATGAAGAACTGAAAGATTGAGTAATAATAAAAAGCTAAAAAGTACCGCTATAAGCTTGCAGAATTCCGATGCTAATAATAAAACTAAAACTAGAGTTTTTGAATGAATAAAAGTTGTCCTTAAACCTAGCCCTCAAACGGGTATTTATACTTATTACAACCAATTTAATTAGGAAATAGAATATAATCTAAAATAATCCCGTAGGATTCTAATTAGGATGAAATAAGAATTCTTTGGAAATTAGGAAAGACCATCTAACGCATCGCGAACCGCTCGGTTCACAAACAAACCGAGCGGTTCAAAATCAAACCGACCGGTTTGAAATCAAACCGCTCGGTACAAATTCAAACCGACCGGTTCGGTATCAAACCGCTCGGTACAAGATCAAACCGAACGGTTCGGTATCATACCGACCGGTTCGGCCTTCGTTGTCCGCCTTTATGCCTTTTTCTTCTCGTTTTCTTCATTTGTAGCTCTTAACTTCGTCTTTTGCTATGTTTCCTGTCAAAACATAAACCATATACCCGGCATAACAAACTACGGATAAAAGGCTACTAGAGTATTCTTAAGGCATGTGAAATCGGTAAAAACGGAGAATAAAGCGAGAATAAATATGCACATGAACTGCGTTCATCATGTAGCAGGTTATAAAGTCACTTATACTACTCTTGTTTAACTACTCCAATAATACGTATTATTCTCAGATTTATTGAAATTGATATTATTTTGGGAAGACGCCCTATAGTTGGTAATATTGTCGTTAAATAACCCACTATATTCCCCAATGCGAGTCGTGTTTCACCTAAGTGTTACATGCAAAATTTTATATAACTGTACACAGGTACACTCAAGGCTTCAGAGGCAAGCCCGCGCAACTCACTTAACTCCCCATCGGAAAGCCCGAGGCGACATTTCTCCCAAAACAGCACGGGATGTGCCTACATACAGGCGCACCCGGGACTCCTAAGGCAAGTCCGACTTCCCACGGAGCTATCAGCATCAACTCAGGTATGATTTCTATCTTATGGCTGGTGAGCCTTTCACGCGAGTCTAATGGACTATAAACGACCCACCGGAAGTCTGCCAGGTCTTAATCCTCGATTGGCCTGGTAACTACTCTAAATTTTGCCTTGTCCAAGCCTCAGTCAGAGTGGGGGCTCTGTAAACACCCGCATTTGACTGCTAGTTTCTACAACGGTCTCCGACAAAACACCCGATGATGATCGGACGCGAACATGCTTTAACGCGCTCAGATATGGGCTCGAAATCATTAGTATTTGGCTTGGGCTTTTAGCAGAGTACAAATCTCACAAAACCGACCTCAAATTCAGGCTTAGTGGGTCGTTCCCATTCAAATAAGACTAATTTGGGTCAAAACCGACACCGAAATTAAAACCGTCTTTTGGCGACCGGGTCAAAACCCGGTCAAAGATGAATCCGACACAAAAATCAGCCATATACGCATTTAGAAGAGAACCCAAACAACCAAATCTCTTCAAAATAGGATAGAATTTCCTTTCTAAATTTAGTCACTCCGTTTTGACCCACTCGATCGAGTGGATCAGGCCCACTCGGTCGAGTAGGCTTGCGAACCGGGCAAACCGGGCTTAGACCGGGCACTCGATCGAGTGCGCTCACACCACTCGATCGAGTGGTCCCATTTTACCCTAAACCGGGGTATTTTTCTTATAAATACCCCATCCCTTCAACACATTTTGCAACCTTTCCATACTCTACAATTTCATAACTTTTACAACTCTCCTCTTCAACCATCATCATCATCTCGACACATACACACATACTCGTCCCGAATCCCGAGATCGAAACTCATCAAAGTTCATCTCTACAAAATCATACACACCATAACTCTCCTATATACATCTAGATGCTCCCGTGCCAAAGCCACATATTAGACGAACCTGTCACCGAGAATACAAAACATGTAGGTTGAGGGTGTAAAATTCAATCCCTACTTCTCCCTTTCTTCCCTCTCTTCACTTCGTCTTTTCCGTCTCTTTTTTTTTCTTTTTTTTTTTAATTTTTTCTTTCGTTTCTAATATCGTTAGTATCTTTTTTATCATCACCATTAAAACATCGTGCATACATAAAAATATAAAAATGATCTTGAGTCAAATACGTTTAAAGACGAATCCCGTATAAGACCCTTCTAATCCCTTTACGAGTTGTAACAGTGGTGGCGCCCTCTCGAGGAGCGCCGCCCTAAACACTCAAGGGCGTGATGGAATCGCGGACATTCGTCGTTAAACATATTCGATTCCCCTTTTTAAAAGATTAGTATGAAACTTGCTGATGCAAAATCGAACATCACATAATCCGTATGGGTTAATAACGATGTCGTGACGCGGAGGGAATAATTTCGTCCTAATCAAATTCAAAGTGATTTATAACACCTTCTTTCAAAACTCCCGACACCGGTCTCGTAAATAATAAAATGCATATTACAAGTATTGAAAACTAAGTCAAGTATAAATCATGCTATATTTTTACACGACTTAGTAAATTATCGATCTAAAACTAAAAGCAATTTCGAAATCAACGTCCTTTCGAAACGGACAGCAGTCCGTACAGGGGGCACTCGATCGAGTGCCACTGCCTACTCGATCGAGTGGTGCCCCATAAAACAGGCAGAAGGTCTGTAGCAAGACTACTCGATCGAGTCCCACCGAGTGGTCTCCTTTACGCTAAAATGCGGGTTTCGCGTATCTTGTTAGCATCGTCAAATATTTTTATGACCTCGGTCATCACGTGTAAAGACTATCACGTGCCTAAACTTTCAAAACCGTGCATTGCATTATCCATTATAATTCGTCATTATCATCGTTACCATTTCGTTTGCTCCGATTTTTGCGCTTGTCGTATTGTAATTTTGGGTTGTATTCCGCTCGTGTATGTAACACCCCTGATTTTATAATTTTAAATTAAATTAAAGTTTTGTTCGTATTATTATTTTTACGACTTAACTCGTAATTCTTAAAGTTATTATAAAACGAATTTATCGTTTAATCGTTTCAAACTCCTAAAAATTCTATTTGCCTCGAGAACTCTTCTTATATTTGAAACTTATTTTTATTTCTGTTTCGATTCATTTTATACATTTAATTTAATTCTTATCGAAAGTCTATTTCGACGATTTAAATTCTAAATTCTTTTCATTTATTTATATTATGCTCGAATTTCTATTTTCGGCTCGAAGTTCATTTATTTTAAGTTTCGTCAAAATATTTATTTCCTTTCCTCGAGAAATCAATTTAATTCACTTTATCGAAAGTTTATTATTTATCGGGAAATACTATTTCATCGTCTAATTATTTATTTCTTTAAACTTCATTTTCGTCTCGAATACTTTATTCTACTCATTTCATTAGTCGACCTAATTATTTTTTTCTTTTTTTTTACTCGATTTTAATTCGATTGCTTGGGTCGGTCAACTTGTCGTTTCGGAATTCGTCTCGATTAATTTTATTGTGCTGATTCAGCCGCCTTTTGTTTTGTTTTCCCTCACTCATTTACGTACACTTTCACTCCTTTACTGACACATACACCCACGCTTACTCATTGTTTTTGACTCCACCGCTTCACCTATACACTCCCTATCACCTCTTCATTCATCCTCACCAAAACCGCTTCATCTGTCCCCCTTGTTCTCCTCTTTTTTTTCCCCTTTTTGATGCTCCCTGCTGCTGTCATCTCACCCGACTGCCCTTCTGCTGCTGCGTTTTTTTTCCCTTCTTGTTCTTCGACTTTCCATCCTCCTCCCCTGTTTTCCTCTCCGTTTAATCTGTTTCGCTGCTGCTGTATGTTGATGCTATTGCTTCCCGTACTGCTGCTCCAATTCGGTACTCCTACTGCTGTTCGTATTCCTTCTTCTTCCCTTCATTCTTCGTTACTTTCTTCTTCGATCTCTACTCGTTATGCTGCTGTTTCGCTCAGAATGTTATTGCTATTTCTGCTGTTGTCCTCTGGTTGTTGTCATCTCGATCGCGTGTCGTTACTGGTTGGTTTCTTCTTGCCGTTGTTCTCTGCTGTTGTGGTCGATTGCATTTCCTGCTGCTGTTGCTATTTTGTTGTTGTTTTATTGCTACAAGTCGTTGCTGTTGTTGCTATTTTGTTGTTGTTTTATTGCTACAAGTCGTTGCTGCTGATGTACTTAGTGCTGGGTTTTTTTCGTCGTCGTTGCTTTTGTTCTTCTCATAAACGCGGCTTTTGCGATCCCCTTTTCGCCGTTCCTTCTCTTCTCCGATCCGCCTTTGTTGCTGTCCGTGTTTGTCACTATTATTGCTGCTGCGTTGTCTCCGGTTTCCGCTGTTATTCGACGTTAGTTGGGATGATTCATGTTCTGTTTTGTCTTTAGTTGCTACTGCTATTGATTACTGCAGTTATCGTCATTATGCTTGGTTTAGTCCAATTCATTTCTTCTTCTTCTTCTTCCTCTTGTTGCTATTCGTTCTGCTGCTGCAGTTAGTTATTTTCGTGCCTCGATCGTCGGTTTTCCTTGATCGTCTTGTTCATTTTCTCCTCCTTTTGTCGCTGCACTAATGCTGTCTATTACTGCTACTACTGCGTCTTGTTGCTGTTCAGTCCGCTCTTCCCTTCGTTCTTCTTTCTTTTCTTTCCGTCCGTCTATTCTATCGTTCTCGTCTTTTGTTCCTACATTTCTTATTCCGATTTCTTTGTTTCTATTTCGTTTGTCTCGTTTCCGTTGGAGCCGTGAAGTTTTTATGGAAGAAAAAGCGTTCGAGACCAGTTTTGAAGTCGTGAGTGGAGCTTGGACTTTTAGACGGGCAAGTACTTTGATTATCGACCCGACTCAAGGTAACTTTAGGATGTTACTCGATTTTATATCGTATGTTTGAGTAGTAGTATGTAGTAAATATTTTAACTTCGGTTTTCTAAATTTTAGCTATTTATTATTGCTAATAATATTAATTTTAAATCGTATGCCTTATAAATATTTTACAAGTTTTCGGTATCGTTTTATAATTCATTAGTGATTTAATTATGTATGCTCGTTATAATATTTTGTTGGTTATCGTGACACTAGTAACTAAATAATATCGATTTCATATTTTCGGCATATTTCGTTAACGTATAATTTTAACTCAAAATTGTATTTTTATATTATAATCGAGATTTGTATACTCTTTCAATAAATTAATTTTCATTTTACGATTTACGATTTATACTAATAAATGAGAAAATAGTCGACTTAGTTTTAAATATTTTTTTTAGTCGAGACTATTTTCACTAATAATTTCCAATTGACTATTTTTATTAAAATCCGTATTATTTATTAATAAAAGCTATTTATTTATTAAAAATAATTTGAAATCTTTGTATCTCTCATTTCATTTATAAAACTCGTTGACTCAATTAATTTTTATATCGTTTTTCTTAAAACATCTATTTTCTAAAATTTATAGTTTTAACTCGATTTCCTAGTTATTTATAAAATATTATATATTGACTTATTTTATTTCAATTATATTTTGAGTAACAAATTTAGAAATATAATAAAGTTACGATAACGACGATAATAATAATATGTTAATTTCGTTAGAAATGCTATTTTTATACATTTCACCTATTTTAATAACTTACGAATTTTCTGTAACAATATTTCTATTTTAAGTAAGTTTCTAAAATTAGTATTTTTCTATTTATAGAAAGTTTCCCTTTTCATATAAATGTTTATTCCCTTTTATCTTCATATTATTTATAATGATTATATCTTTTGTTTATATCGATAATGGCTGTTTTGGGGTTATGGAATAAAGTCAAGTGTGGGGTTAGAGTAATATAGTCTGGAATGTACGTTTTTGCCATCAGCTATAAAGCCAGTGTGCCCATTTGGGGCACATTTGGTCGTTGAACTGGGCGCCCAGGAGATTGTGCATTGTGCCCTTAAGCTAGATATCGCATCGTGTTAGTCGCCGTCAGTTGAACAGGATACATTTGGTATCCAGGAAGGGTGTATACTACTTAAACCAGGACCTCGCTGCACGCAGTCCTGTTATAGTTGAGTTGCCTAGTTAGAGACTGGATTCTGTTATGAGTTAAGTCTACAGTTCTCGAAGCTAGTTTCTAGTATTATCCAGTGAAAGTCTAGCCTTGTGTACACTGATTGAATTTCCATAACGCCATTTTTGAATATTATTATTATCGTTTAATTTTCACTTGCAGGTTGACAAGTATTTTAAGTTTCGTTGAAAACTTATTTTTTATTATATTTTTTGATGTTTTCTCTTTTAAGTATTTTGATATAATAATACTATTATTTTTCCATATGATATAATATGGCTAGGAGAACGTCCGAGTTATTCCCCACTGACGTGGCTGTTATGTTTATAACATGACAAGTATTAGCTGCTGGGTTTTGGGTGTGAGCTAGCGAGTAGCGTGGATCCTACTCTTTCTCTATTCATGTAATTTATGGATTTCTATAACCCGTTTGGAGAATATTCTATTTAGCCCTTTTGTAAAAAGTGGCCTTTGTATTGACTTACCATTTATTTTAATAAGATATAGTTTGTCAGTGTGTTTTAATCCCAACCTTACAGTGTTTCCGCCTCTGTATTGCGTTAGAATTTTTAGGGGATTACAGTTGGTATCAGAGCATTGTTGCTCCCGACGCTTACACCTGATTCTAGGAAAAATACCAGTAAATGATTTGAACATTAAAGAAATATTAGTGAGAGATGGGTAGAAACAAAATAAGGACTTAACTGTTAGGTTTATATGTTCTTGTAACTCAATGACTAGCATTGAATATTTGTTTCTTTTATCGAGAAGAAAATGAATGAACAAGATGTTTTTTGGATGCTGCGCCAGATCGGGAGAAGACCTGCTTAGAACTTTCAACACCTGCTGATTCGAGTGGACAACCTGGTGCTCCAAGAAAGATACAATGGTGACTTTCCAGCACATATTCAGTTTGCTCAAGCTACAGGTTAGATGATCATTAGTAGATTCTTGTTCCATGATGTTGCAGTAGATCTAGATGGAGCGACCAAAGACTTGCGTGCTCGTTCCCCTACAAGAAGATGAAGTAATCCTTTTAGTTCCCTCCGGAGGCCCAAAGATTCCCCACTCGTTTCAGATCTTGGTATTATAGGATCATCGACTCTTTTCTTCCTTCTCTACTTCTTCCGATTCTTCTCTTATATATTCTCATCTTTCTTCGCTTGGTAAATCCTTGTTATATTCTTCTATTCTACCATCTTTCTCTTGAGATTCTTTGGTTTGACTGGTTTCTGTCTTAGTGGACCCCGTGTTATAGATTTTTGAGGTTTAGTAAACCCCTGTTACCTGGTTGCGGATTGTGAGTTATACTCTATTATCTATCGTAGTAAGCTTTTGAGGATCGATTTGAAAGATAAATTGTCGATTAATGGAATTAGGATAATGCTTTAGACACTGAACCTTGGGTTATAGGTTAATTTGATTATTTTGGAGTACTTAGAGTTGAACATATTTTGGGGATGGTAAGAGTATGTCATATTTGATGGATACCTAATACCTAGCCTACAACCGAATTAAGTGTAACTGATAAATATTACTTTGGGATTCTTACCTGATGCTTATTGGATGGACACATCGCAAATATTTGAGATTATAGAGTATTGTTAAAGTGTTAGCCTGAGTGTTGTACCATTCAAGGTTTTCATTAATGTCGTTAGAAATCTCGGTGGACATAGATTTCCCGTGTTTCTTAAGGATTTGATCGCGATCGTTGTTTAAGGTTGTAACCTATGAACTTTGGAGTTGAGTGATCTAACTTGGAAAATTGTTGATGAAGAGAAACATGTTGCACAATCAAGGGTTGGATTGATCGCGTTGTTTTGTGGAATACTTAACGCGAATCATCTTGATGGATTTATAGTTCAGAAACCCTTAGACCAACATGATTGTGGTTTTGTTGAGTTAATATTTGGGTGGTTTCCCTGGTACGATAAGAAATTTGGTGGACTTCTCAAAAATTTAGTTGAATGACGTGTTTGAAGATGTGAGTGTTTACGCCGTTACCTATAGGTTTGAGCGTGTTTGAGGATTTGTTATACTTTCCCCAACTTCTGTACTTGTGGCATTATAAACATGTTGGTAATCATTTTGAGGATTCTGTGCCGAACATTGTTATATTGGTTGACCTTGTTTAGTGTTTCTTACTCGAGAAATTTGGAGCATACCTCGAGTTCAAACCTTATGAGTTTTGAAATTAGGAGCCTTATCGATCAAGGGTTTGGGTATGTTTTGTTGATCGTTGGAATCTTAATTATGGATCTGATTCTAAAGCATTTGTGGATTAGTATCGTGTCGATTGGATAATCACGTAAGATATTTTGGAGATTGTGACTGAGTAGTACCACCTAGCGCCTAATATTGGACTTAACGTATTTGAATTGATGGAGATTAGAAACCCATGTTGTGGGTGTAGACACCCGCATTTTTACTGCCAGGTGTCTATGGTAGTTTCCAAAAAACACCCGATGATGATCAGACACTAACGTGTTTCTACGCGCTCGGATATGAGCTCAAAACCACTAGTTGTTGGCTTAAGCACTTATGGAGTACAAATCTCTCAAAACGGACCTTAAATCCAGGCCCAGTGGACCGTTCCGATTCAAACAAGACTAATTTGGGCCAAAACCGACACCGAAAATAAAACCGACTTTTTAGCGATTGGGTCAACCCCGGTCAAGGTCGTTTCCGAGACATACAAAACAGCCACAAAACTCCAACTCAAAAAACAAAACCCATCAAATATCCAATCCGCGCTCCAAAGCAATGGACCCGCGCGACCCAGCTGAGCCACTCGATCGAGTGCTCAGCCCACTCGATCGAGTGGGCCCTCGTTTGAGCCCGACTGCTGGCACACTGGGCCACTTGACCGAGTCAGCCACTTATTCGGTCGAGTAACCCTAGCCGGGTGCACATAGCTAGCCTATATAAACACCCCATGCAACACAACTTTACACACTTTTTTTAAAAACCCTAATCTACACACACTTCAACAACTTTGCAAACCCTAAACCTAGCTTTAGAAATCAAAACCCTAACCACCACAACTTAGCCTATATACTCGATACTCCCATGCTAGCCGCAACTACGAGTCCATACCGAGAACAAGAACATGTAGGTTGAGGGTGCAAAATCCCATCTTTTCTCTCTTCTCCTCCTTTCTCGCGTCATTTATCGATATAAGGGTCGTTTTCTTACTTTCGTCGCATCATAATATCGTTAATATCGCTAGTATTAAAAGATACTAAAATACTTGTCGATTTTTGTCGAGTATGAGGGATGTCGGAATAAGGAAACCCGAATATACAAGTGTACTGCACACAGCGTTGCCGATCGCTTATTCCGACACCCCAATTACTTGATTATTGAAACAAGTCAACTTAAACAGTAATTCGTTATTTTTGTTTTCATCATCATCAATCACATACTTCATCAATTTTCTACAAGATATTTTCAAAACGAGTATTTTATTTAATAAGGGTCGAAACCCGTTGATGCGGATCCGACATCAAGCAATTCGCAAGAATTAATTGTGATGTCGGGATGCGGAGGGAATCAAGTCTTTCAATTCTAGCATAGCGTCAAACTCTTAGATTCGATGCTAATTTCATAATTAGACGTCGAATCTAAGGATCTAGTCACATAAATTAATTAACGCGATTTCTATTAATGCTAAAATAATTGTCATACAATTCGTTAGAATTCTGACATTATTAAACGCGGAGGAAATTCACTCATATCGCGATAGTTAATTTAAGACGACTTAAAGCAATTTTCCTTTATTTTTCGCTCTAATATCCCATATCGATCCAATGATCGAATATGGGATATGATGAGTATTAAAATTAGAACCGAGTATAAGTGACACAATATTTATGCCCGATTCGACAAAGTCATCAATTTAGCAAGATCAAAAGCAATTTCGAAATTGATACCAAATTGCATGCGAACCCTAGTTCGTACAGAGGGCACTCGATCGAGTGCCTAGCCCACTCGGTCGAGTGGTACCCCAAAAACGAGACAGAAGGTTCTGACGACCTCCACTCGGTCAAGTCTCGCAATGACTCGGTCGAGTGGCGACGTACTCGGTCGAGTTGGTCAATAACTCGATCGAGTAGGGTCCCGAAAACGAGACAGAACACTTTTCAGAGGTCCACTCGGTCGAGTCCCTGAATGACTCGGTCGAGTGGCCCTTTATCACGTCAAACCGTGAGTCCTACAATACCATTCGAGTCTCGTTAACCTTTTTTCATGACTTAAGTCAACACGTGCCTAATCTATCACGTGAAGCATCATTCTTTCAAGCCATGCGTCATCATATCTACATTATTCCATATTTACGCAAACCGTTATTATCGTTATACCATTACTAACCGTTTTTCACATCTTTTGTTGGTTTAATTGTATATTTTATTGTACAAAATGAACCTTCGCATGCTAAAATACAACTTTGACGTTAAGATTTTAGTTGCATTAAATCGACATAAAAACCCATTCAAGGTCCCGCATTCTTAGGGAAAACAATGTTTGCATAAGCATTTTCCCCGTTCAACTAACGCGCGTATTCAAAAATCATTCTATATCTTAGTAGAGGTCGCCAATGTGCGGGCGGGGTTGGGTGTCCTTCGTGGGCTTCCCAACACGTACCTTCACCCCTTACTCAGAACCTCGGTTTCCGGATGCCCAAAACCGTTGGCGCACGAGAGTCATTTTATACACGATAACCGGTAGTGACGGTATCGGTATTGCAATGCAAAGGGACGAGCCCAATAAACTCTGACATTGGAAATGGGCCGTATTTCGTACATGACCTACTACGACATAGAGTGGGTTCGAACGGGCCCGAACTCCCACAAAGTTCGGTGGCGACTCCACTTCGATTTAAATTTCCATTCGATCCATTCTCATATGGAGATTGATTCGCCTCCCCAAACCCGCGCGTGGCCGTGTCGGGGTGGACCTATGTCATATCCATAATTTGGCGACTCCGTTGGGGATTAACTGATGCATGACTTACCATCGGCATCCTCAGGGTGAGACTCGAATAGAAATCGTTTGACAAGTACAATACGCGTCTTAGTTTTACGGTTCATGCATAACCCCATATTTTCTCGGGCCGGTACTCGCGACCGACGTCCCACTATACCGTGATGTACTCCAATATGGATATGTCAAAGGTGTCCATAGTGGATTCGAGTGGGTTTCGCGGCATGTTCTAAGCTCAACTCGACTTAGAAAGTCCGTCCCGATCAACGTCTAGACTATGTGCACTGGTATAGACCCTCTATAGACCGACCGAGACTTAGTGTATAGCATACATGGCGTCGTTATAATGCTTGCATGACTATATGCTACTTGGTTTCCGTGTCGTTTTCAAAAACCGTCAGCTTTTCAAAAATATATCTTTTTCAAGATATTCGATTTCAAAACCTAGGACGTATACCGAATTTAGGACTTATGATTTTACTCAAAATAGCCTATTTTTAGCCGGTATGCTGCCCATTTCAAAACTCGAAAATATTTTCAAACTTTCAAAACTTGTGGCCTGATGCACTTTCCGATTTTCTCGAAAAATCGGGCCCTTCCCCGGGTTTTCTCGGACTTTCCAAAAACAATCCATTTTCAAAACCTTTCTCTTCTTAGGTCTTCCCGTATTTAGCAGTGTCGGGTCATGTCATAAGTCGTCGAAGTCTTTAGCGTCGAAACTCCGTCGATCCTACATCGCGGGTTTCTTCCCTATCCCAGTCCGCCTTATTAGACTAAGGTAAGGCCCACCTACGTAGGACATACTCCTACAAAGGAGGGCCCGTCTACACAATCGAGTCTAAAAGTCTGGGGATGTCTCACGTGGACCTTCTTTCGAACAGGACTAGGCCCACCCGCCGAATCCTAAGGAAGGCCCACTTTTCACAAGTCACCCGTTTAAGTGTCTTTTCCGAGTCATTTCCCTTTCCAGTCTTGTTCGGGATGTACTTTCTATTCCGGGATTCGGGCTAGTTTCTGATTACGCGGTGTTCTTACAGACAGGCCACCCGACACAAGATATCAACGCTAAATGGACGCATTAAAGGATGCCCTAGACAAGATCGAAGCCCATTTGACTACCATCCAGGCTGATCAGACGGCACTCGCCACTCGTGTGGGCGCAATGGAGAAGGGAACTCCTCCTCCTGGATCTGAGTCCACTGGGCCCATAGCTGAACTAGTCAGCGCTGTTCGCAGGCTCGAGGAACAAGTTCACCTGTCAACGAACAACTCGATCCACACTGAAATTGCTCGTTCCTATTCGCCTTTGAATGACGAGTTACCCGCTAACCTCAACCTTACGGGAATTCCAATATTTGAGGGTACCGAAGACCCGGTCCACACATCCGGGCTTTCAAAGATTTTATGGCGGTAAAAGGGGTGAAGTCCACCATGTTTACTCACTTATTCCCTTCCTCCCCGGAGAAGCATCCCAAGGCCTGGTACTACAGGCTCGATTCCAAGAAATATAAAACTTGGGATGATGTGGCAACTGAATTTGCTCGGAATTACGCTGATAATACCGAAATCCAGACTACAATGCGTACTCTCGAAGTGATGGCCCAAGAGCCCAAAGAAGGGTTCACCAAATATCTGCAGAGATGGCGGGCCGAGAGTGTTAAGTTGCTCGATAAACCCAGCGAGAAAGTGCTAGTGGAGGCGTTTGTCAAGAACCTCCTCCCTTCCTACCAGGTCCATCTCCGGTATGCTGTTATCTCTAATTTTGCTACCCTGACTGAAATGGGTACGAGGATCGAGGATGACCTACGGTTAGAGAGCCTGACTAAGGCCTCTACCAAGGGCTATCAAGGAGCAAGCTCATCTGCAAGCAACCCCACACCTGCAGCTGCAACTCGCAGCATCTTTGACGAGGTAAATCTGCTTGACACCTCATCCAAAAAGAATACACCAAATCGGGTATTCACGAATATAGGGACTACCTATACCTGTGCCTTACAGAGGCTATCTTCAAAAGGCCTTATCCAACCAATAGGCCCGATTCTCGACCTTCCAGTGGAGAAAAGGCCCAAGAGCTACAATGCCCAAGCCTATTGTCAGTGTTATTGTGGTAATGGGCATGATACGGAAAAATGCTGGAAACTGAAGCATCTGATCCAAGATCTGATCGAAAGCGGGAAAATACCGTTGCCCGGGGACAAGCCGAGTAACAAGGAAAACCCGTACAGTACCCATGCTATATTCACCGGAGAGGTAATTGACTGTTCTCACCTCATTTCCCCTTATATCCCACAAATCAACGGGATATGGTTCGATGATGAGGACGACGTCTACCTGGCAAAAGGGGAAACTGTCCCCGTCACGAGAGAAGAGGACAGAAAAGCTAAGTCCAAAGCTTTAGCCACTAACCACCTCGCCACAGCTGGGTGCCCTACGCCCTCAACCGTCACTGAACCTACCAGGACGGATCCAACCCTCGAAGAACCAAGCAGTGACACGGCTCTGGTCCAACAACTAAAGAGGGTTCGAGCTGACTTAACCATATGGCAATTACTAGTTAGCTCACAAGCACATCGGGAAGCACTGACTAAGGCTCTCGATGAAATGAACGTCGACTCTCAGGTTACCCCCTCTGAAATAGTAGCCACTATTATGCCTTATCTCAAAGGCAAGTCCAAGGAAGAAGGCCCACTCATCACCTTCTCCGAGTCTGATCTACCGGCATTCGGGCCCAATCATAACCTGGCCCTTTACATCACGGTCATTTGCCGAGGGAAGTACCTCCCGATGACCCTTATCGACGATGGGTCCGCTGTAAATGTCCTACCTCTAAGGACCGCTAAAGCCCTCGGCATCACAGATGCCGACTATCTCCCAACAGCACAAACTATTCAGGCTTTCGACGGGAGCCCAAAACCGGTAGCCGGTGCCGTTAAATTGACAATCATAACGGGCCAAATCGAAAAAGAACTGGAGTTTCAGGTGATCGACGTCACCTCATCCTTTAACTTACTACTAGGAAGGCCTTGGATCCATGCGGTCAAGGCCGTATCCTCTACTCTCCACCGGAAAGTTAAGATGCCACTTCGGGACGGTATCATCACATTAGAAGCCACCCTATCACCGTAGCAAGCTGTAATGCTACGGGCCGGGCCGACCCACGAGGATTTGACTTCGTGGGCATGATCGAGGAGGAATATCTCTTCAGGCCTTACTTCACCACTAGCATCGACACGATGCTACAAAACCTGGGCTATCTACCGGGAGCTAACTCGAGGCCAAATCTTCCAGCTGGGAAGATTATTGAGGTCCTTAACGATTGTGACACTACAAGAAATACTTCATATAGCTACCAACCACGCGCGACTGATAAATGCAATAGCTAATTTTGCGACTGAAAGTACAACACGCGACTGATATTAGTCGCTGGACGAGGAGACGGGTAAAAAAAGAAATTAATTACCCTTAGCGACCGAAATCAGTCGCTAAAATAAAGAGCGCGCGACCGATTTCGGTCGCTAAATTGTTGAACTTGCTACAGATTTAGCGACTGAAATCGGTCCCTAATCGAAGTGGCGCGCGACCGATTTCGGTCACTAAAGTGTGTCAATTTTTTTAAATCCGCGAACAACCCCCCTCCCCCTCTCACATTCGCCATTTCACTCTCTCTCTCTCTACAAACTCTCTCCCTTCTCTCTAATCTGTCTCCACCTTCTTATCATTCCTTCCTTCTTCATTCCTCCATTTTTTTAATTACCGTATGTTTTTTTATCTATACTTAATTTAAATTATTTGTTAATTTTTTTATTTATTGATATAAATAGATTAGTTATTGAGTTAGATGTTTTTATAGTGTAGTGTTGTTGTTAGTGTTGGAGTATTTAGTGTAGTTAGAATGTTAATCGCCCAATAGGTTCCCCAATTTGAAATATGTAGATTGTTAGTATAAAATTAAGGTTTGTGGTTAAGTAGTTGAATGAATTGGGTTGTTTTGATGTGTTAGGAAATTGGAAGTAAAATACAATTATGCCGATTTAGTGATGGAAGTATGGACGAATTGGGTGGAAATAGTACTATGTTTAGGTGAATTGATAATTTTACAGAATATTTGACTAGTGTATATATATTAGTAAATTACTTTGGAGAAAATAATTTGTATGTGGTTATTCTCTCAATTTTTTTAGATAAAAAAATGAAGAGACAGGAACGAAAATGGATGTATGGGGAAAGATTCGATAAGAAACGACGTCCCACAAAGGAATTTTTAGAGGGTATTAATCGCTTTCTTGAGTTCGCTGAAACCCATCCCGAATACGCGTCAGAGGGTAGATTTAGGTGTCCTTGTGTGAAATGTAAGAACATCAAATTCCTGGATAGTATTTTGATTAAGGAACATATTATCTCAGATCGGTTTAGCCCAAATTACTATTATTGGATTTGTCATGGTGAGACGTCTGCTGTTGAGAAATCTGAGGTTGATCAGAATGAGGCGGGGTGAGAGTAATGATTGTTGATGTGGTTGAGTGCAATTTGTTTAATTATCAGAGCATCTACACTAACGACGATGACCAACCAACTCCACAAGAGCCAAACCCACGAGCGAAAGCTTTTTTTGATATGTTAGAGGCTGCGGAGAAGCCATTATATGGAGGGTGTGATGTGACATTGTTAGAAGTCGCGTCTATGGTAGTGACCCTTAAATGTGAGTATAACCTACCTTTTGGGTGCGTAGACGGTATCGTTGCGTTGATTGAGAAACTAATCCCAAAAGACAACATTATGACCAAAACTTTCTACAACACCAAAAAAATAGTTAAAGGTCTTGAACTTCCGCATCAAAAGATCGATGCTTGTCCCGATGGATGTATGCTTTTTTGGAAGGACGATGCCATGCTTGAGGAATGTAAGATATGTGGGAAGGGTAGATACAAAACTGTAGATGGGAATATTGTTTTGAGGGGTAAGAAGGGAAAGAGTGTTGCGAGGCATAAAAAACCTATACCACTTAGTCGACTTACCTACTTTCCCATCGCCCCTAGACTTCAAAAATTATACGCAACCAAAACCATTGCCGAACAAATGAGGTGGCATCAAGAAGAAACTCGTGTAGAGGGGAAGATGTGTCATCTTAGTGACGGGGAGGAGTGGAAACGGTTTGATAGGATTTACCCTGAATTTGCTGAGGAACCCTGTAACGTGAGACTTGGGTTGTGTACCGATGGGTTCGCCCCTTTCGGTCAGTTTGGTAAGTCATACTCATGCTGGCCTGTCATGGTCACACCGTACAACTTACCCCCATGGCTTTGTCTGAAACCACCGTTCATCTTCCTTTCTCTCATTGTTCCTGGCTCAAAAAATCCCAAAAACCACTTAGATGTTTACTTACAACCAGTGATAGAGGAATTGAAACACTTGTGGGAAGTAGAGGTGGAGACATATGATGTGTCGTTGAAACAAAATTTCCAGCTTAGAGCACCGCTTTTGTGGACTATAAACGATTTTCCTGCGTATGGTATGTTGAGCGGTTGGTCTAGCGGGCCAAAGAGCGTGTCCTTGTTGCATGAGTGACAGTAAAGCATTCTACGTACGTAATTCAAGCAAAATTAGTTGGTTTGACTGTCATAGACAGTTTCTACCCGAGGGTCACATGTACAGGAAGAATAGGAGAGCTTTCAAGAAGGGTGAGGTGGTGCTAGATGAGGCACTGATTCGTCTCCAAGGAGATGAGATTTGGGAGGTGATTTCAGAGTTCCCATCTACTGTTGACGGGACCGATCAAGAGTTCAAAGATCTTAAGAAATTGAAAAATGGTTGGTTTAAAAGAAGCATCTTCTTCGACCTTCCATATTGGAGTACTTTATTACTCCGACATAATCTAGACGTGATGCATATTGAGAAGAATTTCTTTGAGCAACTGATTCACACCGTCATGGATGTAGAGGGTAAGACATGTGACACCGTAGGATCCCGAAAAGATTTGAAAAAAAATTGTGACCGTCCGAAACTGCATATCAAGCGCGATGGGTCCAAGCCTAGGGCCTTGTTTAGCCTTGATAAGGCTCAGAAAAAGGCCGTGTTAGAGTGGGTAGGGAAACTGAAGTTCCCTGATGGGTATGCATCCGATTTTAGTCGGTGTGTGGACATTAAGAACCTGAAGCTCCAAGGCTTGAAGTGTCACGACTGCCACGTGTTCATGGAGCGGTTACTACCTGTGGCGTTGAAGCACCTGCTGCCGAAAAGTGTTTGGAATCCTATCACTGAGATATCTCAGTTTTTTCGAGATTTGTGTTCGTTGACAGTTACAAATGACGACATGACTCGTTTGGAGGATCAAATTCCTCAGATACTATGCAAACTTTAGATGATCTTCCCACCCTCCTTCTTTAACTCAATGGAGCATCTACCGGTCCACTTGCCCTACGAAGCTAAAGTGGGAGGACCGGTACAGTTTAGATGGATGTACCCGTTTGAGAGGTGAGAACTTTCAACTACTTACTTATTTTACCCACTAACTAACGTTAGACACTGTAATATGATAATAACATAATTGCTTGATGATTGTCATAGATTTCTCAACCATTTGAAGAAAAAAATTGGTAACAAGGCGAGGGTTGAGGGCTCCATATGTAATGCTTACTTAACAGAGGAGATAGCCAACTTCTGTTCTCTGTATTCGAGAAAGAAGTGAACACCAAAGCCAAGAATCTAAACCTAGAAACACCCGAGACGACGATTGACCCCAACATACCAGACTTTTTTCAAAGTAAGGAAGTGTGGACATGACATAGGTCCACCCCGACGCGGCCACGCGCGGGTTTGGGTAGGCGAATGAATCTCCATATGAAACGGATCGAATTGAAATTTAGGTCGAAGTGGAGTCGCCACCGAATTTTGTGGTTATTCGGAACCATTCGAGCCCACTCTATGTCGTAGTGGTCCGTATACAAAATACGGCCCATTTCCGATGTCAGAGTTTATTGGGCTCGTCCCTTTGCATTTGATACCAATACCGACGTTATCGGATACTGTGTATTGAATGACTCTCGTGCGCCAACGGTTCGGGCATCCGGAAACCGAGGTTCTGAGTAAGGGGTGAGGGTACGTGTTGGGAAGCCCACAAAGGACACCCAACCCCGCCTGCACATTAGCGGCCTCTACTAAGAATTCGAATGACTTTCCAATACGCGCGTTAGTTAAACGGGAAAATGATACGCAAAGATTATTTTCCCTAAACATGTGAATGAAATTGAAAAGAGGGTTTCTATATCAATTTGATGCAATTAACTCTACGTCAAAGTGGAATTTTAGCATGTGGGTTCATTTTAGTAAAATAAAACAAACGATAAATCAGCAAGAATAACAAACGGTTAGTAACGTCATAACGAATAATAACGGTTTGCAAATTAATGAACGAAATAGAATAATGTAAAATTGGATGGTGCATGGTTTGAAAAAGGTTATGACACGTGATTGATTAACACGTGTTGAGCGAGGTCAAGGAAAAAATATATCGAAAACTTGAAATATGCCGGAAAAGTCGATATATAAAAAAAGGAATTTAAAACGAAGATGTGCGTCGCGGTTTTCAGAAAACCGTGCGACTCGCCCAAGAGGGGGGGCGACTCGCCCGAGAAGGGCGAGACTCGCGCCGCAGGCTGCCCCGGACTCGGTTTTTCGAAAACTGTTAATTTTGATAAATCGCGTACAAATAAGGACTGATTTATACCCGACTTAAAATTTTCGACATTAGTTATATTCAATATTCGATTATGAGCTCGATATTGAATACTTAGAATGATTTATACTAGATTCTAATTGTGATGCTCGTCATATCCCATATTCGATTATGGAATCGATATGGAATACTAGAGTGAAAAAGATAGAGAAAATTGATTTGAATCGTTTAAGATAACCAAGACGATATAGATATTCCTCCGCGTTTGTAGTGTCATGATTCGAACGAATTAAATAACATCTACGTTAGCATCAATGAAAAATTGAATTGGCTAAATTGTTTGATTAGATTATTAGACTCGACATCCAATTATGGAATTGGCATCGGATCTAACGTATCGACACTTTGCTTGAATGAAAACTTGATTCCCTCGGCTTTTCCGACATCGAAATAAATCCCTAAAGATTAGGATGTCAGATCCGCGTCAACGGGTTTCGACCCTTATTAAATATAATGCTTGTTTTTGAAAAATAATGTAAATATATGACTCGAACAATGATGAAAACGAAATAAAAAATATTGTTTAAGTTAACTTATCTCAATAATCAAATAATCGGGGTACCGGAATAAGCGACCGTCAACGCTGTGTGCAGTACACTTGTATATTCGTGTTTTCTTATTCCGGTATCCTTCTTATTCGACACAAACCGATAAGTATTTTAATGTCTTGTACTAATTATATTATCGATATTATGGGGTGATGAACAAAAATAAAAAAAACGGAAAAAGGACGGAGAAAAAGAAGACGGACAACGGGAAGAGAAAGAGAAGAGAAAGGGGTTTTGACACCCTCAACCTACATGTTCTTGTCTCGGAACGGGCTCGTAATCGTGGCTTTAACACAAGAGTCTTCGAGGTTTTATGGAGGTTAAGTTATGGTGGCTCGGGATTGATTCCTAAAACTAGGTTTAGGGTTTTTGCTAGTGTAGAATTGCTAGGGTTTGATTAGGGTTGCATGTGTAAGATTAGGGTTCTTGAGGTTGTGAAAAAAGTTTTATTAGGGTTGAATTTGATGTGTCAAAGATGTGTAAATGTGTGTGCATGGGGGGTATAAATAGGCATGGCCATGCGCTTTGGTGTCTAGGGTTTTGCCTTGACGGACTTGACCTGATGGCCCGTCTGAAGGTGGACTGTTGGTTTTGCTTCTTGAGTTGGACTTTTGATGTTGTGAATGGTTGTTTTGTATGTCTCGGAAACGACTTTGACCAGGGTTGACCCAATCGCTAAAAGTCGGTTTTAATTCCGGTGTCGGTTTTTACCCAAATTAGCTTTATTTGATTGGAAACGGCCCACTGGACCTGGATTCGAGGTTGATTTTGTGAGGTTTGTACTCTGTAAGTGTGTTAGCCAGCAATTAATGGATTTGAGCCCGTATCCGAGCGCATAGAAGCACGTTAGCGTCTGATCATCATCGGGTGTTTTTTGGAAATTGCCATAGACACCTGGCAATCAAAATGCGGGTGTCTACAGGAAGGAGAGGGATCGTCATCAGCTGGCGGGTGGAGGACATTAGATGAGAAGGAGCACAATCGTGCTCACCTGTACTCGCTATCAAATTGTGAAGTTTTGGAGCCGTACGAGAAGAAATTTGTAACTGAGTTTGTAGCTGCTAATCCACATTTAAATGCTGATGACATTTGGAATAAACATGAGGAATAGTTTCCTAAATGGCTTAAGGAGCATGTAATTTCAGAGAATATTCAGGATGATTTGGTTAGCAGTCTAGCATTAGGTCCTTTATGGAATGTTAGAACTTGGAACCGGTATTCGGTTAATGGTTACAATTTCCATACATTTGCCCATGGTAGCAGTAGGAGTAGATGTAATTTCGGTGTGAGTGTGTCGTCACTTGAGGGTGAAGATTACTACGGTCTATTGGAGGAAATCTTCGAGTTGTGCTATGTTGGAAATGATCGTGGGTATAGAGCTGTGGTATTTAAATGCGAATGGAAGGACAACTCTGTGCAAGGTACTAGAGTACATGAAAGGTACAAACTAGTTGAAGTTAATCATACCAAAAAATACTCCAAGTACGATCCGTTTATACTTGCACATCAAACACACCAAGTGTACTTTGCGCCTTACCCAACCACAAAGAATGACAGAACTGTAAACCAGTGGTGGACGGTGTTCAAAACTAAGCCACAGGGGCACTATGACTCTGACCTCTTCCAAGAGGACGTCATTTCTAGTGGTACAACATTGTCTCCAGTTGATGAGAATCTTTTTGCAAATGATGATGATGACAATAATGAGGTGGATGTGGGGGAAGATTTGGAAGACGATGAAGGCAGTGAGGAGAAGGAAGGTGCTTCTAGTGATATGGTCGAGGAGGAGGATGACACCAATGATTTAGAGGTCAATGACAAGGAGGACGAAGATGAGGTCGAGGAAGAGGATGTCGTTGGTTCGAGTAGGCAAGTGGAAGATGACAACGACAGTGACGATGATTTTTAGTAGGATATAGTTTTAGTAAGTTATATTATTTATACATAGTAATCTGCATTACATATTTTTTTTCGAGATTATTTCAATATTATGATGTCAGTTTCTAACTTTCAACTATTACATGTCTGCAGATATGACGCTGGGCAGCAGGCTGATTTTTTTACTCATGTTTTTGTTTCCTTTTTGCAGATTTGGCTTTATGAGAGGCTATCAGTGATAGATCCTTCTCTTGATGCGGGCAACTATCGTCATAACCAGGTGTTGACGAGGAGGCGGGCATTGACTTTTCTCGTCAGATCACGCAAAAGTATTGGGACGAGGTTTTGTCATTCCACGGCGGCCCGTTAATTCGATGGGTAGTTCCGTGGTGGCCCATCTACCTTTGGAGCGGCTTGGACCCGAGGGACAGAGCCCGCTATCAGGTGATTCTATCTTTCAGGCAGACGGTTCATCTCTACCCAGATCGCATACTAAGGCAGTATGGATGGACCCAGCGCATCCTTGAAGTTGAAGCAGTTGTGAGTGACCCTACCCAACTGACTGATGTAATGTGTGATACCTGGATGCAAAGATGGTACACACGGCATACTTGGCCCGTTATCAAACCTCGCCACTCAATCTGGGTTTCAGATTCTTACACGAAGTGGACCAAAGCGGCTGATGCTAAAGCCCGAGCTGCGCTGAAGGTTGACGAAGCTTTTGACCTGCTGAGAAGGGAGCAAGCTAAAGACAACAGGGGATTCTTCGATGATGGTGACACCCCGGCTACCATGGTTCGTCTAATGTCAGGTCACAAAAAGAAGACTAAGACTCAAGCTGAAGGGTCTAGTGCTAAAGGTGCTTGGGGGAAAGTGAGCCCCCAGACTGACTTGGGAAGGAGACTGGGCCCAAGACTACCCGTGCAGGACCGACTTGGCCCATGGGATAGACTACCCGAGCACGTGCGGGCTCGCATTGGACCGAAGACCGTGATAGAAGACCCATTGCCGAAGAAACGGGCTCGTGCTAAAGAGGTTCCACTCGTGATTCGGGAACGCTCGCCACCACCCCAAAGAGCTCAGGCTCCACGTGACCCGAAGGACAAGGGGAAAAGGAAAATGCCCGGATATTAGTCTCCGTTATTATTATTTGAATATTATTATTATTTTTTAGTGGTGTGGTTTTTTTTGGTGTGTGTATGCCGCGTCCGGCGTTTTTTTTTTTTGTAATCGAGATAAAAAGACATATTATTGAACACCGTTCCCGTCTTTCGTTTATTGCAGTGGTTGTACCCTTTTGAGGGGTTGCCTACGTATCCACAAATAGCGGAATCAAACCAAACGTAGTTCAAAATTTGATTTGATTGATTTTTTGCAATTTTCGAAATACATCAAGATTATTAATTCAAGATGTGCGATAGTAGAATAATTAATTCTAGCTTATTGACTTGTCTATAATTTTTGAAAATTTATAAAAAGACAATTTTTTATAAATTTTTGCAAATGACATTGAGATGGGGTTTATGGGTAGTAGCGCTTCAGCTGGTCCAAGTTGGTTGGGTTGACAAATTCGTTCCCGTCCAAGTCTGTCAGCATCACCGCTCCTCCTGATAGAACCTTCATGACTAAGTATGGCCCAGCCCAGTTGGGTTTGAATTTACCCCTTGGGTCAACCGGTAGTAAGGCACGAACCGATTTTAGGACCAAATCCCCTTCTTTGATGTTTCGGGGTCTAACCCTTTTGTTGAAAGCCCGCTGGATCCTCTTTTGATATATTTGGATATTGTTGAGGGCCCGTGATCGCCGTTCGTCTAAAAGGACCAGCGAATCGTATCGGGCTTGGACCCAATCTGCTTCAGGTACTTGGCTTTCAAGTAAAATCCTGAGGTATGGCACTTCTAGCTCGACTGGCTAGACCGCTTCCATTCCGTATGTCAAGTAATACGGGGTTGCCCCGGTCGCGGTGCGGATTGAGGTTCGATATCCCCATAGGGCAAAAGGTATTTTGTCGGGCCAGTCCCTGTAATTCTCAGCCATCTTTTTAAGTATGGTGACAATTGTTTTATTGGCCGCTTCTACCGCTCCATTTGTTTGAGGTCGGTAAGGCGAAGATGTATGCCTTTGAATTTTATATTTTGCCAGCAATGCGGCAGTTTCGGCTTGAAAGTGGGTCCCGTGATCACAGATGAACTCGTGAGGGATCCCATACCGGCATATTATTTTATTTTAAATAAATTTGGCCACGTGCTTGGCGTTCAAGACACGGTATGACTCGGCTTCGACCCATTTGGTGATGTAGTCGATGGCCACTAGAATGAAACAATGACCTCCCGTCCCGGAAGGATGCACCTTTCCTATTATGTCAATACCCCATGTCGAAAATGGCCATGGTGATGTCATGGTATATAATAGGGAAGATGGCATATGCTGTACATTGGCGAAGATCTCACAGTTATGGCAGTGTTTGACATACAACTGACAGTCTGTTTCCATGGTGTTCCAATAGTACCCAAGCCTCATGATTTTGCGGGCTAGCATATGGGCGTTCATATGCGGGCCGTTTTCACCATCACGGACCTCGGCCATGACCTTTTCGGCCTGTATTTTGTCGATGCATAGGAGTAGAGCCCCCTGTGCCGTCTTTTTGTACAGTTGTCCGTCATCAGTTCGAACAAATTGGGTTGCTAATCTTCGTAGGGCCTTTTTGGCCCGATTTTCAGCTTCCGGGGGGTACTCTCCCGTTGTCAGGTAGGTTAGGACAGCTTGATACCAAGGTTCCGGGTCAGTTATTTCGATATCCTGAATGGTGTGGATGTAGGCTGGCTCGGACCGTCTTTCGACACAGATTGGCATGCTGGTCAGGTGATCCGGGATGTTCAGTAAAGATGCTAATTTGGAAAGTGCATCTACGAACTGATTCTCTTCCCGGGGCAGATAAATGTATTCTACCTTTTGGAATTGTTTCTCTAGAACCCTTACCCGTGCTTGGTAAGCCACGAGATTGGCATTCCGAGTTTTCAATTTTTGGAGTGCTTGATTGATGACCAATGATGAATCACCGTGGACCCGGAGGTTTGTTACCCCTAAATCAGCGGCGGCTTGCAACCCGTGAATGCATGCTTCGTATTCGGCTGCGTTGTTGGTCACGTCGAAGTCCAACTTGATGGATAAGGGAGTGTGTTCCCCTCGGGGTGAAATTAACAGGATTCCGACCCCAAATCCTCGGAAGTTGGATGCCCCATCGAAATATAGATCCCACACCTCCGTATCGGTATGGAATATGTCTTCACCAGAAAAGGCCCATGTATCGGTGTGGCCTTCTTCGGATATTGGGCTGTCAGCGAGGAACTCGGCAACTACCCGGCCTTTGATGGCTTTTATTGGTACAAATTTGAGGTCGAACTCGGATAACATTAAAGTCCATCTTGACATCCTGCCGTTGAGGATGGGCTTCTTAAATAAGTACTTGATAGGATCCATTTTGGATAACACATGTACCTCGTGACTGAGCATGTAATGTCGGAGCTTTTTAGTGGCCCAAACCAATGCTAGGCACGTCTTTTCGAGCATTGTATATTTGCACTCATATTCGAGGAACTTTTTACTGATGTAGTAAATAGCCCGTTCTTCTGAATCGTCTGTCTGGGCCAGCATAGCCCCCATGGCCGTCTCTGTCGTCGTTAGGTATAACGACAAAGGCAGACCGTGTTGAGGTGGCATTAGTACCGGCGGAGCAAACAGAATCTCCTTGATTTTGTCGAAAGCCGATTGACATTTGTCGTCCCATAGCACCCGTTCTCCGATTTTCAGCTTTTTGAAGATGGGTTCGCATACCATGGTTAGTTTCGAAATGAACCGGCTGAGGTATTGGACTTTCCCGAGAAACCCCCTTATTTCCTTTTCGGTCTTGGGTGGTTGCATCTCGGTGATGGCTTTGATTTTAGCTGGGTCGACCTCGATGCCGCGTTGGCTAACGATATGGCCCAGTAATTTGCCCGACGTTACCACAAAACTACATTTTTGTGGGTTCAGTCTCATGTTGTATTTACGTAGCCGGGTGAAGAACTTTCTTAGGGCTGAAATGTGCCCGCTTCGGTCCTTGGATTTGACGATCATGTCGTCCACATAGACCTCCACTTCCTTATGCATCATGTTGTGGAGCAAAGTAGTGGCGGTCCGTTGATAAGTGGCCCCGGCGTTGATAAGCCCAAATGGCATGACGGTGTAACAGTAAGTACCCCAAGGTGTAATGAAGGTGGTCTTACCCATATCCTCTTCTGCCATTTTAATCTGATTGTACCCGGCATACCCGTCCATGAACGATAGAAGGGCATGATCGGTCGTGTTATCCACCAGTATGTCGATGTGTGGTAACGGAAAATCATCTTTTGGGCTTGCCTTGATAAGATCCCAAACCCGCACCTTGCCGTCCTTCTTGGGTACCGGCACGATGTTTGCAACCCAGTCTGGATATTCAGACATTTGTATAAAGCCTGCTTTGAATTGTTTATCGACCTCTTCCTTGACTTTAAGAGACCACTCGGGCTTCATTCTTCTGAGTTTTTGCTTTACCGGCTTGCACCCATCTTTGATGGGTATTCGGTGTTCGGCTATCTCCCGGTCTATACCCGGCATGTCCTTGTAGAACCATGCAAAGACAACTTTGAATTCCTGGAGGAGGTCTGCGAATTGTTTTCTCTCCTCTGGATCTAAAGATAGGCCCAACTTAAGCATCTGGGGCTCTAAAGTGGTTCCCACATTGATGGACTTGGTTTCTTCGATTACCGGATCTCGGGATTCCCTTTGCTCGAGCTGCTCGACCAGATGTTGAGGTAGGGGTACCTGTTCGTCGGGTTTCTCAATGTCATTGCATATAAACTTTTTGAAATTGAGAAAATTTTGGAAATAAGACAAGTCGTAAGCAGAACGGTGTTCCTTATTATTATTGATGGTAAATTTTGAAAATAGCTCGAATAGAGCTGCCATCTGATCATTGGTCAGTGGCGGGATAGGGAGAGGTCTTGGGACAGGCCCCGAGACCTCAGTGGATAAGGGAAGAGGGGTTACAGACTCGACTACTTTAGCACCAGACCCTCTGGACTCGGACTCAGACTCCGACTCTGACTCTGACTCAGACTCGGTATCCGGCATGTCTCCCTCGCCGGTGGTCAGCTTGTAGACCCGTCCTTGACCGTCGGTCCATTTTATGGTCTTCCTCCAAGCCCTCGTCTCGGTGTTGGTTCCGACCTCGGTGATTAGCTTGGTTGGGTCAAACCGATCGCTGCGAAGGATCAGGTTGACCAAGTCGTCTTTCGGAGCGGGGACGGCCTTGTCTTCTCCGAATAAGAGCCCCAGCACGGGCTCGGCGTTGTTTTCGCCCTCCTTTGATTCGGCCTGGACGATGGTGAATATATCATCAGGGATGAAATTGCATTCCCGAGCCTTTTTGGTCTCGGGATATGTGACGGTGGGTCGGTAGAGGCCCACTTAGATAGCTCTGAAGACTGGAGTGACGAAGTAATTCGTTAACTTCGGGCTATAATGGCTTATGTAAGTACCCTTGAAAATGTCGATGGCCTTGTGAATACCGGCCTGAACCACGTTTTCCGGGGTTATAGCATACCCCAATCCGAAATGTGATTCGCCATCATTTAGGACCTCGATAATCTTCCCAGCTGGAAGATATGGCCTTGAGGTTATTCTGGGTAGGTAACCCAGATTTTGTAGCATCGTGTCGATGCTAGTTGTGAAGTAGGGCCTAAAGAGATATTCTTCTTCGATCATGCCCACGAAATCAAATCCTCGTGGGTCGGCCCGGCCCGTAGCGTTGCAGCTTGCTACGGTAATTGGGGTCGCCTCCAGCGTAATGATACCGGCTTTAAGGGGCATCTTGACTTTTCGATGGAGGGTAGATGACACGGCCTTGACTGCGTGGATCCAAGGCCTTCCTAGTAAGAGATTGAATGATGAGGTGACATCTATCACCTGAAATTCCAACTCCTTTTCGATTGGGCCTGTTATGATCTTCAATTTCACGGCCCCGGCGACAGGCATTCGTGAAGATAGAACGTGCGGTAACTGTGCCCAACTGATTTCCTACCCGACCCAAAGTTAAGTAACAATTAAATTAAGGCTCCCTTGAAACAAGAACGTTTCCCAACTTTCTACTTGCAGGTATAGACTAATGACCACGATAGCGGACGGAGACACATCCGCCCCGTTGGTTATTTTCCACAAAGAAGCAGAGAAGGTCATTGGGAAGCCAATATCTCAGCTGTTGAACTTGTATGAGAAGGTAATGACTTCACAAATACTATTACTAATATTCAATTTAATATGATATTACGAGAGATCAGAATGCACTAACCACCTGTTTCGGAATGGTATTGTAGGATGACGGAAAAGGAAAAGTATTTGACATTCTACAGCAATGTGTTGGGAAGACATGTACTTTCAAGGTTAAGATAGGGGTAAATAAATTTGGGAATGAAAGGGAATTAAAGATGCAGAAGACATTTCTGCCTGCGATACATGAATCGACAGTCAACAAATCCCTAGACAAGGTATATACGATTACTTTTTTGGTTCCACAACAACTGCTAAAAATATCAATGATGTTCACAACGGAAACAAAAATAATTTGCAGTCCGTAGAAAGAAATGAGGAAACAAGTGCGGCCGTAGACTCGCCAGAAGACGAACTCCTCCTCAACACTCCACATAAAACAGAAACTTCAAAGCGTCCGAAACAGTAATGACAAAAAAACTTACATTCACAAATAATTATTACATTTACTTCCTTATGCTAATTGAGCATAATCTGTCTACAATGTACTGCAGGGATGACCCTAACGCGGAAGACACAAACATGAAGGAGATTATCAAGGCCGGGAAGCGATTGAGGCCAACAACATCACACCACACTTAAGCGGAGCACAATAAAGAACTTTTGAATTTACGCATTATTGTTAGTTAATTGTGTCAAGCAATTAAATTTTATTTTCTAATTTGTTTACCAAGATTTGGGGGTGTAGCTAACCCAGATTCCCCTATTCCTTATTTACTGGCGTTGTTTGCTATCTACATTACGCTTATCGTTCGGATTTACGCAACTTCGAGCAACCAAATGAAACACTAAAAATTTCCACTCTTTCACCAATTGGCCACTACACTGCCAACAAACGCACACAAAGAAGGTACTGCACTAAAGGGACATCGCACAAACATACCATTGCAAGCCCCGTGAATTTCACGGGCATGAAAACTAGTTAGGATTGGATAGGTTAAGTCAATATTATTAACGTCATTTAAATATTTCAATTAGAGTCGATTTTTATTTGCTACGATAGGTTGTGCATTATATGAGTCATTGAGGGTTTGTTGTGTCGATTTTCCAATCGTCGCGAAAAGATTATTTTGTTGTAGTGGTAACATTACTATAAGACAAAACCTGATCGGACATGTTCAACTCGTTTTTTCGTAGGTCAAGAGTCAAGATCTCTAAATTTTGATCTATGACTCGATATTTTAATTAAAACTATAAACTAATATTTAATTAAATTTTTTATCTTTTAATTACAAAATAATTTTAAAAATTTATTGAAATATAAAGTCCGTGCGATGAATATTAGTTTAAATAATTGAAATATAAACATCATAATTAAGGAGTATAAAAATAATACGAACACTACTACAAAACCCTTAATATCTCGACCCTTTAATCTTGACGCTTTTGTAACTGTCAAAAATTTTTAGCTCTTTTTTTCCTGTTGACCTTTTTAAGTGTCAAGAATATTTTAATTAAGGAAACTTGATAAAAGATGGAAAAAACTTAATTAAAGAGTATTCTAATTAATCAAACAATCAACTTTTATTTAAAAACCTAATACATTCTGCAGTACTTTTCAGTTGCTCTTCCTTATTCATGCCATAATTGTTCAACTTCGTCTGCGTGTATTACTCCAATTCTTACGGCAATCTCTTATCCGCCTGTACTCCAAGCCTAATTTTGTGGATTCATCTTCTTCTCTCTCTCGCCTATATCGGAATCAAGTGTTTTGCTAAATCTCTTACCTCAATCAGTACCTAGTATGCTGAAAAAATCGCTTTATTATTTGTTTTTTTAGATTTCTAGGGTTTTTCTTATATCACTTGCTCAGATTTGACAAAAATCAAATAGGTCGTCTTTAGTTTGATTTTGGGAGGGTCATTATTGAAATGAATTGAAGAGGGTGCTTTGGAGAAAACGGGCAATTGACCTTTGATATAGAGTGATTCTTTTGAAGCCTGAACTAATATGATAAGTCAATCGTGTGTAAATTAATCGCCCACACTCCACAGGTGTAGATGTTTATGTTCAGTTGACTGTTTTTTATGTGTTTCTACTCCTTTCTCCCATCAAAATTGGTAATTATGTCGATTGACGAAATTTATGTAATCGCCCTATCGTTATGTATTTCTATCGCAAATGCTCAACAAGCCAAAGTCATGGGTACTTGCTCCAAATCACATTCGAATCAACAATGACTTGTCTATTCAGGTTATTTCTTCCCCATGTCGTTCGACTTAAATATTTGGAACAGTTTGTGGCCAATCTTCTTGTATACTTACACGTATGTTGAAATGAGTTCTCAACAGACAAGTACACCTTTATTGATAGTTGCAGAGGATATTGACGGTGACGCTTTATCACTATTGATTCTTAACAAGCATCGCGGTGGGCTCAAGGCAAGTGATAAATGACTTAATGCTTTTGAGTCGTATGTTCTATTTCACTGTTTGATTCCTAATTGTGCTAATTCGCTTTTACGTGTAGGTAACCCAGATTTTGTAGCATCGTGTCGATCCTAGTTGTGAAGTAGGGCCTAAAGAGATATTCTTCTTCGATCATGCCCACGAAATCAAATCCTCGTGGGTCGGCCCGGCCCGTAGCGTTGCAGCTTGCTACGGTAATTGGGGTCGCCTCCAGCGTAATGATACCGGCTTTAAGGGGCATCTTGACTTTTCGATGGAGGGTAGATGACACGGCCTTGACTGCGTGGATCCAAGGCCTTCCTAGTAAGAGATTGAATGATGAGGTGACATCTATCACCTGAAATTCCAACTCCTTTTCGATTGGGCCTGTTATGATCTTCAATTTCACGGCCCCGGCGACAGGTTTTGGGCTTCCGTCGAAAGCCTGGATAGTCTGCGCCGTCGGAAGGTAATCGGCATCGGTGATGCCGAGTGCTTTTGCGGTCCTTAGAGGAAGGACATTCACGGCTGATCCATCGTCGATAAGGGTCATCGGGAGATATTTACCTTTGCAGATGACCGTGATGTATAGGGCCAGATTGTGATTGGGCCCAAATGGTGGCAGATCAGCTTCAGAGAAGGTTATGAGTGGGCCTTCTTCCTTTGACTTGCCCTTCAGAAAAGGCATAATAGTGGCTACCATTTCAGAAGGGGTAGCTTGTGAATCGACCTTGATTTCATCGAGAGCCTTAGTCAGTGCTTCCCGATGAGCTTGCGAGCTAACCAATAGTTGCCATATGGTTAGATCAGCTCGGACCCTCTTCATTTGTTGGACCAGAGCCGTGTCAGCGCTTGGTTCTTCAAGGGTAGGTTCCGTCCTGGCAGGTTCAGTGACGGATATAGGAGTAGAGTGCCCGGCTGCGGCGAGGTGGTTGGTGGCTAAGGCTTTGTATTTAGCCTTTCGGACCTCTTCAAGGGTGATGGGGACAGCTTCCCCTTTGGTTAAATACACGTCGTCCTCGTCATCGAACCATATCCCATTGATTTGTGGGATAAGAGGAGAAATGAGGTGAGAACAGTCGACTACTTCCCCTGTGAATATAGCATGGGCGCTGAACGGGTTTTCTTTGTTGCTCGGCTTGTCTCCGGGCAACGGGATTTTCCCGCTCTCGATAAGATCTTGGATCACGTGTTTTAACCTCCAACACTTTTCAGTATCATGCCCGTTACCCCGGTGATACTGACAATAGGCCTGGGCATTGTAAGTTTTGGGCCTCTTTTCTACTAGAGGTTATGCAGTTGGGCCTATCGGCTGGATCAGGCCCTTTGATGATAGCCTTTGTAAGACGTAAGTATAGGTAGTCCCTATATCTGTGAATACCCGATTTGGTGTATTCTTCTTAGATGAGGTGTCGAGCAGGTTTACCTCGTCGAAGATGCTGCGAGTTGCAACTGCAGGTGTGGGCTTGATCGTAGATGAACTTACCCATTGATAGCCTTTGGTAGAGGCCTTAGTCAGGCTCTCTAGTCTCAAGTCATCCTCGATTCTCGTGCCCATTTCAGTAAGGACAACGAAGTTTGGGATGATAGCATACCGGAGATGGACCCGGTAGGATGGGAGTAGATTTTTGACGAAGGCTTCCACTTGGGCCTTCTCGCCGGGCTTGTCGACCAGCTTCACACTCTCGGCCCTCCATTTTTGCAAGTATTTTGTGAACCCTTCTTTGGGCTCTTAAGCCATGACCTCCAGAGTACGCATTGTAGTCTGGATTTCAGTGTTATCGGCGTAGTTCCGAGCAAATTCGGTCGCCACATCATCCCAAGTCTTGTATTTCTTGGGATTGAGCCTGTAAAACCAGGCCCTGGGATGCTTCTCTAAAGAGGAAGGGAATAGGTGTCTGAACATGGCAGACTTTACCCCTTTGACCGCCATGAAGTCTTTGAAGGCCCGGATATGATGGACCGGGTCATCGGTACCCTCAAACATAGGAATTCCCGTCAAGTTGAGGTTGGCAGGTAGCTCGTTATTGAAAGGTGAATAAATGCGAGGATTTTCGGAGTGGATTGAGTTGCTTGTCGATAGGTGAACTTGCTCCTCGAGCCTGCGAACAACACTGACCAATTCGGCTATGGGCCCAGTGAGCTCAGCTCCTGCAACAGGGACCGTCTTCTCCACAGTGCTCAGGCGAGTGTCCAAAATTGCTTGGTTAACAAGGATGGAGGTCAGTTGTGTCTCGATCTTGGTTAGGGCATCTTTCAACTCTTCCATTTTGCGTTGATGTCTGGTTGCGGGTGGCCTGTCTGTAAGAACACCGCGTAATCAGAAACTGGCCCGAATCCCAGAATAGCAAGTACATCCCGAACAAGACTAAAAGAGGAAATGACTCGAGGAAAGACACCTAGACGGGTGACTTGTGGAGTGTGGGCCTTCCTTAGGATTCGTCGGGTGGGCCTAGTCATGTTCGAAGGAAGGTTCACGTGAGACATCCCCAGACTTTTGACTCGATTGTGTTGACGGGCCTTCCTTCGTAAGAGTATGTCCTACTTAGGTGGGCCTTGCCTTAGTCTAATAAGGCGGACTGGGATAGGGAAGAAGCTCGTGATGTAAGATCGACAGAGCTTCGACGCTAGAGACCTCTACAACTTATGACATGACCCGACACTGCTAAATACGGGAAGTCCTAAGAAGGGAGAAGTTTTGAAAACTGATTGTTTTCGAAGAAGTCCGAGAAAACTCGGTTGAAGGCCCAATTTTTCAAAAAAACGAAAAAGGTATTGGGCCGAGGGTTTCGAAAGTTCGAAATGCTTTTCGAGTTTTGAATTGGGCAGCATATCGTCTAGAAAATAGGTTATTTTGAGTAAAAATCATAAGTCCTAAATTCGGTATGTGTCCCGGGTTTTGAAAATTGAATATCTTGAAAAAGATGCAATTTTTGAAAAGTTGACATTTTTGAAAACGACTCGGAAACCAAGTAGCACGTAGTCCCACAAGCATTATAACGACGTCATGTATGCTCTACACTAAGTCTCGGTCGGTCTAAGAGGGTCTATACCAGTGTACATAGTCTAGACGTTGATCGGGACGGACTCTCAAAGTCGAATTGAGCTTAGAACATGCCGCGAAACCCACTCGAATCGACTATGGACACCTTTTAACATATCCATATTGGAGTACAACAATGGTATAGTGGGACGTCGGTCACCAGTACCGGACCGAGAAAATATGGGTTATGCATGAACCGTAGAACTAAAACGCGTATTGTATTTGTCAAACGATATCTATTCGAGTCTCACCCTGAGGATACCGATGGTAAGTCACGCATCAGTTAATCCCCAGCGGAGTCGCCAAATTGTGGACATGACATAGGTCCACCCCGACGCGGCCACGCGCGGGTTTGGGTAGGCGAATGAATCTCCATATGAAACGGATCGAATTGAAATTTAGGTCGAAGTGGAGTCGCCACCGAATTTTGTGGTTATTCGGAATCATTCGAGCCCACTCTATGTCGTAGTGGTCCGTATACAAAATACGGCCCATTTCCGATGTCAGAGTTTATTGGGCTCGTCCCTTTGCAATCGATACCAATACCGACGTTATCGGATATTGTGTATTGAATGACTCTCGTGCGCCAACGGTTTCGGGCATCCGGAAATCGAGGTTCTGAGTAAGGGGTGAGGGTACGTGTTGGGAAGCCCACAAAGGACACCCAACCCCGCCCGCACATTAGCGGCCTCTACTAGGAATTCGAATGACTTTCCAATACGCGCGTTAGTTAAACGGGAAAATGATATGCAAAGATTATTTTCCCTAAACATGTGAATGAAATTGAAAAGAGGGTTTTTATGTCAATTTGATGCAATTAACTCTACGTCAAAGTGGAATTTTAGCATGTAGGTTCATTTTAGTAAAATAAAACAAACGATAAATCAGCAAGAATAACAAACGGTTAGTAACGTCATAACGAATAATAACGGTTTGCAAATTAATGAACGAAATAGAATGATGTAAAATTGGACGGTGCATGATTTGAAAAAGGTTATGACACGTGATTGATTAACACGTGTTGACCGAGGTCAAGGAAAAAATATATCGAAAACTTGAAATATGCCGGAAAAGTCGATATATAAAAAAAGGAATTTAAAACGAAGATGTGCGTCGCAGTTTTCAGAAAACCGTGCGAATCGCCCCAGAGGGGGCACGACTCGCTCGAGACGCGCGACTCGCCCGAGAAGGGCGCGACTCGCGCCGCAGGCTGCCCCGGAATCGGTTTTTTGAAAACTGTTAATTTTGATAAATCGCGTACAAATATGGACTGATTTATACCTGACTTAAAATTTTCGACATTCGTTATATTCAATATTTGATTATGAGCTCGATATTGAATACTTAGAATGATTTATACTCGATTCTAATTGTGATGCTCTTCATATCCCATATTCGATTATGGAATCGATATGGAATACTAGAGTGAAAAAGATAGAGAAAATTGATTTGAATCGTTTAAGATAACCAAGACGATATAGATATTCCTCCGCGTTTGTAGTGTCATGATTCGAACGAATTAAATAACATCTACGTTAGCATCAATGAAAAATTGAATTGGCTAAATTGTTTGATTAGATTATTAGACTCGACATCCAATTATGGAATTGGCATCGGATCTAACGTATCGACACTTTGCTTGAATGAAAACTTGATTCCCTCGGCTTTTCCGACATCGAAATAAATCCCTAAAGATTAGGATGTCAGATCCGCGTCAACGGGTTTCGACCCTTATTAAATATAATGCTTGTTTTTGAAAAATAATGTAAATATATGACTCGAACAATGATGAAAACGAAATAAAAAATATTGTTTAAGTTAACTTATCTCAATAATCAAATAATCGGGGTACCGGAATAAGCGACCGTCAACGCTGTGTGCAGAACCCTTGTATATTCGTGTTTTCTTATTCCGGTATCCTTCTTATTCGACACAAACCGATAAGTATTTTAATGTCTTGTACTAATTATATTATCGATATTATGGGGTGATGAACAAAAAAAAAACGGAAAAAGGACGGAGAAAAAGAAGACGGACGACGGGAAGAGAAAGAGAAGAGAAAGGGGTTTTGACACCCTCAACCTACATGTTCTTGTCTCGAAACGGGCTCGTAATCGTGGCTTTAACACAAGAGTCTTCGAGGTTTTATGGAGGTTAAGTTATGGTGGCTCGGGATTGATTCCTAAAACTAGGTTTAGGGTTTTTGCTAGTGTAGAATTGCTAGGGTTTGATTAGGGTTGCATGTGTAAGATTAGGGTTCTTGAGGTTGTGAAAAAAGTTTTATTAGGGTTGAATTTGATGTGTCAAAGATGTGTAATTGTGTGTGCATGGGGGGTATAAATAGGCATGGCCATGCGCTTTGGTGTCTAGGGTTTTGCCTTGACGGACTTGACCTGATGGCTCGTCTGAAGGTGGACTGTTGGTTTTGCTTCTTGAGTTGGACTTTTGATGTTGTGAATGGTTGTTTTGTATGTCTCGGAAACGACTTTGACCAGGGTTGACCCAATCGCTAAAAGTCGGTTTTAATTCCGGTGTCGGTTTTGACCCAAATTAGCTTTATTTGATTGGAAACGGCCCACTGGACCTGGATTCGAGGTTGATTTTGTGAGGTTTGTACTCTGTAAGTGTGTTAGCCAGCAATTAATGGATTTGAGCCCGTATCCGAGCGAATAGAAGCACGTTAGCGTCCGATCATCATCGGGTGTTTTTTGGAAACTGCCATAGACACCTGGCAGTCAAAATACGGGTGTCTACAGGAAGGAGAGGGATCGTCATCAGCTGGCGGGTGGAGGACATTAGATGAGAAGGAGCACAATCGTGCTCACCTGTACTTGCTATCAAATTGTGAAGTTTTGGAGCCGTACGAGAAGAAATTTGTAACTGAGTTTGTAGCTGCTAATCCACATTTAAATGCTGATGACATTTGGAATAACCATGAGGAATAGTTTCCTAAATGGCTTAAGGAGCATGTAATTTCAGAGAATATTCAGGATGATTTGGTTAGCAGTCTAGCATTAGGTCCTTTATGGAATGTTAGAACTTGGAACCGGTATTCGGTTAATGGTTACAATTTCCATACATTTGCCCATGGTAGCAGTAGGAGTAGATGTAATTTCGGTGTGAGTGTGTCGTCACTTGAGGGTGAAGATTACTACGGTCTATTGGAGGACATCTTCGAGCTGTGCTATGTTTGAAATGATCGTGGGTATAGAGCTGTGGTATTTAAATGCGAATGGAAGGACAACTCTGTGCAAGGTACTAGAGTACATGAAAGGTACAAACTAGTTGAAGTTAATCATACCAAAAAATACTCCAAGTACGATCCGTTTATACTTGCACATCAAACACACCAAGTGTACTTTGCGCCTTACCCAACCACAAAGAACGACAGAACTGTAAACCAGTGGTGGACGGTGTTCAAAACTAAGCCACAGGGGCACTATGACTCTGAGCTCTTCCAAGAGGACGTCATTTCTAGTGGTACAACATTGTCTCCAGTTGATGAGAATCTTTTTGCAAATGATGATGATGACAATAATGAGGTGGATGTGGGGGAAGATTTTGAAGATGATGAAGGCAGTGAGGAGAAGGAAGGTGCTTCTAGTGATATGGTCGAGGAGGAGGATGACACCAATGATTTAGAGGTCAATGACAAGGAGGACGAAGATGACGTCGAGGAAGAGGATGTCGTTGGTTCGAGTAGGCAAGTGGAAGATGACAACGACAGTGACGATGATTTTTAGTAGGATATAGTTTTAGTAAGTTATATTATTTATACATAGTAATCTGCATTACATATTTTTTTTCGAGATTATTTCAATATTATGATGTCAGTTTCTAACTTTCAACTATTACATGTCTGCAGATATGACGCTGGGCAGCAGGCTGATTTTTTTACTCATGTTTTTGTTTCCTTTTTGCAGATTTGGCTTTATGAGAGGCTATCAGTGATAGATCCTTCTCTTGATGCGGGCAACTATCGTCATAACCAGGTGTTGACGAGGAGGCGGGCATTGACTTTTCTCGTCAGATCACGCAAAAGTATTGGGACGAGGTTTTGTCATTCCACGGCGGCCCGTTAATTCGATGGGTAGTTCCGTGGTGGCCCATCTACCTTTGGAGCGGCTTGGACCCGAGGGACAGAGCCCGCTATCAGGTGATTCTATCTTTCAGGCAGACGGTTCATCTCTACCCAGATCGCATACTAAGGCAGTATGGATGGACCCAGCGCATCCTTGAAGTTGAAGCAGTTGTGAGTGACCCTACCCAACTGACTGATGTAATGTGTGATACCTGGATGCAAAGATGGTACACACGGCATACTTGGCCCGTTATCAAACCTCGCCACTCAATCTGGGTTTCAGATTCTTACACGAAATGGACCAAAGCGGCTGATGCTAAAGCCCGAGCTGCGCTGAAGGTTGACGAAGCTTTTGACCTGCTGAGAAGGGAGCAAGCTAAAGACAACAGGGGACTCTTCGATGATGGTGACACCCCGGCTACCATGGTTCGTCTAATGTCAGGTCACAAAATGAAGACTAAGACTCAAGCTGAAGAGTCTAGTGCTAAAGGTGCTTGGGGGAAAGTGAGCCCCCAGACTGACTTGGGAAGGAGACTGGGCCCAAGACTACCCGTGCAGGACCGACTTGGCCCATGGGATAGACTACCCGAGCACGTGCGGGCTCGCATTGGACCGAAGACCGTGATAGAAGACCCATTGCCGAAGAAACGGGCTCGTGCTAAAGAGGTTCCACTCGTGATTCGGGAACGCTCGCCACCACCCCAAAGACCTCAGGCTCCACGTGACCCGAAGGACAAGGGGAAAAGGAAAATGCCCGGATATTAGTCTCCGTTATTATTATTTGAATATTATTATTATTTTTTAGTGGTGTGGTTTTTTTTGGTGTGTGTATGCCGCGTCCGGCGTTTTTTTTTTTTTGTAATCGAGATAAAAAGACATATTATTGAACACCGTTCCCGTCTTTCGTTTATTGCAGTGGTTGTACCCTTTTGAGGGGTTGCCTACGTATCCACAAATAGCGGAATCAAACCAAACGTAGTTCAAAATTTGATTTGATTGATTTTTTGCAATTTTCGAAATACATCAAGATTATTAATTCAAGATGTGCGATAGTAGAATAATTAATTCTAGCTTATTGACTTGTCTATAATTTTTGAAAATTTATAAAAAGACAATTTTTTATAAATTTTTGCAAATGACATTGAGATGGGGTTTATGGGTAGTAGCGCTTCAGCTGGTCCAAGTTGGTTGGGTTGACAAATTCGTTCCCGTCCAAGTCTGTCAGCATCACCGCTCCTCCTGATAGAACCTTCATGACTAAGTATGGCCCAGCCCAGTTGGGTTTGAATTTACCCCTTGGGTCAACCGGTAGTAAGGCACGAACCGATTTTAGGACCAAATCCCCTTCTTTGATGTTTCGGGGTCTAACCCTTTTGTTGAAAGCCCGCTGGATCCTCTTTTGATATATTTGGATATTGTTGAGGGCCCGTGATCGCCGTTCGTCTAAAAGGACCAGCGAATCGTATCGGGCTTGGACCCAATTTGCTTCAGGTACTTGGCTTTCAAGTAAAATCCTGAGGTATGGCACTTCTAGCTCGACTGGCTAGACCGCTTCCATTCCGTATGTCAAGTAATACGGGGTTGCCCCGGTCGCGGTGCGGATTGAGGTTCGATATCCCCATAGGGCAAAAGGTATTTTGTCGGGCCAGTCCCTGTAATTCTCAGCCATCTTTTTAAGTATGGTGACAATTGTTTTATTGGCCGCTTCTACCGCTCCATTTGTCTGAGGTCGGTAAGGCAAAGATGTATGCCTTTGAATTTTATATTTTGCCAGCAATGCGGCAATTTCAAACAATCAACCTAATCAACGATGCCACCGGTCGATCATTCGCCACGAAGAAGGATATGGACACTTGGGTAAGTTTCAAACACAAGAGTTCGTTACTTTTTTTTCTTCAAACAATCAACCTAATCATGACTTCAATTTCTTTCAGAGATCGTATTTGGCGGCCACTAGAGCGCCCGAGAATGAAGGTGTGGACCCGAGCACGATTTGGTTCAGAGTCGCGGAGGGATATCGCAAGGGAGCGGTGTACGGTACGGGGAACACTCATTCCCTGTACTGGACACCACCCAATGTTCGGGGGGCCCATGCGACCTCGACGGAGTGTGTACCATCCGAGATGGCTGAGATGAGGGCGGAACTTCGAGAGGAGAGGGCGCAACGGGCAACTATGGCCGAGCAGATGAAGGAGCAGAATAAGAGGCTGAAGACGCAGGAGTCCATTAACCTGCAAATTCTGGAAGAGCTACGGCGTCTTAGGAACACGCAGCAGTATAACCGCAACTCCGGCCCCACTCCCCGATTCCCGGATCCTAGAGACCCCTTCGGTGACGGTGGTAGTGGTGCGTCAGCTAGTTTCCCTGTTGGCAGAGTTGATTGAATGAAAACAATTTGTATTTTCTGAATGCTTGTTGAAAAAACAGTTTGTAATAATACTTTTAATTTAGTGTATTCACGACGTTTGCGTACTTGGTTGCCAATTTTGGAGTGTGAAGCTTGCGTAATGTTTGGAACAACGTTTGACATGATGTTTGGGATGTATTGTGGTTGTTGGTTTGTTTTATTGTGCAGATTTTGGTTAGAAAAATAATAAATACAACCGGCCTATTTCTGGCACGGTAGCGACTGATATCAGTAGCTAAATTTTCTATTTAGCGACTGAAATCAGTCGCTGTAGGACGCCACGTCGCACCATTTAGCGACTGATTTCAGTCGCTAACTGACGCTCTTAGCGACTGAAATCAGTCGCTAAAATGAGGCCATAGCGACTGAAATCAGTCGCTAAAATGATGCCATAGCGACTGATTTCGATCGCTAAATTTAGCGACTGATTTCAGTCGCGCGTTTTTTTAGCGACTGAAATCAGTCGCTAGAGGCGACTAACTGCAGCCACTGTTGCTTGGAGACTGTTGACAGTCGCGCGTCTGTTTTTAGTGACAGATGTCAGTAGCTAAGCTCGGTCGCCACTGACTTTAACTCTTATAGTGTGAGTCACAGTTCGGATTGGGGTATGCTATAACCCCGGAAAACGTGGTCCGGGCCGGTATTCACAAGGCCACCAACATCCTCAAGGGTACTTACATAAGCCCTTATAGCCCGAAGTTAACTGACTACTTCGTCACTCCAGTTTTCGGAGCTATTCAGGTGGGCCTCTACCAACCCACCATCACATATCCCGAGACCAAAACGGCTCGGGAATGCAATTTCATCCCCGATGATATATTCACCCTTGTTCAAGTCGAGTCCAAGGAAGGGGAAAACAACTCCGAGCCCGTGTTGGGGCTCCGATTTGGAGAAGACAAGGCCGTCCTCGCTCCAAAAGATGATTTGGTCAATCTGATCCTCCGCAGCGATCGGTTTGACCCAACCAAGCTAATCTCTGAAGTAGGTGGAGACACCTGGAAAAGGCCTGGAGGAAGACCATCAAGTGGACCGACAACCAGGGACGGACCTACAAGCTAACTACCGGCGAGGGAGACATGCCGGATACCGAGTCCGAGTCTGAGTTAGAGTCAGAGTCGGAGTCTGAGTTCGAGTCTAGAGGGTCTGGTGCTAGAGTCGAGTCTGTAACCCCTCTTCCCTTATCCACTGAGGTCTCGGGGCCTGTCCCAAGACCTCTCCCTATCCCGCCACTGACCAACGAGCAGATGGCCGCTCTTTTCGAGCGTTTCTCAAAATTTACTATTAATAATAATAACGAAAACCGTTCTGCTTACGACTTGTCTTATTTCCAAAATTCTCTCAATTTCAAAGATTTTATATGCAATGACATTGAGAAACCCGACGAACAGGTACCTCTACCTCCGCATCTGATCGAGCAGCTCGAACAAAGGGAGTCCCGAGATCCGGTAATCGAAGAAACCGAGTCCATCAATGTGGGAACCACTTTAGAGCCCCAGATGCTTAAGTTGGGCCTATCCTTAGATCCAGAGGAGAGAAAACAATTCACAGACCTCCTCTAGGAATTCAAGGACGTCTTCGCATGGTCCTACAAGGACGTGCCGGGAATAGATCGGGAAATAGCTGAACACCGAATACCCATCAAAGATGGGTGCAAACCGGTAAAACAGAAACTCAGAAGAATGAGGCCCGAATGGTCCCTCAAAGTCAAAGAAGAAGTCGACAAGCAATTCAAAGCGGGCTTTATACAATTGTCTGAATATCCAGACAGGGTCGCGAACATCATGTCGGTACCCAAGAAGGACGGCAAGGTGCGGGTATGTGTAGATTTCCGAGACCTTAACAAGGGCAGCCCAAAAGATGATTTTCCGTTACCACACATCGACATACTGGTGGATAACACGGCCGATCATGCCCTTCTATCATTCATGGACGGGTATGCCGGATACAATCGTATTAAAATGGCAGAAGACGATATGAGTAAGACCACCTTCATTAAACCTTGGGGTACTTACTGTTACACCGTCATGCCATTTGGGCTTATCAATGCCGGGGCCACTTATCAACGAACCGCCACCACCCTATTACATGACATGATGCATAAGAAAGTGGAGGTTTATGTGGACGATATGATCGTCAAGTCCAAAGACCGAAGTGGGCAAATTGCAGCCTTAAGAAAAATTTTCACCCTACGCAAATACAACATGAGGTTGACCCCTCAAAAATGCAGTTTTGGGGTAACATCGGGCAAATTACTGGGCCATATCGTTAGCCAACGCGGCATCGAGGTCGACCCCGCTAAAATCAAGGCCATCACCGGGATACAGCCACCCAAGACCGAAAAAGAAATAAGGAGGTTTTGCGGGAAAGTTCAATATATCAGCCGGTTCATTTCGAAACTAACCATGGTATGTGAGCCCATTTTCAAAAAACTGAAGATCAGAGAACGGGTACTATGGGACGATAAATGTCAAACGGCTTTTGACAAAATCAAGGAGATCCTATCTGCACCGCCGGTATTAATGGCACCTCAACCCGGTTTGCCTTTGTCATTATACCTAACAACGACCGAGACGGACATGGGGGCTATGCTGGCCTAGACAGTCGATTCGGAAGAACGGGCTATTTACTACATCAGCAAAAAGTTCCTGGAATACGAGTGTAAGTATACAATGCTCGAGAAAACGTGTCTAGCTCTGGTCTGGGCCACTAAAAAGCTCCGACACTACATGCTTAGTCACGAGGTACATGTATTATCCAAAATGGATCCTATCAAGTACCTGTTCGAGAAGCCCATCCTCAATGGCAGGATGTCCAGATGGACTTTAATGATAGCTGAGTTTGACCTCAAATTTGTACCATTGAAAGCCATCAAGGGCCGGGTAGTGGCAGAATTCCTTGCCGATAGTCCAATATCCGAAGAGGGCCACACCGATACTTGGGCCTTTCCTGATGAAGACATATTCCATACTGACACCGAAACATGGGATTTGTATTTTGATGGAGCATCCAACTTTCGAGGATTTGGGGTCGGGATCCTGTTAATCTCACCACAAGGGGAACACACCCTGTTATATATCAAATTAGACTTTGACGTGACCAACAACGCAGCCGAATATGAAGCATGCATTCACGGGCTGCAAGCCGCCGCTGATTTAGGGGTAACAAACCTCCGGGTCCACGGTGACTCATCACTGGTCATCAATCAAGCGCTCCAAAAATGGAAAACTCGGAACGCCAATCTCGTGGCTTACCAAGCACGAGTAAAGGTTCTGGAGAAACAATTCCAGAAGGTGGAATATATCTATCTACCTCGGGAAGAAAATCAGTTTGCAGATGCACTTTCCAAATTAGCATCCCTGCTAAACATACCAGACCATCTAACTAGCATGCCAATCTGTGTCGAAAGGCGGTCCGAGCCGGCATATGTACACGCCATCCAGGACATCAAGCTAACCGATCCGGAACCTTGATATCAGTCAGTCTTAACCTACTTGGCAACGGGAGAGTATCCCCCGGGAACTGAAAACCGGGCCAAGAAAGCCCTGCGAAGATTGGCAACCCAATTTGTTCGCACGGATGACGGGCAATTATACAAAAAAATGGCACAGGGGACGCTTCTCTTCTGTATCGACAAAACATAGGCCAAAAAGGTTATGGCCGAGGTACACGATGGTGAAAATGGCCCGCTTATGAACGCCCATATGCTAGCCCGAAAAATCTTGAGGCTCGGGTATTATTGGAACACCATGGAAACAGACTGTTAGCTATATGTCAAACACTGCCATAACTGTCAGATCTTCGCTAATGTACAACATATATTATATACCATGACATCACCATGGCCATTTTCGACATGGGGTATTGACATAATTGGAAAGGTACACCCTTCCGGGACGGGAGGTCATTGCTTCATTTTGGTGGCCATCGACTACTTCACCAAATGGGTCGAAGCCGGGTCATACCGTGTCTTGAACGCCAAGCACGTGGCCAAATTTATCCAAAATAAGATCATATGCCGATACGGGATCCCACATGAGTTCATCAGTGATCACGGGATCCATTTCCAAGCTGAAACCGTTGCATTGCTAGCAAAATACAAAATTCAGAGGCATACATCTTCTCCCTACCGTCCCCAAACAAACGGAGCGGTAGAAGCGGCCAATAAAACAATTGTCACCATACTTAAAAAGATGGCTGAGAATTACCGAGACTGGCCCGACAAGATACCTTTCGCTCTTTGGGGTTATCGGACTTCAATTTGCACCGCAACCGGAGCAACCCCGTATTACTTGACATACGGAATGGAAGCGGTCCAACCGGTCGAGCTAGAAGTACCACCCCTAAGGATTTTACTGGAGAGCCAAGTACCGGAAGCAGATTGGGTCCAAGCCCGATACGATTCGCTAGTCCTTTTAGACGAACGGTGGTCCCAGGCCCTCAACAATATCCAAATATATCAAAAGAGAATCCGACGAGCTTTCAACAAAAGGGTTATGCCCCGAAACATCAAAGAGGGGGATTTAGTCCTAAAATCGATTCGTGCCTTACTACCGGTTGACCCAAGAGGGAAATTCAAACGCAATTGGGCTGGGCCATACTTAGTCAAGAAGGTCCTATCAGGAGGAGCGGTGATGCTGACAGACCTGGACGGAAACGAGTTTGTCAACCCGACCAACTTGGACCAGCTGAAGCGCTACTACCCATAAACCCAACCTCAATGTCATTTGCAAAAATTTATAAAAATTTGCCTTTTTTTATAAATTTTCAAAAAATTATAGACAAGTCAATAAGTTAGAATTAATTATTCTACTGTCGCACATCTCGCACTCATAGTCTTGATGTATTTCGAAAATTGCAAAAATCAAATCAATTTTGAACTACGTTTGGTTTGATTCCGCTAATTGTGGATACGTAGGCAACCCCTCAAAAGGGTACAACCACTACAATAAACGAAAAGACGGGAACGATATTCATTAATACGTCTTTATTAAAAACCGACAAACTCGGGAATTACAAAAAAAAAATGCCAAAACGGCATACACAAAAAATCACACCAAAAAATAGTAATAATATCTAAATAATAAAACAAAGGAGGCTAATATCCCGGCATCTTGCCCTTTCCTTTGTCCTTTGGGTCGCGTGGAGCCCGGGATCGACGGGGTGGGGGCGAGCGTTTCCGAATCACAAGAGGAACCTCTTTAGCTCGAACCCGTTTCTTTGAAAATGGGTCTTCTGCCACAATCTTTGGCCCAAGTCGAGCCCGTACGTGCTCGGGTAGCCTATCCCGTGGGCCAAGTCGGTCCTGCACGGCTAGTTTTGGGCCCAGTCTCCTCTCCAAGTCAATCTGGGGGCTCACTTTCCCCCAAGCATCCTTAGCACTAGACCCTCCAGCTTGAGTCTTGGTCTTCTTCTTTTGGCCTGACATTAATCGGACCATAGTAGCCGGGGTGTCACCTTCATCAAAGAATCCCCTGTTGTCTTTAGCTTGCTCCCTTCGCAGCAGGTCGAAAGCTCCATCAACCTTCAGAGCAGCTCGGGCTTTGGCATCACCTGCTTTAGTCCACTTTACATATGAATCTGAAACCCAGGTCGAGTGGCGAGATTTGGAAATAGGCCAAGTATGTCGGGTGTACCATCTTTGCATTCAATTATCGCACATTACGTCGGTCAGTTGGGTAGGGTCACTCACAACTGCTTCAACTTCTGGGATTCGCTGGGTCCATCCATACTGCCTTAGTATGCGATCCGAGTAAATATGAATTGTCTGCCTGAAAGATTGGATTACCTGATAGCGAGCTCTGTCCCTCGGGTCCAAGCCAGTCCAAAGATAGATGGGCCACCACGGCACTACCCATCGAATTAACGGGCCACTGTGAAAAGACAACACCTCGTCCCAATACTTCTGGGTTATCTGACGAGAAAAGTCGATGGCCCGCCTCCTCGTCATCACCTGGTTATGACGGTAGTTGCTAGCATCAAGAGGAGGATCTATGACTGATAGCCTCTCATATAGCCAAATATGGAAAAGGAAACAAAACATGAGTTCCAGAGGCAAAACAGGCGTCCGCCTAAGGACACTCGATCGAGTGGTACCTCTGAATGCGAACAGGGGTCTTTTTACGAGGGCACTCGATCAAGTGCCCACTGCAGCAGAAAAATGGTGAAAAAAAAAATAAAAAAATCGAGAAATTGGGAAAAATAAAATGCAAAGTAACATACTTGCAGCAAACGGGTACTTCCATTGAGACGGACCGACGAATCCCTCTTGCGATTATCTAGACCTTGGATAATTTCACCCGTGATCAGCCAAGCCGGGCTGTACTCCGTCTCCATCAAATCAACCACGGTTAGGAGGCGGGCGTTACCCATACAAGACAGTAAATCCATGTGACCCTCAAAGGCATAAACATGGAGCACGCAGAAAGAAAAAGCCCTACGGCTGTGAGCCGGTCTGACCCGGACATCGAGAGGATTCATAAATTTCTCAGCCAAGTCGATCAGAGAAATATTATCACTCTCCATCATACGGGATACCTCGTTATGGGAAAGCCCTAAAAATTCTCGAAGCTTCCTCCTCGGGTCATAAATTGAATACGGGATGGCAGGACGAAGTATCGGATTCCACCCTCCTATAGCAGCGATCTCCTCGGGCAAGGGACAAACTTCTCCTCGAGAAAAGACAAAGACATGATATATGTCATCCCAATAAGACAAGCAGGCGTCAAGAAAGTAGCGATCAACTTGCATCAGACGAAACGGGTACAATTGAGTAATACCCGTCTGGTTAAGAGCCACCCTATCAGCATCCCTAAAACGTCGGGACCATTCCTGCAGCATCACAGTCAACCTGTCGATTCCCATGACTATTTTCTTGAGAGGAATAAGAAGACTTTCTTTTGAGAAGAGAGGAATTGTGGAAGAGCTTATGAGAAAATCAAGGGCAAGAGAGGGGTATTTATAGTATTAATTCTATAACCCTCTTTCCATATCACAATAGTTTCCTAATCCTAAACGGAATCAAGCCACAAGCCTAGTCTCGATACTAGCACGGAAATAATCATCCCGAACTTTCCTAATTGTCTTTAGGAGTAAAAAATTCCAAATTTCAAAAATCCAAATTTTCAAAATTTTCAAAAAATTCAAAAATCATTTTCCCTAGCGCGAGTCATTTTACTACCTACGTGTTGCATGCAAACTTTAGAGACTTATACAGGTACGACTCAAACAGGGACAGGCAACCCACTACATCTCCCTAGCGGAAGGCCCCAGGTGGCATTTTCCCCCGGAATAACACGGGATGAGCTTACATACAGGCGAACCCAGGACTTATGCGACAAGTCCAATTCCCCACGGAGTTATCGTCATCAGCTCAGGTATGAATTCTATCTTACGGCTGGCGAGCCCTTCACGCAAGTCTAATGGACTATAAACGACTCGATCGGAAGGCTGCTAGGTTTCAATCCTCGATTGGCCTAGTAGCTACTCTGACTTTCGCCTTGTCCAAGCCTCAGTCCGAGTTGGGGCTCTGTAGACACCCGCATTTTGACTGCCAGGTGTCTATGGTAGTTTCCAAAAAACACCCGATGATGATCGAACGCTAAACGTGTTTCTACGCGCTCGGATATGGGCTCAAAACCATTAGTTGTTGGCTTAAGCACTTATGGAGTACAAATATCTCAAAACGGACCTCAAATCCAGGCCTAGTGGACCGTTCCGAGTCAAACAAGACTAATTTGGGCCAAAACTGACACCGAAAATTAAACCGACTTTTTAGCGATTGGGTCAACCCCGGTCAAGGTCGTTTCCGAGACATACAAAACAGCCACAAACCTCCAACTCAAAAAACAAAACCCATCAAATATCCAATCCGCGGTCCAAAGCAATGGACCCGCGCGACCCAGCTGAGCCACTCGATCGAGTGCTCAGCCCACTCGATCGAGTGGGCCCTCATTTGAGCCCGACTGCTGGCACACTGGGTCACTCGACCGAGTCAGCCACTTACTCGGTCGAGTAACCCTAGCCGGGTGCACATAGCTAGCCTATATAAATATCCCATGCAACACAACTTTACACACTTTTTTTCAAAACCCTAAAAACCCTAATCTACACACACTTCAACAACTTTGCAAACCCAAAACCTAGCTTTAGGAATCAAAACCCTAACCACCATAACTTAGCCTACATACTCGATACTCCCGTGCTAGCCGCAACTACGAGTCCATACCGAGAATTAGAACATGTAGGTTGAGGGTGCAAAATCCCATCTTTTCTCTCTTCTCCTCCTTTCTCGCGTCATTTATCGATATAAGGGTTCTTTTCTTACTTTTGTCGCATCATAATATCGTTAATATCGCTAGTATTAAAAGATACTAAAATACTTGTCGATTTGTGTCGAGTATGAGGGATGTCGGAATAAGGAAACCCGAATATACAAGTGTACCGCACACAGCGTTGCCGGTCGCTTATTCCGACACCCCAATTACTTGATTATTGAAACAACTCAACTTAAACAATAATTCGTATTTTTGTTTTCATCATCATCAATCGCATACTTCATCAACTTTCTATAAGATATTTTCAAAACGAGTATTTTATTTAATAAGGGTCGAAACCCGTTGATGCGGATCCGACATCAAGCAATTCGCAAGAATTAATTGTGATGTCGGGATACGGAGGGAATCAAGTCTTTCAATTCTAGCATAGCGTCAAACTCTTAGATTCGATACTAACTTCATAATTAGACATCGAATCTAACGATCTAGTCACATAAATAATTAACGCGATTTCTATTAATGCTAAAATAATTGTCATACAATTCGTTAGAATTCTGACATTATTAAACGCGAAGGAAATCCACTCATATCGCGATAGTTAATTTAAGACGACTTAAAGCAATTTTCTTTTATTTTTCGCTCTAATATCCCATATCGATCCAATGATCGAATATGGGATATGATGAGTATCAAAATTAGAACCGAGTATAAATGACACAATATTTATGCCCGATTCGACAAAGTCATCAATTTAGCAAGATCAAAAGCAATTTCGAAATTGATACCAAATTGCATGCGAACCCTAGTTCGTACAGGGGGCACTCGATCGAGTGCCTAGCCCACTCGGTCGAGTGGTACCCCAAAAACGAGACAAAAGGTTCTGACGACCTCCACTCGGTCGAGTCTCGTAATGACTCGGTCGAGTGGCGACGTACTCGGTCGAGTTGGTCAATAACTCGATCGAGTAGGGTCCCGAAAACGAGACAGAACACTTTTCAGAGGTCCACTCGGTCGAGTCCCTCAATGACTCGGGCGAGTGGCCCTTTATCACGTCAAACCGTGAGTCCTACAATACCATTCGAGTCTCGTTAACCTTTTTTCATGACTTAAGTCAACACGTGCCTAATCTATCACGTGAAGCATCATTCTTTCAAGCCATGCGTCATCATATCTACATTATTCCATATTTACGCAAACCGTTATTATCGTTATACCATTACTAACCGTTTGTCACATCTTTTGTTGGTTTAATTGTTTATTTTATTGTACAAAATGAACCTTCGCATGCTAAAATAAAACTTTGACGTTAATATTTTAGTTGCATTAAATCGACATAGAAACCCATTCAATTTCTCACATGCTTAGGGAAAACAATGTTTGCATAAGCATTTTCCCCGTTCAACTAACGCGCGTATTCAAAAATCATTCGATATCTTAGTAGAGGCCGCCAATGTGCGGGCGGGGTCGGGTGTTCTTCGTGGGCTTCCCAACACGTACCTTCACCCCTTACTCAAAACCTCGGTTTCCGGATGCCCGAAACCGTTGGCGCACGAGAGTCATTCTATACACGATAACCTGTAGTGACGGTATCGGTATCGCAATGCAAAGGGACGAGCCCAATAAACTCTGACATCGGAAATGGGCCGTATTTCGTACACGGCCCACTACGACATAGAGTGGGTTCGAATGGGCCCGAACTCCCACAAAGTTCGGTGGCGACTCCACTTCGATTTAAATTTTCATTCGATCCATTCTCATATGGAGATTGATTCGCCTCCCCAAACCCGCACGTGGCCGCGTTGGGGTAGACCTATGTCAGGTCCACAGTGGGAGTCGTACTGAGAATCTCGAGGTGGTTAATTTATTCTCTTATTCTTGAGAGCTCTATTTTACGCTCAATTTCGTCCTTCCCTTAGTTTATCTAAATCCTGCTACTTCTTCTTCGGCCAATCCCTTCGACTTCTTTTTCGGGTTGAAAATTTCTGTTTCGATTTGTCGGTGACTCTGACTCTATTTATCCGTTTACCTTTTTCCCGAGCCTATTTTATAAAAAGGTTGACTAATTTTAAAAAAAAACGTGAAATTTTAACATTTTGAGTAATAAATTTCAAAACTTTATACTTCGTTTCTATTTTATTATTGGTTGGTAACACATATTTAGTCTTGCTTTAAAATGGCTTAATAATTTATTTTAAAGTATTCTAAAATTGTTTCAAATTTCAATTTTCAAGCGTTTAAATTTTACGAAAACTCTCATAATTGCTAATATTTTGATTTCTATAAGATTATTATGTAAAACGGTTTAACATTTTTGAAAAAACATCGTATGTCTAAATTTTGTTTTATTGTCGTTAGACTTTAAATCTGTTATTTAAAATGTTTGTCGACTGATTCGATTCTTATTTACTAACTACAAACATGATTTCTCAAATTTTTGTTTGGTCTTAAAACAAGTATTGTCGAATCTCTTAATCAAAACGTTCTACTGTTGCTTTGAAAATATTTGGGTACTCTCCCCTCGAGTTCGTTTGCAAATGTTATTTATCGTCATTATTTTATAATATAATATTAACTTAAGATTTTATTAATTTAAATGATTTTGAACTTTGGGACTGAGCCCAACTTGTCTTGAAATAAATTTTGTCTTCGATTTCAATTTCATATCACGTTTGAAGTTGTAAAAAATTTTAAACTGAGATTGTGATGCGAGTTAAGCATTCTTCTTTTGTTTAAATGATATAACCCTGTTTTCCATTATATTATTATGTTTTATTAGTTTCGAGGACGAAACTTCTTTTTAGTGGGGAAGATTGTAACACCCCTGATTTTATAAATTTAAATTAAATTAAAGTTTTGTTCGTGTTATTATTTTTACGACTTAACTCGTAATTCTTAAAATTATTATAAAATGAACTTATCGTTTAATCGTTTCAAACTCCTAAAAATTCTATTTGTCTCGAAAACTCTTCTTATATTTGAAACTTATTTTTATTTCTGTTTCGATTCATTTTATACATTTAATTTAATTCTTATCGAAAGTCTATTTCGACGATTTAAATTCTAAATTTTTTTTTTGAAGTGAAGATCAATATCATTAATAATAAGTCATCCGGCATTTACAAACGATATCAAATTGAACTGAATACAGATTTGAGAAAAATAGATAAAGAACATCATTGAGACAAAGATCACTATTAGAATAATGCGCTTCTGTATAGCCTTCTATATATCGCTGTTTATTGACACAGCCTTTCGCGAAGGAATCTATAGATCTGATGAAATAGCCTCCATGATGATGAACTTTCTCTATTTTGACAAATAGTAGACCGAGATCTGACCTCAATTCTAAATTCTTTTCATTTATTTATATTATGCTCGAATTTCTATTTTCGGCTCGAAGGTCATTTATTTTAAGTTTCGTCAAAATATTTATTTCCTTTCCTCGAAAAATCAATTTAATTCACTTTATCGAAAGTTTATTATTTATCGGGAAATACTATTTCATCGTCTAATTATTTATTTCTTTAAACTTCGTTTTCGTCTCGAATACTTTATTCTACTCATTTCATTAGTCAACCTAATTATTTTTTTTCTTTTTTTTGACTCGATTTTAATTCGATTGCTTGGGTCGGTCAACTTGTCGTTTCGGAATTCGTCTCGATTCATTTTATTGTTCTGATTCAGCCCCCTTTTGTTTTGTTTTCCCTCACTCATTTACGTACACTTTCACTCCTTTAATGACACATACACCCCCGCTTACTCATTGTTTTTGACTCCACCGCTTCACCTATACACTCCCTATCACCTCTTCATTCATCCTCACCAAAACCGCTTTATCTTTCCCCCTTGTTCTCCTCTTTTTTTCCCCTTTTTGATGCTCGCTGCTGCTGTCATCTCACCGGATTGCCCTTCTGCTGCTGCGTTTTTTTTTCCTTCTTGTTCTTCGACTTTCCTTCCTCCTCCCCTGTTTTCCTCTCCGTTTAATCTGTTTCGCTGCTGTTGTATGTTGATGTTATTGCTGCCGGTACTGCTGCTGTAATTCGGTACTACTACTGCTGTTCGTATTCCTTCTTCTTCCCTTCATTCTTCGTTACTTTCTTCTTCGATCACTACTCGTTATGCTGCTGTTTCGGTCAGAATGTTATTGCTATTTCTGCTGTTGTCCTCTGGTTGTTGTCATCTCGATCGCGTGTCGTTACTGGTTGGTTTCTTCTTGCCGTTGTCTCTGCTGTTGTGGTCGATTGCATTTCCTGCTGCTGTTGCTATTTTGTTGTTGTTTTATTGCTACAAGTTGTTGCTGTTATTGCTATTTTGTTGTTGTTTTATTGCTACAAGTCGTTGCTGCTGATGTACTTAGTGTTGGGTTTTGTTCGTCGTCGTTGCTTTTGGTCTTCTCCTTTTTCGATCCCCTTTTCGCCGTTCCTTCTCTTCTCCGATCTGCCTTTGTTGCTGTCCGTGTTTGTCACTATTATTGCTGCTGCGTTGTCTCCGGTTTTCGCTGTTATTCGACGTTAGTTGGGATGATTCCTGTTCTGTTTTGTCTTTAGTTGCTACTGCTATTGATTACTGCAGTTATCGTCATTATGCTTGGTTCAGTCCAATTCATTCTTCTTCTTCCTCTTGTTGCTATTTGTTCTGCTATTGCAGTTAGTTATTTCCGTGCCTCGATCGTCGGTTTTCCTTGATCGTCTTGTTCATTTTCTCCTCCTTTTGTCGCTGCACTAATGCTGTCTATTACTGCTACTACTGCGTCTTGTTGCTGTTCAGTCCGCTCTTCCCTTCGTTCTTCTTTCTTTTCTTTCCGTCCGTCTATTCTATCGTTCTCATCTTTTGTTCCTACATTTCTTATTCCGATTTCTTTGTTTCTATTTCGTTTGTCTCGTTTCCGTTGGAGCCGTGAAGTTTTTATGGAAGAACAAGCGTTCGAGACCAGTTTTGAAGTCGTGAGTGGAGCTTGGACTTTTAGACGGGCAAGTACTTTGATTATCGACCCGACTCAAGGTAACTTTAGGACGTTACTCGATTTTATATCGTATGTTTGAGTAGTAGTATGTAGTAAATATTTTAACTTCGGTTTTCTAAATTTTAGCTATTTATTATTGCTAATAATATTAATTTTAAATCGTATGCCTTATAAATATTTTACAAGTTTTCGGTATCGTTTTATAATTCGTTAGTGATTTAATTATTTACGCTCGTTATAATATTTTGTTGGTTATCGTGACACTAGTAACTAAATAATATCGATTTCATATTTTCGGCATATTTCGTTAATGTATAATTTTAACTCAAAATCGTATTTTTATATTATAATCGAGATTTGTATACTCTTTCAATAAATTAATTTTCGTTTTACGATTTACGATTTATACTAATAATTGAGAATATAGTCGACTTAGTTTTAAATATTTTTTTTAGTCGAGACTATTTTCACTAATAATTTCCGATTGACTATTTTTATTAAAATCCGTATTATTTATTAATAAAAGCTATTTATTTATTAAAAATAATTTGAAATCTTTGTAACTCTCATTTCATTTATAAAACTCGTTGACTCAATTAATTTTTATATCGTTTTTCTTAAAACATCTCTTTTCTAAAATTTATAGTTTTAACTCGATTTCCTAATTATTTATAAAATACTATATATTGACTTATTTTATTTCAATTATATTTTGATTAACGAATTTAGAAATATAATAAAGTTACGATAACGACGATAATAATAATATGTTAATTTCGTTAGAAATGCTATTTTTATACATTTCACCTATTTTAATAACTTACGAATTTTCTATAACAATATTTCTATTTTAAGTAAGTTTCTAAAATTAGTATTTTTCTATTTATAGAAAGTTTCCCTTTTCATATAAATGTTTATTCCTTTTTATCTTCATATTATTTATAATGATTATATCTTCTGTTTATATCGATAATGATTGTTTTGGAGTTATGGAATAAAGTCAAGTGTGGTGTTAGAGTAATATAGTCTGGAATGTACGTTTTTGCCATCAGCTATAAAGCCGGTGTGCACATTTGGGGCACATTTGGTCGTTGAACTGGGCGCCCAGGAGAGTGTGCATTGTGCCCTTAAGCTAGATATCGCATCGTGTTAGTCGCCGTCAGTTAAACTGGATACATTTGGTATCCAGGAGGGGTGTATAATACTTAAACCAGGACCTCGTTGCACGCAGTCCTGTTATAGTTGAGTTGCCTAGTTAGAGACTGGATTCTGTTATGAGTTAAGTCTACAGTTCTCGAAACTTATTTCTAGTATTATCCTAGTGAAAGTCTAGCCTTGTGCACACTGATTGAATTTCCATAACGCCATTTTTGAATATTATTATTATCGTTTGATTTTCAGTGGCAGGTTGACAAGTATTTTAAGTTTCGTTGAAAACTTATTTTTTATTATATCGTTTTAATGTTCTCTTTTAAGTATTTTGATATAATAATACTATTATTTTTCCATATGATATAATATGGCTGGGAGAACGTCCGAGTTACTCCCCACTGACGTGGCTGTTATGTTTATAACATGACAGGTATTAGCTGCTGGGTTTTGGCTGTGAGCTAGCGAGTAGCGTCCGAGTTACTCTTTCTCTATTCATGTAATTTATGGATTTCTATAACCCGTTTGGAGAATATTCTATTTAGCCCTTTCGTAAAAAGTGGCATTTGTATTGACTTACCATTTCTTTTAATAAGATATAGTTTGTCAGTGTGTTTTAATCCCAACTCTACAGTCTTTCCGCCACTGTATTGCGTTAGAATTTTTAGGGGATTACAGTGTATCTGTAATCTATTTACGCGCTTTTATTTTCGTTGTTTGTTTTATTGTACTGAAACGAACCTCGCATGCTAAAGTAACTTCGACATTGCTTTAGATGCATTAAATGACGTAGTTGAATATAATTCACATGTTTAGTCAAAAAACGTTGTTTGCATAACATTTAACCGAATCACTAGCGCGCTTATTAAAAAATTTGAACGGTATCTTAGTAGAGGCCGCTAAAGTGCGAGCGGGGTTGGGTGTCCTTTGTGGGCTTCCCAACACGTACCTTCACCCCTTACTTAAAACCTCGGTTTCCAGATGTCCGAAACCGTTGGCGCACGAGAGTCATACGACACTACTACAAAACATCAAATAGACAACTGTTTTTTTTTTTTGCAATAGACAACTGACTTACAACAGTTGAGTAGTTTGGAGTTGTATATTACACTGAGCATAGACATCTGTTTTAGAACAGTTGTCTATTGGTTAATAAACAACTGTTTTTGCAAAAAAAACAGTTGTCTATTACGTATATAGACAACTGTTATTCTAAAACAACAGTTGTCTATATACATAATAGACAACTGTTCGCTAAAATACGTATATATAGATATGTGCTTATATACATATATTCATATATATTTTTTTTAATAATTCTGAAATACATACATATTAACAAACCATAAAAAAGGAATACCATAGCGAATAATTGAACAAAAAAGTTACATTTTTATAAAAAATTCAACATCCAAAATCCAAAAGGTACACATAAAATCATTATCCAACGTCCAAAAGTACCTAAAACCATAAGCCAACGAACACCTTGTCCACATAAGGTAATCGATGCATCATATACGACTAATTATTAAGAAAATAATCCGCCCATAATCCACGAACCTCGTCAGTATCTTCTTGAGAATATGGCCTCGTATCGTCGAAATGCTACAAAATCAATAATATAAATGAAGTAATTATTTTGTTTCTTGTGTGCGTAAAATAAATGATTGAAACAAGAGAAAGTGTGAAAACCCAAGTCTTACCTCATTGACGGTTCTCTTCAAATCAGAACGAGTGATAATTTCAATCATATATTTCATCACGTAATAACCGCACTCTATTGTCGAGCTTGACGGAAGAATTCTTTTCCATCAACTCAAGGCCGTCCAACAAGATACAGTCAACCATAGGCACCAAAGTGAACCAGGTGTTCTACATATAAGTAGGTCCAAGAGTACTCTCGCATCCCAAAGGTAATGTTTAAGTGAGGATATATGTTTTTATTCATACCAAAAAATTTGGTATGTTACTGGTCAATTTCTCAAAAACATTGTTGATTAGTATGTTTATCTTATCTACAATGCAAGACATTATCAAAGTTATCAGTAGTTACACCAGCAAAACTATTGCAATTGCATATATTAAGGCCAAAGCTTCTGAACAAAAATGTTCAATTATTCCTTCCTTTTCGGTTTAGACACACGTGAATTGATGAATACCAAATTAGGAAAAGATTAGTCAGAGCATACCAAATTCCTTGAAAATAATTTTCAAGAATTTTAAGTGGTTGAGTAGTATTATAAAAGTGCGTGGGAGTGGGACACATGCACATATTACTTTTTAAGAATTGGAGTGAGTGGTATGTTGTATGTAGTAGTCTCGACTCCGGACTCTGGAGTACATCATTTCTCACGCATCTGTACTAACTGCTGCTTGATTGTAAGTGTGTAATTAACTGATTAAATTTATGTTTAGGTCTTCATTGTGTAAAACCGTCTAGCAAAAAATACACCATGTATGTTTACAGTAGTGTTCAAAAAGTGGGTCCTTATTGGTGAATTAGATCACAAATTCTCGTTTAAGATGGGTATATCCGGCATAAACGTGTGACGGGTCAAATACTTGGGATAAAGAAAAAAAGAAAAGACTTTTGGAGGATTAAAAGTTTTGTCAGTACATACCAATTCGCTCTTCAGGTCTCCAAAAAATTGGTAGCCGGCCTCCGATCGGTCTGGTTCAGGTCCCTTCCTAGGTTTGGACCGGTGAACATCCCTGGTCGATGCTGATCATAAACAAAAGATTGAGACGGAAAGACGACGAATTACTACTACTAAGCTAGTAATATAACAATTTGTGTTAATCCAAATTATACCTTGGAAACATCTCGATGAAGCCTGGCAACAATATTAGACAAATCACTATTCTCCTTCTCCAAACTCTCTTCAAATCGTTTATAAAAATGTCCAGTTGCAATGATCCTTGAAAACAGTCTCGTATGTTCACCTACTCCAAGTAGACAACGAGCATCTTAGTAGTGAGATTGGCAAGATAATCTCCTTCCTCAACAACCACATCCGAATGATTCAAACTCTGACTCAAATTCTGCATTATCCAGCATCAAATATCAAATCAACTGAAAACTACTCCACTCGTTTATCTAAGGAAACCAGTAGAAATCAGAAAAGAAAAGAGAACTTACAGTGAAAGAAGGGAAAGTGAGTGAAGTAGTGTAGAAAGAAGTACAGGGGAGTAAAATGAACTTGATAATCCTTCTCCACCTTGAAGAAGAGCCTCCATTATTATTATTATTTGGAGCAGCACCCATTTTTATTCTTGTGCTAACACTTCAAATCCCTATGTTATAGTAAGTGGAGTAGTCATAAGATACCTCAACTATATAGTCTAGTAATATTTAATTACTTTATTTATTTACGAGGGTAAGAGAATGGTGATGGAGGGTGGTCTCATTCTACAGAATGAATTTGAATTAAAAGATAAAGATAAAGGAGCAAAGAGATTGATTGAAAGAAGACCGGGCAAAAAAGGAAAAAAAGAGCTGCGAAAGACGATCTGAGGAGCTCCAGAAATGCAAATAAAAGTTCGTAGAACAGTTAAACCCTGAAATGATGTGATAAAAACATGTAAAAGCCGAAACAAAGAGGATGAAGAAATGGTAAACCTTCAGCATCAAGAGTGTGGAAATAAGGATCGACATCCTTAGGAATCGAGGCGAAAGCGACTGAGATTTTGGCCGAACTCCACTCAAATCGTTTCCTCCAATCTCCAGGCATTCTCTTCCAATCCACGAGCCATTCTTCAATTCTCATAAACACAATTTCAAACTCAAAATCAATTCTAGATGTTCAAATCAAAAATTCTACTGTACTAATAAACCAATTGAATCAACTTATGACAAAAAAACAAAACCGAGAATCTTCACCAGCTCAGCTTAGCCGTAATCCTATTACTATTACTACTGGTATTTTGCTATTTGCTTCAACAGAATGTAAATTATGTCAAGAATTGCATTGAATTAGGGTTATTCATAACTAATTGAGAAATACTCCTATCTGATACGAAAATAATCGAAAACAGAATACATATTTCTTCACTGTCACGACTAATTTAGAAATACTTGAACATCTAACCACCTACAAGTAAATAATAATAGCAAAAAAGAGTATAGTACTGATTTTAAGACTCACATACATATGCATAACTTTTGTACATCATTCATCCACAATATATTTAGTATTAGCATGAACATAGAAAATAAAAAAGGAAATCATGGAGAAAGTGAGATTAAAAGTGTTATAACTGCAAAAATCACAACGAGAAATGAATTAGGGGAGTAACCAACGCAAAATTTCCGAAACTCCATACTATGAAGCTCTCAATGTAACATAACTACCAATAGAAACAACTATTCTCGGCTCCTAATTGAAACAAAACAATCCAGTATAATAGGGACACTCGCCAATCAGTATTCACTATTGCATGTACAACCCCAATCTAACTTAGTACTGGAACTAGTACTACGACTACTCTTGGAATTGCGAAATCAAACCTAGAATTAGAGATGATTGAAACACCGTAACCACGAAAATCAAGAACATAGAAAAACGAAAGGCATTAACAATTGATGAAGAAAAATATGAGATCGAACCTTCGAAGAGCACTGTAAACCCGAAATTCATCCTCGACGGTTTCAAAGACGTGCGGATCCAGATTTCCGACGTAAACCCTTGCCATTGTCAGATCACCTGCGAAATTAAAGCACAAACGTCAAACAAGAACAAAATCAACGACAAAAAGGAGGAAATCGAAGGATTGAGGATGAATTCTAGGGTTTTGAATTAACGAAATCGAATGAAAATCGCACAAGTGAGGAGAGAGAAAGTAAATTAGGGTTTTCGATTTAGGAAATAGCAAATAAAGGAAAGAAATACACCAGGTAGAGAGAATTTGTGGTAGGTAGACAAGTGTTTCCTTATATATGGAATAGTTGTCTATAATATAATTTAATAAACAACTGAATTTAAGAAAAACAGTTGTATAATATTTAGACAACTGTTTTCATAAAGTTCAGTTGTCTATAAGCCTATATAGACAACTGTTTTCATAAAGTTCAGTTGTCTATAAGCCTATATAGACAACTGTTTGCAAAAAAAACAGTTTCATAAAGTTCAGTTGTCTATAAGCCTATATAGACAACTGTTTGCAAAAAAAACAGTTGTATATAAATTATACATCAGTTGTTAATAATATTAGATGTCTATTAGGAGTTGTCTATTTGATATTTTGTAGTAGTGCGATATACGGTACCCGATAATGTCGGCATCGGTATCGTAATGCAAAGGGACGAACCCCACAAGCTCTAGTATCGAAATGGGCCGTACTTTCTGCACGGTCCACCCAAAATATAGAGTGGGTTCGAATGGGCCTGAACTCCCACAAAGTTCGGTGGCGACTCTAACTTCGATTTAAATTTCAACTCGAGAACCATCTCACACGAGATTTATTCGCCTATCCAAACCCGCGCGTGGCCGCGTCGGGGTGGACCTATGTCATATCCACAATTTGGCGACTCCGCTGGGGAAAACTGATGTGTGACTTACCATCGGGATCCTCAGGGTGAGACTTGAGAAGAAATTGTTCGATTAGTAGAATACGCGCTTTAGTTTTACGGTTCATGTATAACTCCATTTTTACCCGAGCCGGTACTGGTGATCGACGTCCCACTATACCGTGATGTATTCCAAATTGGATATGTCAAGGTGTTCATGGTTGATTCATATGCGTTTTATGACATGTTCTATGATCAACACGACTTAGGAAGTCCGTCCCGATTCTCGAAAAGGTCACGTGCACTGGTATAGACCCTATTTAGACCGACCGAGACATAGTGTAAAGCATACATGGTGTCGTTATAATGCTTGCGTGAATACCTGCTACTTGGTTTCCGTGTCCTTTTTTAAAACCGTCATTTCAAAAATGCATCTTTGCAAAAATATTCAATTTTAAAAAACCCAGAATGCTACCGAAATTAGGACTTAAGATTTGACTCAAAATAGCATATTTTTAGTCGGTATGCTATCCATTTCAAAATTCAAAAGCTTTCGAACCTTCAAAAAATTCGGCCCCGACGGCATTTTGCCAATTTTAAAAGTCGGGACCGTCTTCCGATTTTCTCGGAATTCAAACCTTTTTTAAAAAAACCTTCCTTATTTTACGACTTACCGCATTTAGTATTGTCAGGTCTCTTATAAGTTGTCGAAGGTCTTTAGCGTCGAAACTCCGTCGATCTTACACCACGAGTTTCCTCCTCATTCCGGTCCGCCTTATTTATCTAAGGCATGGCTAACCAACGTAGGGCATACCCCTACCAACGAAAGCCAATTTACACACTCGAGTCCAAAGTCTGGGGAAAGTCTCACGTGGATCTGTAGACACCCAAATTTGGACCTAGTGGTTGCAGAAGTGCCCAACAAACACCCAATGACGATAGGACTGCAACGCGACACAGGTTCGCGATGTTATAGGTAGTTTTCCTATAGAACGGATCAAATAATTACTCAGAAAAATTAAAAAACTAACATGATGGCAGCCTTAGTCGTGTCGTTACGGTCACATAGACACTAATTAGAGTTAATTCCGACACTGGGACCCCGAGTCGGCCCCGAAACTCGAACCGAGTCAACACCGTGTCAAGCGAGCCTCGGGATGAACACCCGAGGCCCACTAAACCTACGGCGCTAGGTCAAGCCGTGGGAAGCCTTAACGTCCAAGAAAGATATCATACACCCGCCTCACGGTTTTGGAAAGTATCAAAACCGTATCCTCAAAATCCCAACCGCCCCACCCGACGCGCCTGGGTCTTACCATGCCTAAGCTCAGGCACCTTAGTCCTGGTGCGCACCAGGTCACGCGTCCATATGGGCGACGAGGGCCGAAAACACCTATAAATACCCCCCTCCGCCTCATTCATTCGACACAATACAACTCTTCTCTTCTCCCTCCAAATTCTCGCTAAGGGCTCGCACTCCGACACCCGAGGCAAACGATCCACTCGATCGTAGTTCCGATAAAAAAAGCGACATCGACGCTACTCCTCACCTTCGAGCATCCCACTCGATACCGAGGTGCTTGTGATCGACTAGCTCAAAACTAGTAACGAAGTTCTGCCGCATTAGCCGTAGAACTAGTCCTTAAGCAAATGAAACTCTGCCGGAGTAGCCGCGGGAAGGTCAAACGGTAATCGAGTTCTGCCGGAGTCACTGGTCAAGTTAGGAGGATCCGCATGTTGATCGAGTCGTCACTAGGTTTCCATCTAAACAAAACTTTCCATATTCGTACTTTCGATTATTATGCACTACGACAACTCTAGATGTGGGCGCTAGGCCCACCAGCATCTACTAAAATACGTAACGTCCCAACTTCAACCACAAATACTAAAACACACTAAATAGACCCGAGTAATTCCGAGATCCGTTCTCAAAACTATCTATGCATCGAGTCCCGTTTAGTGTATACTCCGAGGGTGCAACTCCTCACAATGTGATTTACTTACATTCGCATTTACAGTTTTTCGTATGATTTATTGCTTTTATGACCTTATAATCGCATGTTAAATCACCTAACACTGCACGGAATTCAAAACATAAAATAACTTAAAACTGAACAAAGTGATGGTCAGGTTCCGTATTAGTCCGGGTGCTCACCTTGTTAGGTTCGATGCACCTCTATTAATGCCGAACCGACGCATCTTAAGAAGAATACCAGGTAAGGTATATCATGAGAATGACTAATATCCGTATTATCGCGTTAAATCTGATTTGCTAATACGTATAATACATAGTACACTCTACTCTCCTACGAGCATCTTTTCATGGCCTGCTTGTTACATGAAATCGCATGCAAAGAATGTAAACACTACTATTTTGACGATAAAACTTATCTGTCCTTAAAACAACCGACATAGTAAAAGACATAGGGTTAAAGCAACGGATGTTACAGTACTTCCACCACGACAAAAGAACTAGGAAATCAACCCACCGATTGATTAGTAGAGGCCGCTATAGTGCGGGCAGGATTGGGTGTTGTCATCTATCGGATATTGGCTTCCTAATAAGTACCCTCACCCCTTACTCAGAATCGACGGTTTCCGGATGTCCGAAACCATTGGCAATGAGAGTCATTCCAGGCATGGAGTGCTTAAGGGTACAAGTCTTTATCTTTTGGTCCCGTGCCACTCAACTTTGAGCCAGTAAGAGATCAAAGTTGACTTGAACGGTTTCCGAGTCCCCATAATTGACTCGGTGGTGACTCCACAAATCGGCAATGAATTCAGTTCACTAAAAAGATCGCCTTACCAAATGAATCGACCTTTAAACATTTACAACCACGTCTCGATTGATTCCCAAACGAAAACACGGGTGCCCGCACCCGTCTAGTACAAGTCCAGATCGTCATCCAAATCGAGGTTCGACACTTCGCCCCGTATGCGAGATCAGACCGGCCCTCGGTAGGGAGGGGGCCGCGTGGGTGGCCGTCGCCACATGTTGAAAACCTGGTCGGTCCCGCGCGGGCACGCGCGGGGGGGCCGGGCGGTGCGGATGGATGTCCACAGTTTGGCGACTCCGCTGGGGATTTGGAAACAAGTTTCCAGCGGTGGTGTAACTTGAACGAGGTCGGTGAAGCTCATTTCTTAGTTCCTAGTTGTGGTCACTACAGGTTTTGGCCCTAAAAAGCCCACCCTAAACGATATCAGGACCAATCGACCTCTTCGCGGTAAGATCTTTAGGGACACGCGGAGAGATCCTCGGTTGACGCTCCGGCCGCCTTACGCGTAACCTGCGGGATTAATAAGCGGATAGTCCAAACGGACGGTATGACATTCATCTCCCCAGATCATTGTCAATGCCTAAGTAAAGACTATTCCTGGGAGGTAGCCTACCCTAACCTACCCGTGTCTGCATCCTGCATGAGTGTACGCATTCATAGTTACGTGTAGCGTGTTTGAACAATACAACCCAAATAAAACACTAAAAGTCCGGATTCAACCACGCCAACATATTCAACCGCACCCAATTCCATTTTTTGAAAATACTTCATCTTTCCAAAACGACCGTTTAAACATCAATACTCTGATTAAATCATGATTTCTAAAAAGGGAAAACGTTTTTTTAAATGTCGTTACCATGGCAAAATTCACACTCACTAATTTCAAAAAAAAAGTTTTTTAGTGCCATCACCTTGGCCAAATTAAAACCTATTACTAACAACGATTACCGTTAACACAACCGGAACTCCCAATTAATGGGGTTAAGGCCACCACGCGGTCACATTTTATTTCAAAAAAAAACACTTTTTACACACATACCGTTAGCACAACCGAAGCTTCAATTAATGAAGTCAAGAAACTCAAAAAGCGGTTACACCTTCAAAACATTTTTTTTTACGATGCACACCCCCACCGTCTAATGCTAATTAGTACAACCGACGAACGTGGGTCACTAATTTTAAAAGTTGTTTTTCAAAAAGAAAAAGGTTTTTAAGAAACACTATACACCACCTAAGTCCCTCACTAAGGATTTAGTCACACCTTTAGGAAGACTGTCATCAGACTCCACGCTCCATCACGAGCATCACGCACCCCGCGAGTATCGAACTAGCTAATTAATAGCAGTTCCGATATAAGCATCACGTAATTATTTTCAAGAGAAAAAAAACATTTCCCCTAAAAGAAAAGCGCTCCTTTAAAAAAAAACATATTTACGTTTCGTCATCATTTCCGATACACCCACATTGCAACACGCATATACGCCACAGACGATATCGTCGCGCCACCACTATTTTCACAAACCATCCTTTTCAAAATTTGCAAAACTGGTCGTTTTTGAAGGAAACATACATCCAAATTCTTTGATCCTGAGCCGGGATCGTGATCAAACTCTTACGTCGTACAACCGTGTGTTTAACTGTCTATGTTAGCTACTAGGGTCACCCCTACTCAAGATTTTACGTTTTGGGTCATCTCATTTCGAAAAGTCCTCTTTAAAACCTCACCACCGAGGCTTGTGTCAGATCGTCTTGTTACAGAGACAGAAAACTCAATAGGCGTTTCGCCGAATACACCCAAAGTCCAAAGCACCTGAATCCCTAACCTAGGACCACACACACATGGGTCAGAGGTCTCCGTTCCGTGTCGCTCAATCATGAGCATCCTTCGAGTCCCTAAAAACGTCCGGTCGATCCAGTCTCACCTTTAACCCCTGCTTTGCAGATTTAGAAATGTCTTCCAACGACAATACTGAACCACTCAGTGCGATGCTACGGCTCGTTAAGGAACTCAAGAATAACCTAGCCCAAATAAACGACGCCCATAATAACATCCTACTCCAGCTCGGCAGGCTTGAGGACACTGTCAACGGGACACGAAACGTCCCCCGGGAGGCACCGGAAGAAAGACCGTTCATCCCTAGGGACAAGATGAGGCTTGGGCCAGCTAGGTTTGTCCCAGCCCTCGGAGGGCATCCCTTTAGAAGCCTCACTGACCTGGGCATGACCTATGCCGAAGCCCTTAGAATTGCCAATGAGGACTGGCAACTATCCCAGCTCGTCCTTACTCCGGATCCACCCCGTGAGGCCCGGGGGGCAGATTGGGACCCCAGTGCCTATTGTCTGTATCATCAGGGAAGGGGTCACGATACGGAGGATTGTGATCGCCTCAAACATGACATCCAGGACCTGGTGGATGCCGGAACCTTTTCCCTAATAAAGAAACAAGCACCACAGCCCGCTGGGGCTGACGGCGAGACAACCACGTCGGTGGTAGTAAAGACCAGCGACGCCATTAGGGTCCTATTCCCTGGGGGAAGCCTCGATGCTTAGATGCATGACCAGTCCTAGTCAGAGTCTAGTTCATCTTAGGGCTTGGGCTAATAAAATAATAAACGTTTTGTCTTCCTGTTCGTCGTCGAGTCCAGGGAGGTGCGAGGGGACATGTCCTCTACCTCCCCCAAACAAAATTACGGGCATCTAGCCCGTCTACTATTATCAATAAAACAATTATCTTTTTTTACAAATATGCCTCGACAATCGCTTTACTTTCTCTCAACAATTTACTTTAAACACTTAAAAACTCGATTTTATGCCAATTATCGATAACAACTGACTAAAATGTAAGGGCTATCGCAAGCCGCCCACTCAACTTCACCCTAAGAAGGAAATTGGGAATCACAACCTTAGACTCAAACAGCCACCGACCAAACAATAACAGACTCGGAAACAAACAAATCGCCACCCGACCAGACTCTCCAACAACGCGGCCAAATACGAAGCCTGTCTAATAGGTCTAAAAGCAGCCATATCTCTAGGAGTCAAAAACCTTAGAGTCCACGAAGACTCACCCTTAGTAGTCAACCAAGCCACGGGTAATTGAAGGGTTTATAGCAAAAGCCTAACCCCATACCAAACTAAAGTAGAAGCAATACCTAAGGAAGTCACCGAAGTCGACTTCATAGACATACCCCGCGAAGAAAACCAATTCGCTGACGCATTATCCAAACTAGCCTCACTAATAAACATGCCCGATCACCTCTTCTCCATGCCTATCTGTGTATAAAGAAACGAACAACCAGCCTATATCCACAACCTCGAAACCGAAAACGCCACCAAACAACCTTGGTACAAAGCAATCCTCGACTTTAAAACCCATGGGTCATATCCACCTGACACTAATGCCAAAAACAAAAGAGCCCTACGAATACAAGCCACCCATTACGTCCTGAATCAAGGCCTACTGTACAAACAAACCCCGCAAGGAGTCCTCCATAGATGCATAAACAAAGACCAATCCGAGAGAGTCATGGAAGAGGTACACGATGGAGAGTGCGGACCCCACATGACTGCACACCTGCTAGCCCAAAAAATAATGAGACTGGGTTATTACTGGATTACCTTAGAGGCAGACTGTCGACGTCACGTTCGGCACTGCCATAACTGCCAAATATTCGCCAACATCCAACACCTACTTCCTTATCCTCTACACATTATAACCACACCCTGGCCCTTCTCTACTTGGGGAATAGACATCATAGGGAAAGTGCACCCATCTGAAACCGGCGGACATTGCTTTATTTTAGTAGCCGTGGATTACTTCACCAAATGGGTAGAAGCCGCCTCTTACACTGTACTTACCTCAAAACAAGTAGTCAAATTCTTGCAAAACAACATCATCTGCCGTTACGGTATACCTCATGAAATCATTAGCGACCAGGGGGCTCACTTCAGGGCCGACACCCAGAAAATCTAGACAAATACAAAATCCAAAGACACAAATTCTCACCCTATAGACCACAAACCAACGGGGCCGTAGAAGCAACCAACAAAACCATCACCACAATCCTTAAGAAATGATAGACAACTACCGGGATTGGCCAAACAAGATCCCCTTTGCCTTATGGGGATACCGAACATCTTATAGAACACCCACCGGAACCACACCATATTACCTAACCTACAGTTTCAAAACCGTCCAACCAATAGGGCTAGAAATACCATCACTAAGAATATTAGCCAAAAGTGGTATCCCTGAGGAAGAATGGAACCAAGAACGGTATGACGAGCTAGTACTCCTAGATGAACGTAGGATACATTCCCTATCCAACGTACAAGCTTACCAACAACGCATCCAACGAGCCTTTAACAAGCGAGTGAAATCCCGAAACATACACGAAGGAGATTCAGTAATCAAGTCCATTAGAGCACCCCTTCCCGTCGATCCTAGAGGGAAATTCAAACCAAACTGGGCGGGCCCCTACCTTGTTAAGAAAATACTCTCGGGGGGCGTCGTGATCCTTACTGACCAAGATGGTCAAGAGTTCTCAACCCCGACCAATATGGATCAACTCAAACGATACTACCCATAAACACCCTAGAAACCACGTCCCGACCTCCGACTTAGGGGGAAACACAAAAAAAAAAAAAAAAAAAAAAATCAAGTTCGCATCGATAAATAGCATAAACGAGTCTAAAGCAAAATTACTCACACTTTTCTAGAGAACTACGAACATGGTTTGATTTCGTCTAAAAGCGGATACGTAGGCAACCCGTTCCCCGGGTACAACTAAACAACCGAAAAAAAAATCGATTAATCGATCCATGAATAAACCGAGACTCCTTTTATGTCCCGACCCCCGAGTGATTAAAAATGACGAAGCACAAGCGACGAGCCGAGGACGGGGTGAACACCCGAAAGGGTGCCCCGGGCAAAATGAAGAAACGAGTTGCGAGTCGTCTTAAAAAAAACAAAAAAAATGAAAAAAAGGTGAGCCGAGGACGGAGTGAAAACCCGAAAGGGCGCTCTGGGTAAAATGAAGAATCCAGTTGCGAGCCACCACAAAAAAAAGGAATAAAAAAATAAAATGTGCTTCTCATTAATAACAAAATTCGGTTAAATCGAGCCTTTGTCGAGGCATCTACATCAAAAATCTGAGTTCGAACATCCCAGAAGTTAACAATGTGTCAAAACCCCATAGAAACTAGTAATAATACGCCACATATTATCAACTAGTAACACATAATATAAATGGCTGAGCTCTACCGGTCCAACTCTTCCTCACCCTTATCATTCGGGTGTGATCGCTGGCGTTCTTCCTCTGCGATTTTCCGAAAGCAAGCTTCTAATGCCCTATCCAAACGCGAGTCCAGCAAATCCCACTTTCGTTGCTCTTTCACAACCTTCATATGGGTCTTGTCGGTCTTGGCCCGTTAAGATGAACTGACTAAACTAGGATCGGTCCCGCTGTCTCTGGGTAGGCCCTTGGTAACGGTCTCTTGAGTCACCTCCTCGTCTCTTAGTGGTACTGCCTTCCTAGCTTTTGAGTCAATCTACCCCGACGAGTGGTCGCAAACCCTTCGCCGGATAGGAGCATTGTCAGTCGATCGAACACCCTCAATAACAACGGGACGCAAGAATTTCCGCTCCCAAGAAATCCTGAACTCCCTCAGCGAATTCGCCATCCATGAGTCAGAAGTAGACACAATTTCAGCATCCTTTGGAATGGAAAGCTGAACACCCATTTGACGTGACAATAAGCCCGGGTAAACACGAACTTGATACCTCATGGATAGTATTAGCAAAACCCATGACAAAAACGAAAATGGAAACCCGATACGCCCGCTAGTGTTCCACCACGGAATAGACAGCCTAATGTTTCAGCCAAATAGGAAAGCCAACCCTTTTCCTCGAGAATTTTACCCCACAACTGCACCATTTTCCGACCCGTGAAGCTCCTGTAATTATAATCCTTGAAACACCGGGAAGGGACTACCAAACCAAGTCGTTCCTGCAGCCAAACCTGTACAAACACCACAAAACATCACAACCATAAAATGAAGCCCAAAAAAAGGGGGGGGGACAACACAAAAAACACACACCTGTAAGATGATCCTAGAACCCCGAGAAGGTGTCCCTTGTAGCCGGACAGTAGCATCTAGACCCAGAACAAGCTCACCCAAAAGAAGCAAAGAAGGTTACCGTCCATGTTCCATTGCCATCACCACATCCAAAACCCGAGGATTACCCCAGCCTTAATGTAACCTCCCATCCTCAAAAAGATAATAACAAGCAATAGCAATATTAAAAGCACGCCTACAAGCCAAAGTCGAAAGGTGACGAGAGCCAACCTGTGAGGACGTCCTAGAAAGTAACTCTAAGTTAAGGCGGTCCGTACTAAAATAACCCTTAGCCTCCTTTAGCGAAGAAAGGTCCAAAAAATGATAAAACTGCTCCACATAAGCATCATCCCCATAAGGACCACAAGGTCGAACCGAGCTCCACCCGCCTATAACATCTATCTTTTCGGGCAAGGGGCAAATTTTACCCCCGGAAAGACAAAAGCATGGTATTTCGAATCCCAAAACCTAGAACATGCCCGCAAAAAGTTATCTTGCACCTTGACTCGACTAAGCGCGACAACCACTGATAAACCATCATTTGAACTAACCTCGGGGTCACATTTCTTAAAAGAACTAACCCACTCGGCAAGGATTTTCCCAAAACTCGACATAACACTAAATATAGACGTGCTAGACCTTATGGATACCCTAGTATGTCTAAAACAAACACCCACAACCCGTATATATAGCCCTAAACCAACAAGAATTAGGAAACAACAAAAATTTCCATAACCCGGGGCCCCGACCGCACCGGCCCACGTGCCTGAATTTCCGGCCGCCCAAGCCCAGGCGGTCCGGAGGCCAGCTGTCTCAGCCCAAGCGCCTGTAGTCATACAGGCGACATCCCGAGCAACCCAAGGATAGAAAATCAAACCTCCACTATCACCATAGCTACCATCCTCAACCCCAGACACCGGGAACGACCTCCTGATATCACTAAAACCCGTCTGGAAAACCGAAATACCCGCGCAAGAGCTGCGAGAACATGGATCTACCCGTCGGACGAACAAGACTTAGACGTTTTTTAATTTTTTTTAGGGGGATAAGCTACCCCGCCTAGGCGTGTCGTAGTGTAACAGCCCTAAATTTTCGCGACCAAAATAACAGAATAAAATAGGAAAATTTAAAGCCGTTACTCCGCATTTAGCTCACAAGGCCAAATGCAAGGCAAAAGAATAGTATATGAATTAAAAAGAATTGTAAATCCGATAAATAATTAAATGAAAACGTTGCAGCGGAAGACTTAAGTCCCACAAAATTCAAAACGGTTTAAAACAACTTCAACCCAAAATTCAACATAAATATAAATAGTTTGGAGGTAAACGTTAAATAATAAAATCCTTCCTCGCTCAGCATCCCGAACCAAATGCACCCATGCAGCATATTAATTGTACCTACCAACTGTACCCAAAACACAAATAGGTACAGGTTCCAGCGGGGGAACGACCCAAAACAAAAGAACGTCAGCAAAGCTGAGTAAAATATATTATATTGAAAACGTAAAACAATAATTATAATTTGTAGTAAACTGAAATCAGAGGCAAATATTATTGTCTCAACACCAAACCAAAATACTGTGAAAATAGTAGTCAAAACCAAAACCAACCAAAATATATTGTTTCCACCTGTGTGCCAAGGTCCTACCCTTTTGCACGATCTAGAGGTACCACCTATGCTTAGCTAGACTTACTATAGTGCGCACTACTCACATTTGGGCAGTCAGTAGGATGAGGCTGCAAAAGGAGGAAGTCTAACTACCTAGCAAGTAGGGGCCGGATAACCCCACCTAACACAACTCGGGCCAGGAGTTCAGTTTCGGGACGAAATCCCAGGGACGTCTCAGACGCACCTTAACCTCATAGACCAACAGAGCTCCTAGAGTCTGTTATAACCACAAAAACTTGTACCAAAATAATACCAACGTATGACTTGTCACAAAGTTCCAATATCCAAAATATTACAAGAGTATCATAAAAATTCATCGTTGACAAAATAATTATAAAACTGTTTCAAAAATATAATTTAAGCCAAACATGCTCTTTACTTAAAGGTGAAAGGGTCAAAACGTCCTTACCTCTCAAGACGGTCACAACTCAGCTAGTATTATTCCAAATATTCTTTCTCCTCGTACCCACAAGCTACAAACAATTAATATAAATGATTTAATGAACTAACCAAATCCAAGCTTACACCCACTCGAGTCTCTATTCTACTCTCCTACGTCCTAAGTCCTAACATATAAATCAACACGCATCTCTTCAATTGAACAACTTAACGACAAGTAATATGTGTATATATACATGAGTGACATCACCTCTGTGTCATCACCAACATTAACAATTTCCATGGCAATACCACACCTACTCCTCAGAGACGCCCAAAATTACTAATAAAACTTCAATCAACGGTCATACTAATCCATGAGAAACAATACTAGAATCGGAATAACCCGTACCAACAAATTTGTTTGACACAATGTCTCTTAACCCCGACTCATGATATTTAAAACAAAAAAATCGATTTATAACATTGTACGAAACCAGATTTAATAACTCGAAACAGGTAAAATTGAAATACTTACTATTAATACGATGTTGAAAGAGGAGCAAGAAACAATTGGAAGGGACAAAAGCAAAGAGGAAAAAGAGTTGCGGCAGAGAGAGGGTTGAATGAAAGTATGCTGAATGAATGGTTGAATGAGGAGGGGGTACGTACGGGGTTTGTATATAAATAGGTTAGGTTTTTTTTCTTTTTTTTTATTGTGTTTGACTCGAAACCGAATACGATACAAAGTCGGTTTATAAAATAACTTTCCACTTTAAGAAAATCTAAACCAATTTATTATAAGACAACCCAAAAGTATTTTAATATTTATAACGACATTGAAATATTTTTCCAACTTAAAAATCCTATATAAATAAAAGTAGAAAAGTCAAGCTTTATAATTGACCCGGAAAATAACGGGGTGTTACAGACTTCCCTCCTTAAAATAAAACTTCGTTCTCGAAGTTTAAATTCACCCTCGAAATAAAGTCTCACATTACTCACGAATGTCCAAAATGACCTGCTCACTCCATATATCCAAAATCCACCAAAATTCTTCGTATATCTCCAAAACAAATCATTTTCTCCGTATATCCAAAATCCGTCAGATTAAACACAATCTTAAAGATATCTCACATTTCTAAATCCTCAAAAACCCATAACCACCTAATTCCTCAAATTTCAAAGTATACAACTTTCACCACCACCTAAATCCACAAGATAAGATCATCTAATTCTATAAGAAAATACCAATGTTCGAAACCACCAAAATTCTCATACTTCAAGGTAAAAGTATCACTTGCCAAGTTAAGAGCATGTCAGACAAAAATATTTAAATAATTTTGAAATTTTGAAATTAACACGTTCAACCATTTTTCAAGTGCATAATGCACAGAATCAATCAATCAATCAATCAAATAAGTGCGGTTAGCACTAGCAACCAACAATATGTGCGTTGAGCACAAAACCACCAATTTGTGCGTTGACCACAAACAAATCACAAACACGTGTAAACAAGTCAATTTCAAGTAATAACCAATAAACAACGACATTGTGCTTGGATAATAGCCAAAATATTAATATTTGTGACCAATAAATAGATATTAGTATGAAATCACACAAGAACATGTTTAGTTTACCACAAAAACAAGTAGTCATGCATATTTCTACCCACCTTAAAATAAAGTTTCGTCCTCAAAGCACGAAAAATTTACCTTAGGCAAAAAGATAGGGTATTTGTCTCTCATGGTTGGCTCAAGTTCCTCACAAAATATTGGAACACATATGTTCGCTACCTAATATAATATCCTTCGAAACCACATGATGTCCTACCACATAATGTATATAAGCATCAACAAGTTGCTTCTTACATATCCTTCATTGGAATAAAATGTGCTCTCTTAGTTAATCTATTAATTATAACCCAAATCATATTATTACCTTCCCCTGACCTTGACAACCCAACTATAAAATCCATAAAGATTAACCTCCACTTCCACTCGGAAACTCCTAAAGGATCTAACTCTCCATGATGTCTCATATGTTCACTCATAACTTTCTAATATATCAAGTATTGAGCCACAAAATCTGTCATTTGTTTCTTCATACTAGTCCACCAAAATCCTAATTTCAAATCCGTATACATTTTATCAATTTCCAAATGAACAAAATACGGGTGTGCCTCATACATTATTCTTTCCTACATGATACTGAATCTCAATCTCATAGTCCTTAATCAACTCCATCCATCTCCTTTATCTCACGATTAGCTCCAATTGGGTAAATATATATCGTAAACTTTTGTGATTATAAAAACCTCAAAGGGTACACAAAACAGATAATGTCTCCAAATTTTCAAGGTAACGACTACGGTTGCTAACTCCAAATCATAAGTAGAGTAATAAAGGTTCAACTGCCTAAATGCATAAGCAATCACTTTCTTATTCTGCTGAAAACACTAACTAATCCATACTTAAAAATGCATAAGTATAAACTTCAAAAACTTCATTTCCATCCGAGAAGGTCAATCCTAAAGTAGTGGTCAATTTTTCCTTATAATTCGAAACGATTCCTCACACCTCTCATCCCAATGAAATTTTATGGCTTTCTACATCAGTGCAGTCATTAATCTATCTATATTTAAAAAAAATTCTCCACAAATCTCATATAGTAACCAGCTAAACCCAAACGTTACGAATTTCAGTCACAGATTCCGATTTAGGTCACTCCTTAACAATCTTAGCAGGATCTCTTGATACTCCATACTTAGATATAATATTCCCAAAATTACTCATACAAGCCAAAAATCACACCTCGAAAATTTAGCAAATACTATTTTCCTCTCAAGATGTCTAAGATAATTCATAAATGTTCCTCATTCTTCTCTTCATTCTTGAATAAATACTATGTCATCAATGAATATCACAACAAATTTATCTAGGTAAGTCCTCAAAGTTTGGCTCATCTAAGTCCATAAACAAATCAGGTGCACTAGTAAACCCAAAAAGCATCACAGTAAACTCACAGTGACAATATATATCTAGTAGAATATGTACTCTTAGATAAATCCTTTAGCGCTATCATTAATCGATGGTACTCAAATTGCAAATCAATTTTAGGGAAAATAAAAGCTCCCTTCAACTGGTCAAATAAGTCACCAATAATCCTAGGTAAGAGAATCTTATTCTATATAGTAACTTGATCAAAATTCTCGATAATCAATACATAATCTTAAAGTTTCATCATTCTTTTTCCACAAATAAATCAGGGTCACCCCAAGGCAACACACTAGGCCTAATTCATCCCAAAATAACATCAAAGTAGAGTAATGGAAATTCTATCAGGTTTGCCTTAAAATCATGATCACCAATGAAAACTGACACATCCCTATAAACCCTCTTACAGTTTACTAAGTCCCCAGATGGCATGGCAAAATCATAATCCACAATTTTACTAGAGTCAACATTCATTTTATCCACAAACTTAGTCAAAATAAAAGAGTGAGATGCACCAGAATCAAATAAAATATGAGCTAAAATAGAATTCACTAGAAAATTACCCGAAACGATATCTGTGTTTTCGGCTTCCTCCCTATTCATGACATAGAGCTTCCCAGTAGGCTTTTTGCTATTCTGTGCAGCATTTACTTGGCCCGTGGGTTTACTAGCTGCAGTAATGTTGGTCTGAGTCGGAGCTGGATTCCTAAAATTATTGTTAGTTGTGGACCTACCAAAATTCTGTGTGTTCCTCTGACCCTCAAATCGGTTATTCTGATTCACACTAGCACTAGCAGATTGCGTAGCTCGAGGTTTCTCTGCCTTCTTGTTCCTACACTCAAATTCTCGATGTCCTAACTTCCCGCACCAGTAGCATGTCACCTTATTTCCCTCACAGTCAACGCCTGGGTGATCTCCCTTACATAACTTACAGTAATAATGTGGGGTAAAGTCATTAGTTGTTCCCTGGTTTCTACCTCCCCAGCTATTACCTTCTTCCTTCCCATTCCCCTCAAAAGATCGGGACTTATGTTGAGTGTTATTGTTAGTATTGAAATTCCCGCTCTTCACTGGGGTGTCTGATTGATTCCCCTGAAATTCTCTCTTCTTAGTCCCAGTACTTACCATCTCAGTCTCTATCTTCTGATTACTCCTCTCAATATTAACAGCCCTAGCATATACATCTCTTAATGAAGTGAATGTCTCTCCAGCAAATCTACCCTTAATTTTCCAATGTAACTTATCCTCAAACCTAGATGCTTTAATCCCCTCAGTTGGCACTAGCTCCTTAGCAAAACGACTAAGTTCAACAAATTTATTATAAAAGTCTTTCACACTCATCTCATCAGTTTGCTTTAGGTCTCCAAATTCAACTAATTTTTGATGTTTCACATGTTCTGGGAAAAATTCTGCTTCTAACATTTCCTTAAGAGTATCCCAGTCTTTATCATGTAGTGTGTGTGTGCCATTTGGGTTTCTAATCCTAATTGGTTTCATGAAGTCCTCTTTAACGGTCTGCCACCAAATGTCCGCCTCTTCTTTCAGATAGAAGACAGCGATCCTAACCTGAAATTCATGTGAACAACCTACAGCTAGAAAAATTTTCTCCATCTCCCTAACCCAATTATCTAGTTCATTAGGATCCCCTTTCCCAGTAAAGGTCGGCGGTTTCTTCTTCTGTACCGCTTCAGACATTCCAGTAACAGTTGTTGTAGTATCATTCTCATTCTCAACCCTATCATTCATATTCCGGGTAACAGCGGTCATTTGTTGTACAGCTTCGATAAGAGCTGCATTCTGAGCTAACAATTGTGCCATCATAGCGGCCATATCATTGTTTTCATTTCCTCGAGACATTGTCACTATAAATGTAAACAATATTCTATTAAGTCCAAGAACAGGAAGATTCAATCACAAATATTAATGTAAGTAGCATTCATTACTATCACATTTCAATTAGGTAAGGATAATAATATTACTAAACTTGACAAATATAAATATATATATATATAAATAACATAATTCATGCGTATGCAATGCACCCAATCCACCCAACACTCTCGGTTTAGAAAGAAAGATTTTTTTTTATAAAGCTAATATTTTTTATTATTATTATTTTTTTTTAAACCATTTCAAATTTTGCAAAACTTTTTGGAAAGACCTATTGCTCTGATACCAACTGTAACAGCCCTAAATTTTCGCGACCAAAATAACAGAATAAAATAGGAAAATTTAAAGCCGTTACTCCGCATTTAGCTCACAAGGCCAAATGCAAGGCAAAAGAATAGTATATGAATTAAAAAGAATTGTGAATCCGATAAATAATTAAATGAAAACGTTGCAGCGAAAGACTTAAGTCCCACAAAATTCAAAACGGTTTAAAACAACTTCAACCTAAAATTGAACATAAATATAAATAGTTTGGAGGTAAACGTTAAATAATAAAATCCTTCCTCGCTCAGCATCCCGAACCAAATGCACCCATGCAGCATATTAATTGTACCTACCAACTGTACCCAAAACACAAATAGGTACAGGTTCCAGCGGGGGAACGACCCAAAACAAAAGGACGTCAGCAAAGCTGAGTAAAATATATTATATTGAAAACGTAAAACAATAATTATAATTTGTAGTAAACTGAAATCAGAGTCAAATATTATTGTCTCAACACCAAACCAAAATACTGTGAAAATAGTAGTCAAAACCAAAACCAACCAAAATATATTGTTTCCACCTGTGTGCCAAGGTCCTACCCTTTTGCACGATCTAGAGGTACCACCTATGCTTAGCTAGACTTACTATAGTGCGCACTACTCACATTTGGGCAGTCAGTAGGATGAGGCTGCCAAAGGAGGAAGTCTAACTACCTAGCAAGTGGGGGCCGAAAAACCCCACCTAACACAACTCGGGCCAGGAGTTCAGTTTCGGGACGAAATCCCAGGGACGTCTCAGACGCACCTTAACCTCATAGACCAACAGAGCTCCTAGAGTCTGTTATAACCACTTAAAATTGTACCAATAATACCAACGTATGACTTGTCACAAAGTTCCAATATCCAAAATATTACAAGAGTATCATAAAAATTCATCGTTGACAAAATAATTATAAAACCGTTTCAAAAATATAATTTAAGCCAAACATGCTCTTTACTTAAAGGTGAAATAGTCAAAACGTCCTTATCTCTCAAGACGGTCACAACTCAGCTAGTATTATTCCAAGAATTCTTTCTCCTCGAACCCACAAGCTACAAACAATTAATATAAATGATTTAATGAACTAACCAAATCCAAGCTTACACCCACTCGAGTCTCTATTCTACTCTCCTACGTCCTAAGTCCTAACATATAAACCAACACGCATCTCTTCAATTGAACAACTTAACGACAAGTAATATGTGTATATATAAATGAGTGACATCACCTCTGCGTCATCACCAACATTAACAATTTCCATGGCAATACCACACCTACTCCTCAGAGACGCCCAAAATTACTAATAAAACTTCAATCAACGGTCATACTAATCACCCCAATTTCTAATCCGACAAAGTTCGCTAAAATTAATTGAAAACTTTCACAAAGAATAAATCACTAATCCATGAGAAACAATACTAGAATCGGAATAACCCGTACCAACAAATTTGTTTGACACAATGTCTCTTAACCCCGACTCATGATATTTAAAATAAAAAAATCGATTTATAACATTGTACGAAACCAGATTTAATAACTCAAAACAGGTAAAATTGAAATACTTACTATTAATACGATGTCGAAAGAGGAGCAAGAAACAATCGGAAGGGACAAAAGCAAAGGGGAAAAAGAGTAGCGGCAGAGAGAGGGTTGAATGAAAGTATGCTGAATGAATGGTTGAATGAGGAGGGGGTACGTACGGGGTTTGTATATAAATAGTTTAGGTTTTTTTTTATTTCTTTATTGTGTTTGACTCGAAACCGAATACGATACAAAGTCGGTTTATAAAATAACTTTCCTCTTTAAGAAAATCTAAACCAATTTATTATAAGACAACCCAAAAGTATTTTAATATTTATAACGACATTGAAATATTTTTCCAACTTAAAAATCCGATTTAAATAAAAGTAGAAAAGTCAAGCTTTATAATTGACTCGGAAAATAACCGGGTGTTACACGTAGCCTTTTAGCGATTACCGTCGAGTCATGTCTGTAGCCTAATAAGGCAATATTATGAGTGTGTAAAAAGTGGTTTAACTTTAAAAAGTGCTCGGATTTTAAATTCCAATTTCATACTGAAGCTCATCCCCTAGTGTATGCGGTCAAAACGCGTTAATGTTTTACTTTAACATTTTACGTCTTGTCCATCTCAAGTCAAAACATTTTAATCGACGTGCTATCTAATCCGATTCCCGGCTTAAGCTAACGCATTTCAAAAAAATCCAAAAAAGCATTTTCGTACTCTCATGCGATATAGACGCATCCTAAAATGTCCCGAACTACAACGAATTCGCAAACAAACCAAATTTGAAGTGATTATTTGTCAATCTAGGTAAACAATTCGCCAAACGAAAACGCAAGAATAATCCAACCAATTCAAATACTAAAAATCTAAAACAAATGTACAAAACATACAAATCCTTATACAAATTGAGGCTAGGAAGGACCCCTAGAAGTCGCGCCGACGGTAATCATGATCTCACAAAGCTGATCATCCAACCCTAGGTCCTCCAAGTCTATAAGAGGAGACTCATTACCGTCCATCCCCGATAGCATATCTAGAGTAGCTGTCTCGAGAATCCCTCTAACCTCCTCCCTAGCTCCCGTAGCCTCAGCTTCAGCCTCAGTCTCCCTTTCGATTTGATGCCTAGCCTCACCTTGTGCTGAGGTTTCGCCCCGGGACCGAGCTAGCTGCTCCTTTAGGAAGGCGATCTCGTCAGCTCGAGATTGCAGTAGCCGTTGTGCCTCAACCTCTCTCGCCTCGAGCTTGGTCACCCGAGTCTCCAACTGCCCCACCATATCCGGAACATCCTGCTAATACACTTAAGCATTAGGAAAGTACACCAACAGCCTAGAAAGCCACCTTAGTCGCGTAAACTCACCGATCGAGGCCCCGAAGTGTCACGGGAGACCCTCGAGGCATAGGCCGGAAGCAGTTGGCAGCCTGCCACAACCGCTGATGGCAAGCCGAGGAGACCTGAGAAGGCAACCATAAAAGTTAGGCAAACCGACCCTAATTTTAGAACCCAAACGAAGAACACAAAAAAAAACTCACCCGGTACACCCGGTCACGCCACTCAATCCCGGCATCCATCTTCTTAGCAGAACACGGGGGGAGGGGCTCACTGAAGGGTATCCCAGCCGCATCCACCCTAAGTAATGTCAGGGGAAAATTTGGGGGCTGGATGTCATCAGCCGGATCGGCCAGCTGAGAAGACAACAGATTGGTCGGTCAAAGAGCAAATAAACCGTAAAGCAAATCTAGAAACCAAAATTAGAACCTTACCACGAGGCGGTACCAACCTAATCGCCGGGTGACGTAAGTTAGGTAGGAGGCACCTGGCACAAAGAGTGTGTCGCCTCCCTCTCCGTCCCTATCCTCGAGGACCTCTGCGGCGGTCGATGGTCCGAACATGGTCCGGGGAGGATCAACCGGTACCCTAAAGTTGTCGTACAGGCACTGACGCACCAACCGCTCTCCCAGATACCAGACTGGGCGAAACAACGCAGGAAGGAGCATCCTCCTATAACTTCTAGGCCTCAGCTTCGTAGTCACATACTCCGGCACACCCTCGTAATCAGCCCAAGGGCGAGCCACAAACTACGCAAACAAAAGCAACATCCTAGTAAAATCCGAACCTTGGGGGCTATTGAGAATTTTAAGCCATAAAAAGAAAAAAAGGAAACTTACATCTTCAATGCGTAGCTTGTTCACTAACGCATTCTCCGACGGGTAATGGCTGATTGTGCTCTTAGGCTGAGTAAGCCTCCACTCGATCCCCGCCGGAAATCTCTTTGGGTGCACCCGCACCGTCTTAGGTGCCAAACATGGGAAGTAGGAGTATATCCAAGCCTGAATTAATCCCAAAATAACCTTAGCAAAATCAAGCTTAAACTAAGTAGAACCTCAAATACAAGAGTGAGAGCAATAACTAACCTCCAGTATGAGGCTCGCACCCACAATGGGCACAGCCGAGGCCGACTCTATCACCAGCGGCCTCACCATGACTTGCAGGCAGCAAGTCATCTCCGCAAAAGCTGCAGTCACCCAGTCGTAGCGCCCTAGCTGGGTCAGCTCGGCCAGGAAGGGCAAGATCCTAGTGCTAAACCTCTCGCCCTTGTCCGAGAAATGGGTCGACCCTAGGAAATACCACAACCACAACCGGGCATCCTGCTCCAGCGTGTTGGGCTCCCGACCCTCCAATACCGCCACTCGCTCAAAGTGGCCGGTGATATAAGAACTCACTATAGCGTGAGGCGCACTATATGCCTCACGCGGTAAACAATCCCCGATAAGGCCCCGCACCTCGTCGCTATCTAGACTAGGGCCCTCTGCGGCCCACCTAATCCTATCCGGACCCCAGGGCAGACCGCTAATCATCCCAAAGTCCTCTAAGGTCATCCCGACCTCCCCAAAAGCCATGTGGAAGGTCGAGGTAGTATCATGGAAGCGATCTATCATCGCCCTAATCACCATAAGGTTGCACTTAGTCTTGAAACCCACCAACCAAGCCCACTGTCCGACCACGGGGCCCAAAGCGGTCCTCTCGATAATCCCCTTTACCGTGGGGGTCAGCTTTTGAAAATAGATATCGAGAAACGTAGTAAAGCCCGAGAAAGTCCTCATCAGACCTGGGGACTGCAAACCGAAACAATGCAAGGATAAACAAAACAAACCTAACCTAACCCGAGCCAAATAATAATAATAATAATAGCAATAATAAATCTAAGGCACATGCCAATAAGCGCGAATAGAACACTCACCAGGCCCCGCACAATGCGGTTAGAAATGTGAAGGCCAAGACTAAACGTCAGCTGATGACCGTCCCAATCCCGAGCCCATTCAGGTTCCTCATAGACAGTCTCCTCATCCTCCGGTACAGGAACCAGAACGTGAACCCTCTTAGCGACCGTCTCTGGAAGCTTACGCTTCTTCACTCTGTCAAATTTGGCCTCGTTAATAGTCTCGGGATCGCGACGCTGGAACGAGATGCTCCTTTGTCTCTTGCGAATCCCTCGGGGAGTCTGCGAGCTAGCCCCGGCGGCCTCCACACTAACACTAGCCCTAGCACTAGCGCCAACCGAGGAGGTTCCCTCGGGACGCTCGGTACCATCTCTAGCTGTAAACAAAAACAAAAAAGAAACATAACCTTGGTCAGGCTAAATCAGCTTAAACAGGTCAAAATAAGCTCAAAATTTTGAATAAGAATATCAAAATTCCAAGAAAGCCTCTTGCACACATTTTCGTTCCCGGTCACAATGGAAGTGGTTTCGGGAAAATCCGGCATCGTGACGGCACCTTTTGGTCTGTCTTAAGACACACAAAACCTAACGGAAGGTCCTAAAAGTCATCCTAGCCTATAAGAATCGACAAGGAAGCTACCCACATCCTCATAAACACTATGTGAACAAAATTATATAAAACAAATACGGGAATAATCGAGAAACGATCCTTAAACCCTAGCATGCCAAACACATTCTCATAAAAGGCCATTGTCGCACCTCGAGCATCCTTATCAAGGTCTTAACTAACCTAACAAGCTCTAATCGACCCTAATTCAACACCGAAACCAAGCACAAGCATCGAAACTTAGTAAATAAAAAACGCCCAAATCGATTTTCTAGGGTTTTTTCAACAAAACCAACTCATAATCAATCAAATCGAACAAAACCGGCATTAAGCGAGCAAAGAATAATAACCCGGAGTCGACATTGTCGTGAATAGCGAAACCGAAACGAAATTTAGCAAAGAAAGGTCGAGGAGGCGATTTGGGGCGAATGACTTGACGCGGTCGAGTTTTGTGGATGAATGAATAAGCGCCCCATCTTTCGCATTAGATAAACAGACCCAGATCACAAAAAACCGACCGCCCCGAGTGACGCGCCTGAATCCTGGCTCGCTGGGGGCTAGGCGCCCGAAGACTGAGCCATAGACAAACGCGCGCCTAAGTGGTTTTGCACAGAAGCAAAGCAAATGAACTCAAAGTCGATAAATATAAAACATGCACCTACTAAGACAAAGCAAAATAACAATAGTGGGACAACTATTAATCGACATCGATAATACACTCTCGACAATAATACAAGCATAAAAAACGCTACACCCGGACGCGTAACAAAGCAAATCTAAACCAAACTAATCAAAATAGACTCTAAACGAATCTCAAATGCATAAACAAACCGAAACAAAAGCAATAACAAACCCAAACAAAGTAAGACAAGCTGCAAAACAAGATTAACTAAGACAAACTCACAAAACAAGCATTTAACTAAACGAATAAACCAACAACATTTTGCCCGAGGGTCAAAGTTATCCCGGAGGCACAACATTTTTGCCCGAAGGTCCGAGTTATCCCGGAGGCACAGCATTTTTGCCCGAGAGTCAGAGTTATCCCGGAGGCACAACATCTTTGCCCGAGGGTCAGAGTTATCCCGGAGGCACATAATTTTTGCCCGAGGGTCAGAGTTATCCCGGAGGCACAACATTTTTTGCCCGAGGGTCAGAGTTATCCCGGAGGCACAACAACAACATTTTTGCCCGAGGGTCAGAGTTATCCCGGAGGCACAACATTTTTGTCCTAGAGGTCATAAGCATCCCGAAGACGACCGCTCGAGTGGAAACTAACGCTCTCGAATGGTTCCTTTGTTGTCCTAGGGGTCATAACCATCCCGAAGACGACCGCCCGAGTGGAGACTAACGCCCTCGAATGGTTCCTTTGTCCTAGGGGTCAAAAGCATCCCGAAAGACAGCTATTCTAGTGGAGACCAACGCTCTCGAATAGTTTTATATCTCTTTGTTTAGTCCTAGGGGTCAAAAGCATCCCGAAAGACAGCTATTCGAATGGAGACCAACGCCCTCGAATAGTTTTATATCTCTTTGTTTAGTCCTAGGGGTCATAAGCATCCCAAAGACGATCGCTCGAGTGGAGACTAACGCCCTTGAACGTTTTGTTTCATCAAGGATCCACAAGCAGCCCAAAATATACTTAATGCCAACTTAATGCGTTTCTAGCGCGCAAAAACATTTAAAATTAAACAGAACCTCTAAATAAAACAAAGAAAACAAAGCGCGCGCGCACAAAGAATCAAGAACAAGATGTCAAGTAGCGGCCCGGGCCCAAGCGATCAACGACAAGCGAAGACGTCAGGTATCACTTCTCAGCCTTGGCTGGCGAGCCTCACCAGGTAGTCCAACGGACTTAAAACGATCCGACCGGACAGCCACCAGGTCGTAATCCTCGATTGACTTGGGTGGCTATACTTTGACTTTCGCCTTGTCCAAGCCTCAGTCAAAGTGGGGGCTTCTGTAGACACCCAAATTTGGACCTGATGGCTGCAGAAGTGCCCAACAAACACCCAATGACGATAGGACTGCAACGCGACACGGGTTCGCGATGTTATAGGTAGTTTTCCTATAGAACGGATCAAATAATTACTCGGAAAAATTAAAAAACTAACATGATGGCAGCCTTAGTCGTGTCGTTACGGTCACATAGACACTAATTAGAGTTAATTCCGACACCGGGACCCCGAGTCGGCCCCGAAACTCGAACCGAGTCAACACCGTGTCAAGCGAGCCTCGGGATGAACACCCGAGGCCCACTAAACCCACGGCGCTAGGTCAAGCCGTGGGAAGCCTTAACGTCCAAGAAAGATATCATACACCCGCCTCACGGTTTTGGAAAGTATCAAAATCGTATTCTCAAAATCCCAACTGCCCCACCCGACGCGCCTGAGTCTCACCACGCCTAAGCCCAGGCGCCTGAGTCCTGGTGCGCACCAGGTCACGCGTCCATATGGGTGACGAGGGCCGAAAACACTTACAAATACCCCCTCTCCGCCTCATTCATTCGTCACAATACAACTCTTCTCTTCTCCCTCTAAATTCTCGCTAAGGGCTCGCACTCCGACACCCGAGGCAAACGATCCACTCGATCGTAGTTCCGATAAAAAAAGCGACATCGACGCTACTCCTCACCTTCGAGTACCCCACTCGATACCGAGATGCCTGTGATCGATTAGCTTAAAACTAGTAACAAAGTTCTGCCGGATTAGCCGCAGAACTAGTCCTTAAGCGAACGAAACTCTGCCGGAGTAGCCGCGGGAAGGTCAAACGGTAACGGAGTTCGGCCGGAGTCACTGGTCAAGCTAGGAGGATCCGCCTGTTGATCGAGTAGTCACTAGGTTGCCATCTAAACAAAACTTTCCATATTTGTACTTTCTATTATTATGCACTACGACAACTCTAGATGTGGGCGCTAGGCCCACCAGCATCTACTAAAATACGTAATGTCCCAACTTCAACCACAAATACTAAAACACACTAAATGTACCCGAGTAATTCCGAGACCCATTCTCGAAACTATCTATGCATCGAGTCCTGTTTAGTTTATACTCCGAGGGTGCAACTCTTCACAATGTGATTTACTTACATTCGCATTTACAGTTTTTCGTATGATTTATTGCTTTTATGACCTTATAATCGCATGCTAAATCACCTAACACGGAATTCAAAACATAAAATAACTTAAAACTGAATAAAGTGATGGTCAGGTTTCACATTAGTCCGGGTGCTCACCTTGTTAGATTCGATGCACCTCTATTAATGCCGAACCAATGCATCTTAAGAAGAATACCAGGTAAGGTATATCACGAGAATGACTAATATCCATATTATCGCGTTAAATCTGATTTGCTAATACGTATAATACATAGTACACACTACTCTCCTACGTGCATCTTTTCATGGCCTGCTTGTCACGTGAAATCTGATGTGAGTTGATATGAACTTTGAAACAAGAATGAGAGATATGATTAGTATACTGAAATGGACGTGAAACAAGTAACCAAAACAGAAGGTAAAGATAGTTTGAGGATGAATAAACCGTAACCAAAGGATAGTATGCTAGGTGAAGTAGACCTATACTTCAACAAAGCGCTTTGCTAGATCAAACACTCGATTGAAATAGCGAGTTTAGAGCTTGTAACGCGACTCACTCTAGACCTTGTCTTGTAAACTACAAAGACGAAACAAAAGGAAGCTCAAAGCTTAACTTTTACTTGGTTTTTAATTTGCAAATTGGATGATTTATTCATTCAGATGGGTGGCTATATATAGCCTACAAGACCCTTAAAACCGGCTGGTCAAGGGTGACAATAACAAAGTACAATGGTGACAAAAACAAAGCTTAAGCCTAATGTGAACTAGGAGCTAAGAACAAAGCTAGGAGCTAATAACAAAGTAATGTAAACATGGAGCTAATAACAAAGCTAAGAGAGCATTAAGGTGTGGCTGGTGTGAACATGGAGCTAATAACAAAGCTTCATTTGGACGTGCACACCAAGTGAACACAACCAGCCTCAAACGTCCTCTTTAACCCCGGTGCTTTCCCATGCACAACTGACTTGTTCGGACCATAACTTTGTCAATACTTGTTCAATGAGCCTTCATGAATAGTCATTGGAAAGATAAGCTCGAAATCTATCTCCTCCATTTTGAATGACTACGAAAATCCAAGTATAACTCGAGATATGGACTGATCAAAACAATGCTGCAAAATGAACTCGCATCAGAAATTCCCATGCTTGCACTACAAGAAAAGCGGTGATTAGCAACCGAGAATTACCGACCGACAAAAATTTTGGTCGGTAAACTTTATTACCGACCGCAAACAGTCGGTGTTAAGATCGCAGTCGGTATATTACCGACCGATTAGTAAACAGTCGACAAAATATCTTCTCGGTCGGTATTTACTAAGGTTACCGACCGATTTCATTTAATTACCGACCGATTGGGTCGGTAGGTAAGTTTTTTCAATTAAATTAACCCTTCCCAACAAACAGACTTCATTTCTTCCTAAAAAAAATTCCAAAAACCCGAAACCCCTCCGACGACCTACTCCCTACCAGACCCACACCCACCGCCGTCGTTTCCCTGCCGGCCGACGACCGCCGCCCTTCACCCGCCGCCCTCCCTCGTCGTCCTTCCTGCCGGTGCGGCCTCTTTCTTCTCCCCTTTGGTTGTTTTCTCAAAATCCCCAAATTGATTAAGGTTTATTTGATTTAGATTTGATTTTATTGTTGTATTTTGTTAAGATTTAGTTTGTTGTTGTTGTATACACATTAATTGTTGTTGTATTTGTTGAATTTATGTAATTGAATACTAGGTTAGGTTAATTTGCTTAAATTGGGGGTTTTAGATGAAATTTGTTGATTATTTGTCCAAATTAGTGGTAAATTAGATTTATTGTAATTGTTATTGTAGTATTTATCTACTAATTTGTGTTGTAGTTGATAAATTGATGGAAATTGGATCTTAGGTTAAGTTAGATTAGCTTTAACTTAAGGTGGTCCTTTAGGATGAATGAATGAAAATTTGTTATTTTGTTGCTTAGGTTACTGCTCCATAGTTAAATATAGTTCAATATTGATATTTAGATACTAATTTGTACTTCGTATATAGTTTAGGGTTTAGGGATGAAGTTGGATGATAGCTTAGGGTAGCTTAGTTTAAAAAATCATTTTTATGTTCTTCTATTACCATTAATCAACTTTGTAACAATGGTTTATTTGTTTTATCTCCTTTACAGCACAATTATTGAGCAAATGTATACCCATGTAATATTTCAAATATATACCAAAGAGAACGGTGACTAAGGTACGTATTTTAATCTAAGTCGCAGTTTTTTTAATTATATTTTATTTATCATTCAATCTTACCATGATAAGGTTTCTTTTGCATTCAGTTCAAGCCTCTATTGTGACTAACACTTGGTTGTCGGTGCTTCGTTACAAACTAAGAGTTGCAAACCATGGTCATAAATATATACTTTCATGGCCTAACCAACTGAGGTGAGGAATATGATCATCTATATCTCATATGATTGGATACTTATATCTAAAGAGTGGACGCATGAAGGGGTTACGGTGAGACGTTTGAATGGTATAGGACTTGGAATCATAGCTCTATTTCACAATTGGGATTCATATCTAATTTACTCTTTTATTTTGTGATTTTATTTGATCTTGCAGATGCTTGGCTTTGATATCTTTATAAGGACAAGTGAGTCGACTTATGTATGAGTACATATAGACCATTCCTAGTTGTTTATTTTCCTTAAGATATTGGTGCTTTCACTTTAGTGCAATTATTGGCATCCATAATGTGCAGGCATTTTCATCTATTGAGTACGGAGTACAAGCCTAGAAGTTGAAGGTGAAAGTGAAGGAGAAAACAAGGCTACTACGATGTCTCCTACAATCATTAGTACACTGCAATTTTGGCAAGCTTGAGATGACAGTCTTTAGTCAATAAGTTTTTGTAACTTGATGACCTTGTGAGTATTCACTTGTATTGGGTTTAATTTTAGGATGATGGTAGAATAAGGTTTTTTTGTCTGATAATGCTCCGTTTGAATATTGTATTTTATTTGAATGATCAATATATATTCAATTTCTGATTTGAGATCGAGTTCTGAAGATACATGGCTGTAAATTATGTATTCCATTTGCAATTAAGATTATAATTGTAAGGAGCATGAGGAAAGCCCGAACAAAACTTTTATATCATAGCCTAAATTACCGACCGAAATGCATAATTTCCGACCAAACAAAAAGAATTACCGACCGAAATTATATTTTACCGACCGCCCAACAATGATTACCGACCGAAATATACAATTTACCGACCGACAAATCGGTAGGTAATTACCGACCACAAAAAAAATTACCGACCGAAAATCGGTTGGTAATATACCGACCGACAATTTCAGTCGGTAATTTTTTTTACCGACCCGAGTTTCCGACCGATAAACTACAGTCGGTGTTTAAGAAAAAACGGTCGGTAAATGAAATTACCGACTGATTTGTTGCATCACCGACCGATTATTTCAGTCGCTATTTGACTGCATTCTTGTAGTGTTGAATGGGTGTGAACCTAAGTTAATGCCTTCATATATCCTTGACTATTTGCTCCTTTATTCCGCTCAAACTCGAGCTAGCTCCATAATTGAAGACGACTCTTTATTAGTGCTAATGTAGCTGGACTATAGTTAAGTAGGAGCTGGTATTACTTCGTTGAGCTCTTTAGTACTTCCTTACTAGGATTAGTAGCTTCTTGATTCGGGTCAATTGTAGTAGGCATACTACTAATCTGGCAAGAGGTGTTAGTGTGGCTGAACTAAGACTATGAGGAGCTAAGGTGACTTTAATGAACTCTTTGGTAGCTCCTTGATTCGGATCATCTCCTCCCCCTTTAGAAGGAATTGTCCTCAATTCTGAACAGCCATCTTCATTAAGATAAAGAGCAAAATCTCCCACTTTGGACGTGGTATGAACTTCATAACTATCCGGCAACTTCATCTTGCAAGTATTGTTGTATACCTTGTATGGAACTTCTGTTTGTGGCTTCCACTTGGTCTTCCTTTTGCTTGGAAACCTCTCCTTTCTCAAGTGAACCAAAACCAAGTCATCCTCTTGGAAAAGTCTCGGTTTTCTGTTTTTGTTGGACCTTCTTTTGTAGGCTTCTTTGATCCTTTCCCGAATCACTTCTCTAACGTACAAGTCAGGCCCTTTGCTAGCTTCATCTGTTGGGTAACAAACACCGAAATGAGTCATTTCGAAAAATGGTAAGTACTCCCTTGTTCTGAAAGGACTCCTTGAGAACGGCTTTGTTAAGCATTTGCTCCCAATGTTCTGATTAATCCCTTGTATCTTTAGCAAAAAGAAGTGTTCTTTTATCACCTCTAAGGTCTTGGTCATGTCAAAAGTTTCAGCTGGTCTTTCTCCATGAGTTTCTCTAGTTATACACTCTGAAATAGGATGCCTTGGGACACAACGATGGTTTCTTGTAAAAGGAAGATCTACCTGCAAAACAAACTCAACAAAAGTACCAAGAACACCAGCCTTGCACTCGGTGAGTACATCAGCATCCATGGAGTCCTTCAAGGTCTCAAATCCAAGCGTGCTTGCATCTAAAGTGGATGATTGTGTGTAGTGACAAGATAGAGCATTAGCCACGACTTTGTTCTTAACACCTTCATGCCTTAAGACTTCATGATCTTCCGTAGGTGTCAAACCAGCTGGTAATTCATTAGGAATGACTAAACCCAGTTCCTTTGGCAACTCCTCGAATTGTTTCCTTCCAAACCCATTATCCATCCTAAATGGTTCTTCTATAGTACCCATGTCAAGGACACGTTCCCCCTCTTTTAAAGCCTGTTCTACTTCACTCTCAATGGTAAGGTTAGGCTTATTGGTTTTGTTGGAGGTCATAGCTCTAACAGCTTGGGGAGTCATAGGTTTTAGAATGATTTTCTTTCCCTTATCCCTTAACTCGTATTCGTTTTTTCTCCCATGGTGTACTACATCCCTATCAAACTGCCAAGGACGTCCCAAAAGTATATGACAAGCATCCATAGGAATAACATCGCAAAGAACTTCATCGACATAAGACCCCATAGGTAAACCTACTCTTACTTGTTTTGTGACTTGTATTTTGTTTCCATCATCTAACCAACGTAATGCATATGGTCTAGGGTGATTAGTAGTGGTTAGACCTAACTTAGTTACCATTTCAGTAGAGGCGACATTCGTACAACTACCTCCATTAATGATCAAGCTACACCATTTGTTGTTAACTAGACACTTAGTGTGAAAAAGTTGATCTCTTTGCTCGGTGTTGTGTGGGATGGGGTTAGCATGAAGTGTACGTAGTACTAAAACATTACCATACGTTGGGAGCTCATAGTCTTTTCTTTCTTCCTTCTTTTCTCCCAAGTAGACTTCCGGACCAGATGCGCCATGGGACTTAGAAAGACTAATGATGCTTGATTCTTCAAAGCTCACAACTCCTGCCATGCTTACGTCTAAATGGATGACCAAAGCTCTGATACCACTAATGATGTGAGTTGATATGAACTTTGAAACAAGAATGAGAGATATGATTAGTATACTGAAATGGACGTGAAACAAGTAACCAAAACAGAAGGTAAAGATAGTTTGAGGATGAATAAACCGTAACCAAAGGATAGTATGCTAGGTGAAGTAGACCTATACTTCAACAAAGCGCTTTGCTAGATCAAACACTCGATTGAAATAGCGAGTTTAGAGCTTGTAACGCGACTCACTCTAGACCTTGTCTTGTAAACTACAAAGACGAAACAAAAGGAAGCTCAAAGCTTAACTTTTACTTGGTTTTTAATTTGCAAATTGGATGATTTATTCATTCAGATGGGTGGCTATATATAGCCTACAAGACCCTTAAAACCGGCTGGTCAAGGGTGACAATAACAAAGTACAATGGTGACAAAAACAAAGCTTAAGCCTAATGTGAACTAGGAGCTAAGAACAAAGCTAGGAGCTAATAACAAAGTAATGTAAACATGGAGCTAATAACAAAGCTAAGAGAGCATTAAGGTGTGGCTGGTGTGAACATGGAGCTAATAACAAAGCTTCATTTGGACGTGCACACCAAGTGAACACAACCAGCCTCAAACGTCCTCTTTAACCCCGGTGCTTTCCCATGCACAACTGACTTGTTCGGACCATAACTTTGTCAATACTTGTTCAATGAGCCTTCATGAATAGTCATTGGAAAGATAAGCTCGAAATCTATCTCCTCCATTTTGAATGACTACGAAAATCCAAGTATAACTCGAGATATGGACTGATCAAAACAATGCTGCAAAATGAACTCGCATCAGAAATTCCCATGCTTGAATGGGTGTGAACCTAAGTTAATGCCTTCATATATCCTTGACTATTTGCTCCTTTATTCCGCTCAAACTCGAGCTAGCTCCATAATTGAAGACGACTCTTTATTAGTGCTAATGTAGCTGGACTATAGTTAAGTAGGAGCTGGTATTACTTCGTTGAGCTCTTTAGTACTTCCTTACTAGGATTAGTAGCTTCTTGATTCGGGTCAATTGTAGTAGGCATACTACTAATCTGGCAAGAGGTGTTAGTGTGGCTGAACTAAGACTATGAGGAGCTAAGGTGACTTTAATGAACTCTTTGGTAGCTCCTTGATTCGGATCAAAATCGCATGCAAAGAATGTAAACACCACTATTTTGACGATAAAACTTATCTGTTCTTAAAACAACCGACATAGTAAAAGACATAGGGTTAAAACAACAGATGTTACAGTACTTCCACCACGACAAAAGAACTAGGAAATCAGCCCACCGATTGATTAGTAGAGGCCGCTATAGTGCGGGCGGGATTGGGTGTTGACATCTATCGTATGTTGGCTTCCCAATAAGTACCCTCACTCCTTACTCAGAATCGACGGTTTCTGGATGTCCAAAACCATTGGCAATGAGAGTCATTCCAGGCATGGAGTGCTTAAGGGTACAAGTCTTTATCTTTAGGTCCCGTGCCACTCAACTTTGAGCCGGTAAGGGATCAAAGTTGACTTGAACGGTCTCCGAGTCCCCATAATTGACTCGGTGGCGACTCCACAAATCGGCAACAAATTTAGTTCACTAAAAAGGTCGCCTTACCAAATGAATCAGCCTTTAAACATTTACAACCACGTCTCGATCGATTCCCAAACGGAAACACGGGTGCCCGCACTCGTCTAGTACAAGTCTGGATCGTCATCCAAATCGAGGTCCGACACTTCGCCCCGTATGCGAGATCGAACCAGCCCTCGGTAATGAGGAGGCCGCGTGGGTGGCCGCCGCCACATGTTGAAAACCGGGTCAGTCTCGCGCGGGCACGCGCGGGGCGCCGAGCGGTGCGGACTGACGTCCACAGGACCTTTCTTCGAACAGGACTCGGCCCACATAGCCGAGTTCTAAGGAAGTCACACCACCCACGAGTCATCCGTTTAGATGTCTTTATCGAGTCGTTTCTTTTTTAGTCCTTTCCTTGCTCGGGATGTACCATTTTGGTTCCAAGGCCTGGGTTCAGTTTTTGATTACGCGGTATTCTCACAGACAGGCCACCGTTGACCAGACACAAGCGCAAAATGGAGGAATCTTTGAACAAGTTGGCAGCCTCAATGAAAACTATGATCTTCAAGCAGACCGAAATCGAGGCCCAACTAACAACTATAAGGACCGAGCAAACAGCTATGACCGCTCGTCTGACTGCTGTGGAGCAAGGGACTCCCATCATTGAGTCGGGGACCACTGGGTCCATGGCTGAACTGATTGGTGCGGTGCGCCGCCTAGAGGAACAGGTTCACCTGTCCGGGGTAACAACATCCACACGGAGAACTCCCGAATTAGTTCCCCTGTGAACGACAAGCCGCCCGCCAATTTGAACCTAACGGGCCTACCAATGTTCGAAGGGACTGAAGACCCGCTACTCCATATTCGGGCCTTCAATGAATTTATGGCTATTAAGGGGGTTGATTCGAGCATGTTCAAAAATCTGTTCGCTGCCTCTCTAGAGAAACACCCAAAGGCCTGGTACTACAGGCTGGACCCCAAGAAATATCCAACATGGGATGACATGGCTACGGAATTTGCTCGAAATTGTGCTGACAATACCGAGATCCAAACCATTATGCGCTCCCTGGAGGTTATGGCCCAGGATCCCAAGGAAGGTTTTACCAAATACCTTCAATGCTGGAGGGCCGAGAGTGTGAAACTGGTCGATAAGCCCAGTGAGAAAACTTTAGTGGAGGCCTTTGTCAAGAACCTCCTCCCCTCCTACCGGGTCGATCTTCGGTATGCTGTTATACCCAATTTCACCACTCTTACTGAAATGGGTATGAGAATCGAAGATGATTTTAGGCTAGAGGGCCTTTCTAAGGCCTCTACCAAGGGATACCAAGGGGTACCTCTTCAACTTCTAAGCCCCCAGCTGCAACTCGCAGCATCTTCGACGCGGTTAATCTACTGGATGCCTCGTCCAACAAGAATACCCCACCTCGGGTATTCACCGATATAGGTACTACCTATACATATGCCTTACAAAGGCTATCCTCTAAGGGCCTGATCCAACCAATAGGCCCAACTCCTGAAGTCCCAGTTGAAAAACGCTCCAAAAGTTACGACATTCAAGCCTATTGCCAATATCACCGAGGTAATGGGCACAACACCGAAAAGTGCTGGAAGTTAAAACATCTGATTCAGGATTTGATCGAGAGGGGGAAAATACCATTGCCCGGGGACAAACCGAGCAACAAAGAAAACTCCTTCAGCACGAATGCCATCTTCACCGGAGAAGTAATCGACTGTTCTCACCTCATTTCTCTTTTCATCCCACAAGTCAATGGGACCTGGTTCGATGATGAAGATGATGTTTAGCTGGTTAAAGGGGAAGTTGTCCCCATCACTCCTGAAGAGGTCCGAAAGGCTAAGTCCAAAGCTTTAGCCAATAACCACCTCGCCGCTGCCGTCGTCCTTATCAAGCTACTAGCTCTAATGACACCCCTATCTCAACAACCGTCACTGAACCAGCCACGACGGGAATTGCCCTCGAGGAGCGAAGCACTGACACGACTCTAGTCAAACAACTGAAGAGGGCTCTAGTTGACCTCACTATATGGCAACTCTTGGTTAGCTCGCAAGAACATCGAAAGACACTTACAAAGGCTCTCGATCAGATAAAGGTCGACTCCTTGGTTACCCCTATTGAAATGGTAGCCACCGTCATTCCCCATCTCAAGGGCAAGTCCAAAAAAGAAGGCCCATTAATTACCTTCTCTGAGTCGGACCTACCCTCGTTCGGGGCCTCTCATAACTTGGCCCTATACATCACAGTGATTTGCCGAGGGAAGTACCTCCCAATGACCCTAATTGATGATGGGTCTGCTGTGAATGTCCTCCCGCTAAGAACCGCCAAAGCCCTCGGCATTATCGAGGCTGATTATATACCGACTGCTCAAACTATCCAGGCTTTCGATAGAAGCCCAAAGTCGGTTGCCGGGGCCGTTAAGCTAACAATTATAACAGGCCCAATTGCGAAGGAGATGGAGTTCCAGGTGATTGGTGTCACTTCCTCTTTCAACCTGCTCCTCGGAAGGCTGTGGATCCACGGCGTTAAGGCGGTGTCCTCCATTCTTCACCGAAAGGTCAAGCTGCCCCTGCAAGATGGTGTCATTACTTTGGAGGCAACCCCCATATCTGTGGCTAGCTGCAACGCCACGGGCCGTAGCGACCTACGAGGGTTCGATTTCGTAGGGATGATCGAAGAGGAATATCTCTTCAGGCCTTATTTCACCACTAGCATCGACACGATGCTACAAAATTTGGGGTATTTACCAAGGGCTACCTCGAGGCCGCATCTTCCAACTGGGAAGATCATTGAAGTCCTGAACGACGGGGAATCACGCTTCGGCCTAGGGTATGCTATAACCCTGGGTAACGTTTTTCAGGCAAGCATTGAAAAGGCCTGCAATATCATCAACGGTATCTACTTGAGCCCATATAGCCCAAGACTGATCGATTACTTTGTTACTCCAGTCTCCAGAGCTGTCAAAGTTGGTCTGTACCAACCCACCATTACATATCCCGAGACCAAATTGGCTCGGGAATGTAACTACATCCCGGATGACATCTTTGCCCTCATCCAGTCAGAATCCAAGGAGGGTGTTGATAATGTTGAGGCCGTGCTATGGCTACTATTCGGGGAAGACAAGGCTGTCCTGACACCTAAGGAAGACCTGTTGAACCTGATCCTCCGAAGCAACAGGTTCGACCCCACGAAGCTGATCTCTGAAGTCGGCTCCGATACCGGGAAAAGGGCATGGAGGAAGACCATCAAGTTGACTGACAGCCAGAGCTAAGTCTACAACCTGACCACCGCTGGTGGAGACATGCAGACACCGAGTCTAAGTCTGAGTCAGAGTTGGAGTCTGAGTCCGAGTCTAGAGGGTATGGTGCTAGTGTCCAGTCTGTAACCTCTCTCCCTGTAGTCACTTCCACCGGAGCCTCGGAGTCTGTCCCGAGGGCACTCCCAATCCCGCCTATGACCAATGATCAGATGGCCGCTCTCTTTGAGCTATTTTCCAAGTTTACAATTAATAATAACGATAACCGTTCTGCTTACGACTTGTCTTATTTTCAAAATGCTTTCAATTTCAAAAATATTATATGCATGCAATGACATTGAGAAACCCAATGAACAAGTATCCTTGCCTCCACATCTGATCGAGCAACTAGAGCAAAGGGAATCCCGAGACCCGGTAATCGAAGAAACTAAGTCCATCAATGTGGGAACCACCTTATAGCCCCAGATGCTTAAGATAGGGTTATCTTTAGAACCCAAGGAGAGACAACAATTCACAAACCTCCTCCACGAGTTCAAGGATGTCTTCGCATGGTCCTACAAGGACACGCTGGGGATAGATCGGGGAATAGATGAACACCGTATACCTATCAAAGACGGGTGTAAGCTGGTAAAACAGAAGCTCCGCAGAATGAGGCCCGAATGGTCTCTCAAGGTCAAGGAAGAGGTCGACTAACATTTGAAAGCTGGCTTCATACAAGTGTCTGAATATTCGGACTGGATCGCGAACATCGTGCCGGTACGTAAAAAGGACGGTAAAGTGCGCGTATGTGTAGATTTTCGGGATCTTAACAAAGCAAGCCCGAAAGAGGACTTTCCATTGCCACACATCGACATACTGGTGGACAACACGGCCGATCATGCCCTCTTATCGTTTATGGACGGGTATGCCGGGTACAATTAGATCAAAATGGCAGAAGAAGATATGAGTAAGACCATCTTCATTACACCTTGGGGTACTTACTGTTACACCGTCATGCCATTTGGTCTCATCAATGCTGGGTCCACTTATCAATGAACCGCCATGACCTTATTACACGATATGATGCATAAGGAAGTGGAAGTTTATGTAGACGACATGATCGTCAAGTCTAGAGATCAAGACGGGGATATCGCTGCCCTAAGGAAGTTTTTTACCCGACTACGCAAATACAATACGAGGCTAAACCCTTAAAAGTGCAGTTTTGGGGTAACATCTGGCTAATTACTGGGTCATATCGTTAGCCAACGTGGCATCGAGGTCGATTCAGTTAAAATCAAAGCCATTACCGAGATGCAACCTCCTAAAACCGAAAAAGAAATAAGGAAATTCCTCGGGAAAGTTCAATATATCAGCCGGTTCATTTCCAAATTGACTATGGTATGTGAGCCCATTTTCATGAAGCTGAAGGTGGGAATACGAACACTGTGGGATGAAAAATGTCAAACGACTTTTAACAAAATCAAAGAGATCCTGTCTGCTCTGCCGGTATTAATGCCAACTCAACCCGGTTTGCCTTTGTCGTTATACCTAACAAAGACCGAGACAGCCATGGGGGCTATGCTAGCACAGACAGTCAACTCGGAGGAACGAGCCATTTACTACATCAGCAAAAAATTCTTGGAGTATGAATGTAAGTATACCATGCTCGAGAAGACGTGCCTAGCCCTAGTCTGGGGCACCAAGAAACTTCGACACTATATGCTCAGTTACGAGGTACATGTATTATCCAAAATGGATCCTATCAAATACCTATTCGAGAAGCCCATCCTCAATGGCAAGATGTCTAAATGGACCTTAATGTTGGCAGAATTCGACCTCATGTTTGTGCCTTTAAAAGCTATTAAGGGTCGGGTAGTAGCCGAGTTTCTCGCCAATAGTCCCGTGACCGAAGAAGGATACACCGACACTTGGTCCTTCCCAGACGAAGATATATTCCATACCGACACAGAAACATGGGACTTATATTTTGACGGAGCATCCAATTTCTGAGGGTTCGGAGTCAGCATTCTCCTAATATCACCAAAGGAGCATACTCCGTTATCCATTAAACTGGATTTCGACGTGACTAATAACACAGTCGAATATGAAGCATGCATTCAAGGGTTGCAAGCCACCACTGATTTAGGAGTCACAAACCTCTGGGTCCACGGTGACTCATCTCTAGTCATCAACCAAGCTCTCCAAAAATGGAGAACTCGGAACGCCAACCTCATGGCCTATCAGGCGCGAGTAAGGGTTCTCGAAAAACAATTCCAGAAAGTAGAATATATTTATCTACCCCGGGAAGAAAACCAATTTGCGGATGTACTTTCCAAATTAGCATCCTTATTGAATATCTCGGAGTAACTGACCAGCATGCGGATTTGCATAGAAAGACGGTCCGAGCCGGCATATATCCACGCCATTCAAGACATCGACATAATCGATCCAGAAACTAGGTATCAGGCTGTCCTCCGGGAACTGAAAACCGGGCCAAGAAAGCCCTGCAAAGACTAGCAACCCAGTTCCTCCGTACGGATGACGAACAATTATACAAAAAAAACGGCACAGGGGGCTCTCCTCCTGTGCGTCGACAAAATACAGGCCGAGAAGGTTATGGCCGAAGTACACGATGGTGAATGTGGTCCCCATATGAACGCCCATATGTTGGTCCGAAAAATTATGAGGCTCAGATATTATTGGAATTGTATGGAGACCGAGTGCCAGTTATATGTCAAACACTGCCATAACTGCCAGATTTTTGCAAACGTTCAGCATATGCCGTCATCCCTATTATACACCATGACATCACCATGGCCATTTTCGACATGAGGAATTGATATAATTGGGAAAGTAAACCCTTCCTGGACGGGAGGTCGCTGTTTTATTTTGGTGGCTATCGACTATTTCACCAAATGGGTCGAAGTCGAGTCATACCGGATCTTGAATGCCAAACGTGTTGCTAAGTTCATCCAAAACAAGATTATATGTCGGTACGGGATCTCACACGAGTTCATCAGTGATCACGGGACGCATTTCCAATCCAAAACCGCTAAAATCCAAAGGCATACATCTTCGCCTTACTGTCCCCAAACAAATGGAGCGGTAGAGGCAGCTAATAAAACAATTGTGACCAAACTTAAAAAGATGGCTGACAATTACCAGAATTGGCCCGACAAAATACCTTTTTCCCTGTGGGGATACCGAACATCAATCCGCACCGCAATCGGGGTAACTTCGTATTATTTGACGTACGGGATGGAAGCAGTCCAACCAGTCGAGTTGGAAATACTGTCCCTCGGGATTTTACTAGAAAGCCAAGTGCCCGAAGCTGACTGGGTCCAAGCTCGATATGACTCGCTAGTTCTTTTGGACGAACGGCGATTCCGGGCCCTCAACAACATTCAAATATACCAAAAAAGGATACAACGGGCCTTCCACAAAAGAGTTAGGCCCATACACATCCAAGAAGGGGACTTGGTTCTTAAATGCGTTCGAGCATTACTACCAGTTCACCCAAGGGGAAAATTCAAACCCAATTGGGCCGGGTTATATCTGGTAAAGAAGGTTCTATCAGGAGGAGCAGTGATGCTGACAGATTTGGACGGAAATGAATTCGTCAACCCGACCAACTTGGACCAACAGAAGCGCTACTATCCTTAAACCTTATCTTAATGTCATTTGCAAAAGTTTATAAAAAATTGTCTTTTTATAAATAAAGTTTCAAAATTATAAGCAAGTCAATAAGTTAGGATTATTTATCCTACTGTCACGCGCACCTCGAACTAATAGTCTTGGTGTATTTTGAAATTGCAAAAAATCTATGCCCGAACTACGCTTGGTTTGATTCCACTAATTGTGGATACGTAGGCATCCCCTCAAAAGGGCATGCACAACCACCGCAATAACGAAAAGACGGAAACGGTTTCACTAATAAAATACATTTTTATTATTAACTAACAGCCTGATAAACTCGGGAATTTCAAATTACATCACAAAAAAAAAACAAAAAGCACACTACAATAATAATAATAATAATATTTAAATAATAAAATTAAGGAGACAGGTGTTTAAGGCATCTTGCCCTTGCCTTTGTCTTTCGGGTCGCGCGGAGCCCGTGGTCGCCAGGGCGAGGACGAGCGTTCCCGGATCACAAGGGGAACTTCCTTTGCTCGAACCCATTTCTTCGACAGTGGGTCTTCTGCTATTGTAACCGGTCCGAGTCGAGCCCTTACGTGCTCAGGTAGCCTGTCCCGAGGACTAAGTCGGTCCTGAACTGCCAACTTCGGGCCGAGTCTGCCTTCTAAGTCTGTGGGGGGGCTCACTCTCCCCCGCGCATCTCTAGCACTAGACCCTTCAGCTTGAGTCCTAGTCCTTCCCCTCTAACCTAACATTAGGCGGACCAGAGTGGCCGGAGTGTCACCTTCGTCAAAGAAACCTCTATTATCTTTAGCCTGCTCCCGTCGAAGCAGGTCAAAAGCTTCATCAACCTTTAAACCAGCTCGGGCCATGGCAGAATCTGCTTTCGTCCATTTCACATAAGAGTCTGATACCCAAATTGAGTGAAGAGAGACGGGAACAGACCAAGTAACCCGGGTGTACCATCGTTGCATCCAGGTATCGCACATAAATAGGCCACCACGGCACCATCCAACCATACTGCCTAAGTATGCGGTCGGGGTAGAGGTGAACTGTCTGTCTAAAGGACAGAATCACCTGATAGCAAGCCTTATCCCTCGGTGCCAAACATGTCCAAACATAAATAGGCCACCACGGCACCACCCATCGGATCAATGGACCGGTATGGAACGACAGCTCTTCGTCCCAGTATTTCTGATTGATATGGCGAGTAGAATCGATAGCCCGTCTCCTAGTCATCACCTGATTAGGCCGGTACTGACTCGGGTCAAGGGGAGGTTCTATGATCGATAGCCTCTCAAATAGCCAAAGCTGAAAAGAAAAAAAAATGAATTTATGAGTTCTCGAGGCAATTTCGACGTCCGCCTGAGGGGACTCGATTGAGTGCCTATGGGTCACTCGATCGAGTAGCACCCCTAAACTGGGCAACAGGTTTTTAAAGAAGGCACTCGATCGAGTGCCCCTGTAGCAGATTATCGCAAAAAAAAAACCTGGGAAAAAAAATCGAAAAAAAGAAAAAAAAATTCGAAGCGATATACCTGCAGCACACGGGTGCTCCCGGTCAGACGAATTGACGGGTCCCTTTTGCGATTATCCAAACCTTGGATAATTTCCCTCGTAATTAACCATACGGGATTGTGTTCCGTCTCCATCAAGTCAACAATGGTAAAAAGCCAAACATTACCTGTACACGATAGCAGATCCATATGACCTTTGAAGGCATAGACATGAAGCATACAAAAAGCAAAAGCCCTACGGCTGTGGACTAGCATGACCCGGACATCGTGCGGATTCATAAATATATCGGCCAAAGCAAACAAAGAAACATTATCCCTGTCTAGCATACGGGATACCTCCATGTGGGAGAGTCCTAAAAATTCCTATAGTTTCCTTCTAGGGTCATGAACTGAAAACGGAACAGCAGGACGAAGCAAAGGGTTCCATCCTCCTACAGCAGCAATTTTCTTGGGTATAGGACAGATCTCGCCCCGAGGAAGGGCAAAAACATTGTATATATTGTCCCAGTAGAACAGGCAAGCATCTAGGAAATAAAGATCCACCTGCATCTGACGGATTGTGAACAGCTGAGAAATACCCGTCTGATTTAAGGCTACCCTATCCGTGTCCCTAAAGTACCGGGACCAAGCTTGCAGCATCGCGGTCAAACGCTCAATACCCACAGCTAGATTTCTTGAAAGAGTTTTTTCCTTTTTAAGAAAGAATGAATTGTGAGGAGTGCAAGAAAAGTTGAAGCAGGGGATGTGTATTTATAACACCAAGGCCCTGACAGTCCTTCTAGTACTATGATTCCCTAGCCCAAGTGGGCCTAGGCATACAGGCCCGATTTCAGCCTCCTCATATCAGCACAGGAATAAAGTCATCCCGGGCATTCCTGAATTTCTAAGAAGTCAAAATTTTCAAAAAAATTTCAAAACCATTCAAAAATTCAAATTTTTTATTCCCCAGCGCAAGTCGTGTTTCACCTGAGTGTTACGTGCAAAATTTTATATAACTGTACACATGTACACTCAAGGCTTCAGAGGCAAGCCCGCGCAACTCACTTAACTCCCCTGCGGAAAGCCCAAGGCGGCATTTCTCCAGAAACAGCACGGGATGTGCCTACGTACAGGCGCTTCGGGACTCCTAAGGTAAGTCCGACTCCCCAAGGAGCTATCAACATCAACTCAGGTATGATTTCTATCTTTTGGCTGGCGAGCCCTTCACGCGAGTCTAATGGACTATAAACGACCCGACCGGAAGTCTGCCAGGTCTTAATTCTCGATTGGCCTGGTAGCTTGATAAGTGTAGTTTGTAGTGCCTATTTCGTAGTGTTTTGGTCCCATTTTCCTTGTGGAAGGCTACTTATGCTTCCTCTAGTTTGTTTCAGGTTCCCGAGGCCATTCATAAAGATTTGGAGCGATTCCGACTCAATACATACACTTTTCGGAGCCAACGAAGTGAAGGAACGATCACTCGATGCCTTGGATTCGACCCCGAGACCTTGGGAGCCAATCCCGAGCCTCCGAGACCCGATCCCGAGTCCCAAGAATCGATGAGAAGTCCATGTGAAGCAAGGAGGGACCAAAAGGATCATATTGGAGGCCTACAAGACTCATCCCCGACGGGTATGACCTCAACCCGTCCGGGATGAAGTGCACAAAAGAAGAGCTGTTGTTTTGAGGCCTTCCCGACCGGGAAGGGGTCCTTCCCGACCGGGACCGGTTCTTCCCGACCGGGACAAATCCTTTTCGACCGGGAAGAGTCAGTTACAGCCCGCGTCACTTTATTTCTTCCTCCTTTCCATTGTAACCCTATAAATACCCCTCCTCTTGTATTCCTATGGGATGTTCTTCATTACCCACAAACCCTAGCCTAGTTTTAGCATAGATGAGATTAGATTAGTGTAGATTAGTCTTTAGTTTATCGTTAATCTTAGCAATTAGTCTTGTATTAAGGGAATTCTTCAAGATTCATCCAAGATTGACAACCTTGGGAGATTGTTTTGGGTTTTTATCATTAGTGCAAGTTCCTATCTTTTTATCCTCTTCTAGTATGGTATAAATCCTCTCTTCCTTTTTACTCTTTATCTTGTTTATTCATCCAAATTTTAATCTTTGTTCATCTTATTGTTCTTAGTTCTTCTTTTTCACTAGTTTGTTTATGCTTGTTTTGATTCTTCTTGTTTATGTTGGTTTTAGTATTAGATATGTTTGAGTAGATTGTTGCTAGGGTTAGTAAGGTGATTTGGGTGTTTATGGATGATTAAGGGTTTGTTGGAGATGTTGGTGGAAGATTTGGGTTTCCTCTTGGTTTGATGCATGGTACATGTTTGTTGAAATGCCTGAATGACTTGTATGCATATGCTTGTTTTTCTTGCCTTTCTCTTGTAGGTAATAGTTTGCTCGTGGGTTTGGTTCCCTCACTAAGTTGCGAGAGCCCGGTGAGGACGACCCCTAGGTCGGTCTAAGTTGCGAGAACCCGGATGCGACCTAGGCCCCGATATCACGCTAGTAACCCCGTTTGTCGTTTGTGTCGCCAAGGTGGGTTTTAGGTTGAACCTCTAGGTGAGTCTAAGTTGCGAGAGCCCGAACTATACCTATATTACGCCACTAACTCCTTCACTCTAGCTCTTCCTCGACCATTCCGTTACCCCTTTGACCCCGACCTAATCCTAGCCCAGTTGTTCTCTCCGTTACCGTAGTCATAGCTTTAGCCTTCTCCCCTTCCCATTACTCTAGTTTAGCTTAGCTCGTTGACTTAGTCTCGTATTTGGGCGACCTTAGTCTAGACGCCTCTTACCGTCCCCGTGGATTCGACCCGACTTACCCTAGCTACCCACTAGGATTAGTTGGTTAATTATTTGTTGGCGGGATCCACGACAAATCCAACCATCAATTTGGCGCCGTTGCCGGGGACGGTGCTAGTTTAGACTTTGTTTTCCTAGTTACTTGACTTTGTCTTTGTGTTTGTGTTCTTCTTTTTTCTTTTTGTTACCTTGCTTCTTCTGTGTGTGGTTTATTTCTCTCTTGTCTAGTGCCCAAAAAGCACTAGGCCTCTCACGTTTGTTCTTAGTTTACAGTTTGTGCTTAGAGGTGGTGACTATCTTCTTCTTGCAACTTAGAGCCGCTTTAACGGACGGTTGCTAGAGTGAGAGGTTTCTAACCGGGTATGGACCACGATTTTCGAGCAAGCATGGGGTTTGATCTAAACTCCCCACACATGGAAGCCGATATGAGCTACTCCTCTTCTTCTTTGAACCAAAGCTATGACATGACGTCCTCCTACCATAATCAAGCTTCTTGGGGTAATCAAGACGGGTATGATCTTCAAGGTTATGGAAATGGCTACCAACAAGTGAATGACTATCAATCCTACGATCATGGTGACTACTACTTGAGTTATGGTTGTGAACCCACCATGTTTAATCAAGATTCACCTTATGGAAGCCAATACCCCCAAAACCCACCATATTACCCTCCACCCCAACCACAATATGAACCCCATGACCCATAATACTACCAATCACCCCAACCTTGCTACCAACAATATGATGCCCCACCCCTTGGGCATCATCAAGATTATCAAGGAGCTTTACAAGAACTCAATGACCACCAATCGTAAAACTTGGAGTTGTATCATTCGATTCTTCAATTGCAAAGGAGCACACAAGAAATGGCCATTCAAATGAAAAAGAAGCAAGATGAACTCATGGCCCAATTTCGAAGGGAAAACGAGGCGAGGGATGCTCGATTAAATGCAATATCGGTTCAAACCGTAATGTTTTTATCCCGAACATCACAATTAGATGAAGGGTTCCCACTTGAAAAAGAGGAGCCACCTAACCATGAAGCCGCCGATGTAGTTCCCTTTGGAGGAGAGATTTGCTTTGAAGAACCTCAATCGTCTACCCAAAAAGTGACGAATGAGGATATGACCCTTGGTGAAGACAACATTGGTGAGGAATTGGAGGAAGTTAGTGAGTTGGATGGGTTGGTAGAATTTGTGAGGATGTTGGGTGAGATTGATAGCCTCGAGTTGCCCTTGTGCGAGAATGTGGATAAGCATCAAGAGCCCCTAGCTAGTGAACCAAGCAATGACTTGGAAGAGATTGAAACCGCCGGTAGAAGTTTCGATCCTCTTCTCCAAGATGATGTGGGGACGAATGATGAAGATGGGGAACCACAACTTGAGGAAAGTGTGGGGGTGTGCAACAAGGAAATGGGGCCAAAGCCGTTTTTTGTGCCTCGTTTCTTGGAAATGAAGCTTGCTAGTGATTGGAGGCGATGCCTAGGGAGGAAGAGGTCGGTGAAGCTCGTAGGATGGATAGACCCCGGAGACAACGTGAAAGATGATGTCGGGTCTTTTGATTCCTACTTCTTGCCTCCACCTTGGAGGCCGTGGAGGTTAGCAAGGCTCGAGCGCTTCTTGGGCCTTCATTATGATGTTGGTAGTGCGTTCGACTTGCTCCTCCATGCCCTTGAGGGCTATGGTTGAAGAAGAGTCCACCATCCTAGGTTTGACGGAGTTCCTAAAGAACCGTCACGTTGTATATTCCCCCTTCCTTTTCTTTAGAGTTGTGTGCTTGTATTTGTGTGTTTTGTTTCTTGGATTTGTTTGTTTTTGTGGGATTCTTGTAATTGTTTTGGTATTTTGATGAGCGATGTGAGGGAGTGAACTTGATGTGTATTTTGAGTTTATTGTGGTAGGTGAAGTGAAGATGACTCCTTGAAAGGATTGGTTATCGATAGAGCTTGGAATGTGAGTAAGGGAATCGGTTTTTGGGGTCATGGGAGTAATGAAGACCCTTCCCGAACGGGAAGGGTGTGTCGTCCCGACCGGGATGGGGCCGTCCCGATCGGGATGAGGGTGCCAAAAATCGAGTCTACTGGAGTGCCATCCCGACCGGGAAGGGAGCTTCCCGACCGGGACGGGTGTGACATCCCGACCGGGACCATCCATCCCGACCGGGATGGTCCCCTACTCCTCTTTTGGCCTCTTCTTCGACAGTTAAGCCCACCCAACCATTGTATATTCCCTCCCAACCTCCCTACCCATCCTTACTCACGTCATATGACCCTTACACTTCATTTACATACCCTCACCTCACTTCATCTTCCATCTACTTGACACCGACTTTCACATCAATTTCTACCCCCTCACACCATTACTACCTCAACCATGCGATATTATCGAGAATGAAGAGGAATAGCAATGATGAAGACTAGCTATGTGCTTACATTGATTATTGAGACAATGGAGTGAGTAAGTTGCTAACCGATCGGTATGGCCACTATCCTTTCTTTTCTGTCTTTTATAGCTTGTCTCCCTTTGCACACCCCCCTTCCCTTATCATTTGTGTCGTGGTGGCCTTCGAGGCCTTGGTTTTGGTTGCTCCCGACTCTCGATGATGTGACTATATCGAGAGTCATTTTCAAAATCCAATTTTTACAAGATTTTCACTTTCTTTTTTTTGAGGATTTAGTCGGATTTAGGCGGAATCCGGGCTAGGTGACTTGATTACACCTAGTCCTCCCCTCCCATTTCTTTTTTATTTCTTTCTTTTTTTTTCTTCCCCCATCCATATCTTTTCTTGTCTCGGCCCATGGTGACTTGACTACACCCCAGCCGGACACATTCTACCATTTTCTCCACTTTTATTTTTGATTTTTAGCTTTATTTTCGTAGTTTCTTTTCTTTTCTTTTGTGCTCCCATGCACTACGGTCGAGCATGAGGACATTGCTCGGTTTAAGTGTGGGGGAGCGATATTCTATCATAGTTAGTTCTATTTTCTTAGTTTTTCGAAAAAATCTTTGAAAACCCTAAAAATTTGAAATTTTTTCACAAAAATCAAAAAGATTTTCTTTTGTGTGTTTTCCTTTTGTGTCGTTGTCTCGTATATTTGTTTTTTTGTGTGTGTTTGCCCCCATTTCCTTATAGGTTGCTTAAACCACCGATGGCTTTGGAAAGCTTTCAAGATGTACGGTAACATCTTCTATCCCTTTTTCCTTCTTTGTCTCTTGCGGAATTTGGAGGAGATTGTGATGTGGTGTGCTCGGGAGGAGCTTTGTAAAGTTTGATGTTGGTTGGTTGCTCATTTGGAAGCTAGGGGTGGTGTTTGTGTTATGTATGTGCTCGTTTTGTGTTGTTCTTGTTTTGTTGCTTTTGTTTCTTTTTCTTTCGTTTTCGTTGAGTCTTTGTTTTGTGTTTTGTTGTGTGTCTTGTGTGTAAAAGGTTTTTGAAAACCCGGTTTAGAGGCTAGTGTCCAAGTATTTACTTTCCCTTTCTAGTAGTATAGATCGAGTCTTGGACTTTAGTCTAGTAGAATGACCCTAAATCAATGATTTCGTTGGTTTCTTACCTTGAGTCCACCTAGCTTACTAGGGATTTACTACGGGATTTGCATTTTGACCATTTTGACCACCCACGGTGTGAAAAGGCCTTGGTTGCCGAGTACCGTCCCTTAGGTGATCGTGTTTGAAATTGTTTGATTAGTCCAAGTTCTCCACCTTTTTGTGGGTTTGAAAGGGGATGCGCAACCCTGACATACCCATTACCCTACCTCCTACACATATCCACACAATAATTTGCAACTTGTTGATTTCTCTCTTTCTAAATTGTCAAGAAATGCCAAAAAGCCAAATCAAGCCAAAAGGGCAAAGAAAGGAAAAAAGAAAGAAAGAAAAGAATGAAGAAAAAGAAAAGGCACAAAAGCCAAAAAAAATAGAAAAGAAGAAAAAGAAATGGCATGGCAAAACAAAGCAAAAATGCAAAAGAAGAAGAAAATGCCAAAAGAAAATCGTCTCACAAAAAGATTTTAACCCCAAAAAAATAAGCCTTTTTCCGACTTTTGCCGTGAAGAGCCTACCAAAGGACCGAGTCCCTAGGAAGGAGGATAGCGGCAAGGGTCGGTCTTCCCTCATTTTGCAATCATTTCCACTTTTTACTTGGACTAGTTAGGCGGTTTTGGACATGGAACGACCCTCTTGGCTCTTTGCTAAAGGGGGCGGGGTCTCACTTACCTACAGTGTCGACTAACACCGTGGTTCATCACTTACCATCCCGCCGATCGTCCCGTAGTACGTTCTTAGATGGTTAGGAGGAACCTAGGTAAGTTACCAACGTTTTTGTTGCTTTGTCGTCATACTATTAGGGTTTAGTCCATCTTGATTTGTAATGCTAGCTTGGGAACGTGGTCACTTGCCTTGAGTCCTAAACCGGTGCTTCTTTCACCGCTTGTTTGAGGGAAGCGGTATTTCTTTTCTTTTGGGTGCAACCTTTCGTGTGTTTGTTTGTGTGTTTGTTTGTTTATGTGTTTTGTGTCCGGTTGCATCCACGGTTTTGTCGCAAGACCCCACTTGCCTTGCGGAGTGAACTTTTCCTCTAAGTGCACTCGCGTGAGTTGAAAGGGCGTAGGGTGCGCTAATACCCACTCGGCTAGTTTATTAGTTAGTATGTGCTTACTCGAGGGCGAGTAAGGGTTAAGTGTGGGGGAGTTGATAAGTGTAGTTTGTAGTGCCTATTTCGTAGTGTTTTGGTCCCATTTTCCTTGTGGAATCGCTCCTTGGGAGCGATTTATGGGCTACTTATGCTTCCTCTAGTTCGTTTCAGGTTCCCGAGGCCATTCATGAAGAGTTGGAGCGATTCCGACTCAATACATACACTTTTCGAAGCCAACGAAGTGAAGGAATGATCACTCGATGCCTTGGATTCGACCCCGAGACCTTGGGAACCAATCCCGAGCCTCCGAGACCCGATCCCGAGTCCCGAGAATCAATGAGAAGTCCATGTGAAGCAAGGAGGGACCAAAAGGATCATATTGGAGGCCTACAAGACTCATCTTCGACGGGTATGACCTCAACCCGTCCGGGATGAAGTGCACAAAAGAGGAGCTGCTGTTTTGAGGCCTTCCCGACCGGGAAGGGGTCCTTCCCGACTGGAACCGGTCCTTCCCGACCGGGACCAATCCTTCCCGACCGGGACCAATCCTTCCCGACCGGGAAGAGTCAGTTACAGCCTGCGTCACTTTGTTTCTTCCTCCTTTCCTTTGTAACCCTATAAATACCCCTCCTCTTGTATTCCTATGGGATGTTCTTCATTACCCACAAACCCTAGCCTAGTTTTAGCATAGATTAGATTAGATTAGTGTAGATTAGTCTTTAGTTTATCGTTAATCTTAGCAATTAGTCTTGTATTAAGGGAATTCTTCAAGATTCATCCAAGATTGACAACCTTGGGAGATTGTTTTGGGTTTTTCTCATTAGTGCAAGTTCCTATCTTTTCATCCTCTTCTAGTATGGTATAAATCCTCTCTTCCTTTTTACTCTTTATCTTTTTTATTCATCCAAGTTTTAATCTTTGTTCATCTTATTGTTCTTAGTTCTTCTTTTTCACTAGTTTGTTTATGCTTGTTTTGATTCTTGTTTTGATTCTTCTTGTTTATGTTGGTTTTAGTATTAGATATGTTTGAGTAGATTGTTGCTAGGGTTAGTAAGGTGATTTGGGTGTTGATGGATGATTAAGGGTTTGTTGGAGATGTTGGTGGAAGATTTGGGTTTCCACTTGGTTTGATGCATGGTACATGTTTGTTGAAATGCTTGAATGACTTGTATGCATATGCTTGTTTTTCTTGCCTTTCTCTTGTGGGTAATAGTTTGCTCGTGGGTTTGGTTCCCTCACTAAGTTGCGAGAGCCCGGTGAGGACGACCCCTAGGTCGGTCTAAGTTGCGAGAGCCCGGATGCGACCTAGGCCCCGATATCACGCTAGTAACCCCGTTTGTCGTTTGTGTCGCCAAGGTGGGTTTTAGGTGGAACCTCTAGGTGAGTCTAAGTTGCGAGAGCCCGGACTATACCTAGATTACCCTACTACCTCCTTCACTCTAGCTCTTCCTCGACCATTCCGTTACCCCTTTGACCCTGACATAATCCTAGCTCGTTTCCTTAGTTGTTCTCTCCGTTACCGTAGTCATAGCTTTAGCCTTCTCCCCTTCCCATTACTCTAGTTTAGCTTAGCTCGTTGACTTAGTCTCGTATTTGGGCGACCTTAGTCTAGACGCCTCTTACCGTCCCCGTGGATTCGACCCGACTTACCCTAGCTACCCACTAGGATTAGTTGGTTAATTATTTGTTGGCGGGATCCACGACAAATCCCACCATCATAGCTACTCTAACTTTCGCCTTGTCCAAGTCTCAGTCAGAATGGGGGCTCTATAGACACATGCATTTGGCTGCTAGTGTCTACATCGGTCTCCGACAAAACACCTGATGATGATCGGACGCAAACGTGCTTTAACGCGCTCGGATATGGGCTCGAAATCATTAGTATTTGGCTTGGGCTTTTAGCGGAGTACAAATCTCACAAAACCGACCTCAAATTCAGGTCCAGTGGGTCGTTTCCATTCAAATAAGACTAATTTGGGTCAAAACCGACACCAAAAATAAAACCGTCTTTTGGCGCCCGGGTCAAAACCCGGTGAAAGATGAATCCGACACAAAAATCAGCCATATACGCATTTTAGAAGAGAACCCAAACAACCAAATCTCTTCAAAATAGGATAAAATTTCCATCCTAAATTTTGTCCCTTCGTTTTGACCCACTCGATCGAGTGGATCAGACCCACTCGGTCGAGTAGGCTTGCGAACCGGGCTTAGACCGGGCACTCGATCGAGTGCGCTCACACTACTCGATCGAGTGGTCCCTTTTTACCCTAAAACGAGGTATTTTTCTTATAAATACCCCATCCCTTCGATACATTTTACAACCTTTCCATACTCTACAATTTCATAACTTTTACAACTCTCCTCTTCAACCATCATCATCATCTCGACACATACACACATACTCGTCCCGAATCCCGAGATCGAAACTCATCAAAGTTCATCTCTACGAAATCATACACACCAAAACTCTCCTATATACATCTCGACGCTCCCGTGCCAAAGCCACATATTAGACGAGCCTGTCACTGAGAAAACAAAGCATGTAGGTTGAGGGTGTAAAATTCAATTCCTAATTCTCCCTCTCTTCCCTCTCTTCTCTTCGTCTTTTCCGTCTCTTTTTCATTTTTTTTATTTTTTCTTTCGTTTCTAATATCGTTAGTATCTTTTTTATCGTCACCATTAAAACATCGTGCATACATAAAAATATATAAACGATCTCGAGTCGAATACATTTAAAGATGAATCCCATACAAGACCCTTCTAATCCCTTTACGAGTTGTAACAGTGGCGGCGCCCTCTCGAGAAGCGCCGCCCTAAACACTCAAGGGCGTAATGGGATCGCGGACATTCATCGTTAAACATATTCAATTCCTCTTTTTAAAAGATTAGTATGAAACTTGCTGATGCAAAATCGAACATCACATAATCCGTAAGGGTTAATAACGATGTCGTGACGCGGAAGGAATAATTCCGTCCTAATCAAATTCAAAACGATTTATAACACCTTCTTTCAAAATTCCTGACATCGGTCTCGTAAATAATATAATGCATATTACGAGTATCGAAAACTAAGTCAAGTATAAATCATACTAGATTAAAGCTCGTGCGCTGCACGGGTTATTTGGCTTAATTACATTGATGATGTACATTCGTTAAATAAGAAACTTAATCAAACTATGTCATTACAATAAATAAGATGATTACATGATATTAGTAATAAGAGCTTATTTTAAAACTCAAAAGAACACGTGATTGCTCTTTTATTTATAATACTTCTCCGATTTTTATTTATCTTCCTTGTTTTCTTATTTGGCTGAAACACCCTTTCTTCCCTATTTCTATTTTGGACCATCAACATGTGGTCTAGAATTACCCTTACATTTCTCTCTCGTCCTTCTTCTCTTTTGAGCCACACATTCCTACACCCTTATTTTTCACCAAAAACTCGGGTGGGAAGATTATTAAAAATCGGAGGGAGTACAAAATTTCATCATCTTATTATAAATTTTTGATGTGAAAATAATTTTACGTTTGTAGTCATATTAAGAGATTTTTTAAGACTCAAAAGTTTTTTATTGATATCTAAGAACGAATGAATTTTTTAATTGATATCTAAGAATGAAATATTAGTCTTATTTATAATATAAGATTCTATCGCCTCATCATTATTTTTCGATGTAGGATAATTTACTCAAGATTTATAGTCTTAAGATCTGCTTTTAAGACCCAAAAAATGCACGATTACTCTTATTTATAATATAGAAGCATCGCCTTATTTTAATATTTTCGATGTGGGATAAATTTAGGTTTGTAGTTTTTTTTAAAAGGTTTTTAAGACTCAAAAGATTGTTGGTTGATATTTAAAACCAAAAAATGACTCATTTATGATATAGAATTTCATCACCTCATCATAATTTTTCGATGTGGTATAATTTACTTAATTAAAGTTTATAGTTTTAAGAGCTATTTTTAAGACTTAAAAGAGTTTGTTTTTATATCTAAGTTAAAAGAACAAACGATTACTCTTTATTTATATAATCGAATTTGATCATCTTATTATATATTTTGGATGAATGATTACTGTTATTTATGTATTAAAAAAATTCACCTTATTATAATTTTTCGATGTGAGATAATTTTACTTAAATTTATTTAACTTTAGATATAGTCTAATTAAGAACTTTTATTTATAGACGAATGATTACACTTATTTATAATATTTAGAATTTCATCAACCCAACTTAATTTTTTGATGTGGGATAAATATACTTTAACTATATAGTCTTAGTCATAGGAACTTCTTTTTAGTCTCAAACGATTGTTGGTTAATATCTAAGAACGAAAGATTACATAAAATTTTATCACCTCATTATAATTTTTTGATATGTGATAATCTAATTTTACTTTATTTGTATTCTTATTAAGAACTTTTTTAAGACTAAAAAGTTTTTTTGTTGATATCTAAGGACGAATGATTAGTCTTATTTATAATATAGATTTACATCACCTCATCATAATTTAGAGAAATGGTTACTTTTATTTATAGAATCATACTCTTTTCGGACACTATTTTTTGCCTCATTTCATTAAAATACCCCTCACAAATGTTAAGGTAATGGAGAAAAAAAAATACTGAACGAAGAGAGTATGATAATACGATGGAATTCTATTATATAAATAAAAGTTTATACCCTTAAGAGTGTTTTAATACTCAAGAGTGTTTTTAAGACTCAAAAGAGAAGAGTATAATTTTTCGATGTGGAATAATTACTTAAGTTTATAGGGTTAAGGGTTTTGTAAGACTCAAAAATTTTTGATTGATATCTAAGACTAAATAATTAGTCTTATTTATTTATAATATATAATTCCATCACCTTAATATAATTTGTCGATGTAGGATAATTTAAATAAAATTTGTAGTCTTATTTTTAATATAGAATCAACACCGTAACTTATTTTAATTGTTTCGATGTGGGATAATTTTAACTTTGTAGTCTTATTAAGACCTTTTTTAAACTCAAAAGTTTTTTAAAAACAAATAAAAAAGACCGCAAATTCATGACCTCATCATAATTTTAAAAAAAAATGATTATAAAGTTCCATCACAGTGTTTTAAAAAAACAAAAGTTTTTTTGTTGGTTGATATTTAAAAACAATGATTACTTTTATTTAGTATAAATTCATAACCTCATCATAATTTTCGATGTGGGAGAATCGCTTAAGTTGGTTGATGTCTAAGGATTTTTGTTTTTATTAGTTTTATTTATAATATAGAATTTCATCACCTTATTATAATTTATTTAACTGTATAGTCTTAACAACTTTTTTAAGACTCAAAAGATTTATGTTTGATGAAACTTTATAATTTTTCGAATGTGGATAGTTTTACTTAAGTTTATAGTCTTAATAAATATTTTAAGATTCAAAAGATTTTTGGTTAATATCTAAGATCACATTATTACTACGGAGTACTCCATTATTTATAATATAGAAATCTATCGTCTTATTATAATTTGTCACTCCATTATTTATAATATAGAAATCTATCGTCTTATTATAATTTGTCGATGTGAAATAATTTAACTAAAATGTGTATCCTTATTTAAAATATAGAATCATCACCGTATCTTATTTTAATTGTTTAAATGTGGGATAATTTTAAGTTCATAGTTTTATTAAGACCTATTTTTAAATTCAAAATATTGTTGATTTTTTAAAAACTCAAAAGAGAGGGAATATAATTTTTCAATATAAGATAATTTACTTAAGTTTATAAACTCAAAGACTTTTTTAAGACTCAAAAGATTTTGATTGATATCTAAGAATAAATAATTAGCTTAGTCTTATTTATAATATAGAAATTCATCGTTTTATTATAATTTGTCGATGTGGGATAATTTAACTAAAATTTGTTTTCTTATTTATAATATAGAATCATCACCGTACCTCATTTTAATTGTTTCTATGTGGGATAATTTTAAGTTTGTAATCTTATTAAGACTTTTTTTAAACTCAAAATATTATTGATTGATATTTAAAAACAATGATTACTCTTGTTTAGTAGAAATTCATGATCTCATCATAATTTTTCGATGTGAGCGAATTACGTACTTAAGTTGGTTGATGTGGAAGGAAGAATTATTATGCCTTATTTATAATATAGAATTTCTTCACTTTATTATAATTTTTTACTTAAGTGTACAGTCTTAAGAACGTTTTTAAGACTCAAAAGATTTTTGTTTGATGAAAATTTATAATTTTTCGAATGTGAGATAGTTTTATAAAACATAAGCTTATAGTCTTTATATATTTTTAAAACTTAAAAGATTTTTTGTTAATATCAAAGAGCACATAATTACTTTTATTTATAGGGTTATTTCATGGGAATAATATCAACTATGCATGTGATTCTTAAATTAATCCAAACTATACGTAATCTCATTTTAATACGAACTACGTCTTCATTAATCTCATTTTGATATGGGTGACCGGCTACCTGTTGAACCTCCCTTATTCAACTATTCCTCTAACTCTTTTTCATCTGATTCACATTTCGTTTTCATTTTCGGTCATTGATAAAAAAAAACCGAAAATTCATCTTTCATTTCATTTTCAATTAGTTTTATAGAAGTTATGGAAAACAACAATTTTATTGTAATTTTGGCTTTCACGATGATTGCAACGGATCTAATAAAACCTAAAAAGTTACAACAAGTCACTGTGACCGGTAATAACAAGTCATAATTTCATACATTACAAAACGAGATTAATGAATGCGTAGTTCATATTAAAATGAGATTACGTATAGTTTGCATTATTTTAAGAAGTACACACATAGTTGGTATTATTCTTATGAAATAACCCTTATTTATAATATAAATTTTCATCACCTTATTATAATTTTTCGATGTGAGATTATTTACTTAAGTTTGTAGTCTTATTAAAAGACTTTTAAAGACTAAAAAGTTTTTTTGACTGATATTTAAGAACGAATGATTAGTCTTATTAATAATATAGAGTTCATCAACTTATCATAATTTTTCGATGTGAGATAATTTATTTAAGTTTATAGTGTTTCATCACCTCATCATAATTTTTCGATGTGAGATAATTTACTTAAGATTATAGTCTTAAAAACTCTTTTTAAAACTAATAAAAAAAATACATCTTTACTTTTTATTTCAATGTGAAATGATTTTTGAATTTGAAATCTTATATATTAAAAGCTTTTTTTAAGAGTTAAAAGTTTTTTTGTCGATATTTAAAATTGAATGATTACTATTATTTATAGAGTAAATCAGAAATTACTCCCTTCAAAGTTGCGGTTTTTATAATTTACTCCCTTATGATTTTTTTTTAATATTTTACACCCAAAAAGATGCAAAAGTTCAAAATTTACTTGCAATTCTATATTCCGACGAGTATTTCCGGCGAGTTTGATTTTTTTTGCCTTTTCCCTATTTTTATACCGAAATTGCCCCTGTCTTCATCTTACTCTTCTTCCCCCTCTCCTTATGGTCTCATTTGTAAAAAAAACTTCCTTATGTTGTCATTTGTAAACAAAAAAAGAAAAAAATCCCCACCATTGGAATCGTCCCTAAAATAGTCACTTCGAAGGTTTGCAAGTCGGTTATTGTATTGCAAGTCGGAAAGTAAAAATGAATAAGAGGTGGGGGTGGAGGAGGGGGCGTACGATAAAAGAAGGGCAAATCGGTCAATAAAAACATAAACTCGTCGGAATATAGAATTGCAAGTAAATTTTGAACTTTTGCATCTTTTTGGGTGTAAAATAATAAAAAAAATTCATAAGGGAGTAAATTTTAAAAACCGCAACTTTGAAGGGAGTAATTTCTAATTTACTCTTATTTATAATATAGAATTACATCATGTAACACCCGTGATTTTTTTATAAATTTAATTAAATTAAAATTTTGTTCGTATTTTTATTTTTACGATTTAACTCATAATTTTTGAAATTATTATAAAACGAATTTATCATTTAATCGTTTCAAACTCCTAAAATTTTATTTGACTCGGAAACTCTTCTTATATTTAAAACATATTTTTATTTCTGTTTCGATTCATTTTATACATTTAATTTAATTAAATTTATAAAAATCACGGGTGTTACAATCTTTCCCACTAAAAAGAAGTTTCGTCCTCGAAACTAACAAAAATATAATAATAGAATGGAAAACAAGGTTATATCACTTGAACAAAATGAGAATGCTTAACCCGCATCACAATCTTAATTTTTTAAAGATTTTACAACTTCAAATGTGATATGAAATCGAAATCGAAGACAAAATTTATTTCAAGAAGGGTTGGGCTCAATTACCAAAGTTTTAAAGCATTTAAATTGATAAAATCGTAGGTTAAAAATTATTTTATAAAATAACGACGATAATAATAAAACGCTAATTTCGTTAGAAATGATATTTCTATACATTTCACTAATTTTGATTCTGGGTCAGCGGTTATGCTGCCAGGCGCAACGAGGACGTTGCGTTCTTCAAGTGGGAGTGATTGAAACACCCCACATTGATTGAAGATGTCCTATTTATGAGCTTTGCTTAAAGGGATTTGAAGTACTACTCATATCAACAAAGTGCACTTTCTTTTCTGGTCATCCATGCAAAAGAACTCCGCAGTTAAGCGTGCTTGGCTGGGAGCAATCTTAGGATGGGTGACCTCCTGGGAAGGTTTCCAGGATGCACATGAGTGAGGACAAAATGCGCTGAAAAGGACTCGTGTTGGTCTGTGGGACCAGTACAAAGCCTGGCGAGCTACCGCGGTTAACATAGGACCAGGGTGTTACAAATGGTATCAGAGCAACCCTGCGACCGTGCATTTGACATTTAGCGGGGGTGGATTCTGGGTCAGCGGTTATGCTGCCAGGCGCAACGAGTACGTTGCGTTCATCAAGTGGGAGTGATTGAAACACCCCACATTGATTGAAGATGTCCTATTTATGAGCTTTGCTTAAAGGGATTTGAAGTACTACTCATATCAACAAATTACACTTTGGAGCAATCTTAGGATGGGTGACCTCCTGGGAAGATTTCCAGGATGCACATGAGTGAGGACAAAATGCGCTGCGATGTGAGATAATTTAAATGTTTTTTTGGTCATTATTTATTTAAAACCGAATGATTTCTCTTCTTTATAATATAAAATTTCATCACTTCATCATAATTTTTTGATATAAAATAATTACTTCAGGTTTATAGTCTTAGGAACTCTTTTTGAGATTCAAAAGACTTTTGGTAGATATCGAAGAACGAATTATTACTCTTTATTTATAGTATAGAATTTCATCATCATATTATAATTTGTCGATACGAGAAAATTTTAAAACTGTTATATGTAATAAATTCATTACATAATGTGAAACAAATAATATAAATTTCATATTAAGACTCATCATATGAGTATTAAAATTAATTACACCATTACCTACAAATGCTTAACCAAATATACTGCTAATTACATCATATTAAGACTCATCATATGCTTAACCCTTAAAATTAACTGCACCATAATTTGAACCACATATGACTTATTTATAATTGGTGGGTTTTATTTGTATTCTTATTTATAATATAGAATCATCACCGTAACTTATTTTAATTGTTTTGATGTGGGATAATTTTAACTTTGTAGTCTTATTAAGACCTTTTTTAAACTCAAAAGTTTTTTAAAAACAAATAAAAAAGACCGCAAATTCAACCTCATAATAATTTAAAAAAAATGATTATAGAATTCCATCATAGTGTTTTAAAAAAACAAAAGTTTTTTTGTTGGTTGATATTTAAAAACAATGATTACTTTTATTTAGTAGAAATTCATAACCTCATCATAAATTTTCGATGTGGGAGAACCGCTTAAGTTGGTTGATGTCTAATGAATTTTTTTTATTAGTTTTATTTATAATATATAATTTCATCACCTTATTATAATTTATTTAAGTGTATAGTCTTGACAACTTTTTTAAGACTCAAAAGATTTATGTTTGATGAAACTTTATAATTATTAGAGTAAATTAAAAATTACTCCCTTTTAAAATCACAATTTTAAATTTATTCCCTTTTGAAATTTTTGTTAAAAATAACTCCCAAAATCTATCAAAAGTTCAAAAATTACTCCAAAATATAATTTTTTGACCAAAATGCCCCTAACTTTTTTATGCCATATTACTTCACTTCACCCACTAGCCAAGGGCATTTTCGTCCTAAAAATAAACTTGGGAGCAATTTTTGAACTTTTGATAGATTTTGGGAGTTATTTTTAACAAAAATTTCAAAAGAGAGTAAATTTTAAAATTGGTATTTTAAAAGGGAGTAATTTTTAATTTACTCTTTTTCGAATGTGGATAGTTTTACTTAAGTTTATTGTCTTAATATATATTTTTAAATTCAAAAGATTTTTGGTTAATATCCAAGATCACATGATTACTACGGAGTACTCCATTATTTATAATATAGAAATCTGTCGTCTTATTATAATTTGTCGATGTGGAATAATTTAACTAAAATGTGTATCCTTATTTATAATATGGAATCATCACCGTACTATTTAATTGTTTCAATGTGGGATAATTTTAAGTTCATAGTCTTATTAAGACCTATTTGTAAACTCAAAATATTGTTGGTTTTTAAAAAAAAAAACTCAAAAGTAAGGGAATATAATTTTTCAATATAAGATAATTTACTTAAGTTTATAAACATAAAGACTTTTTTAAGACTCAAAAGATTTTGATTGATATCTAAGAACAAATAATTAGCTTAGTCTTATTTATAATATAGAAATTCATCGTTTTATTATAATTTGTCGATGTGGGATAATTTAACTAATTTTTTTTTTCTTATTTATAATATAGAATCATCACCGTACCTTATTTTAATTGTTTTGATGCGGGATAATTTTAAGTTTGTAATCTTATTAAGACCTTTTTTAAACTCAAAATATTATTGATTGATATTTAAAAACAATGATTACTCTAATTTAGTAGAAATTCATGATCTTATCATAATTTTTCGATGTGAGCGAATTACTTAAGTTGGTTGATGTTTAAGGAAGAATCATTATGTCTTATTTATAATATAGAATTTCTTCACCTTATTATAATTTTTTACTTAAGTGTACCGTCTTAAGAACGTTTTTAGGACTCAAAAGATTTTTGTTTGATGAAACTTTATAATTTTTCCAATGTGGGATAATTTTATAAGCTTATAGTCTTTATATATTTTTAAAACTTAAAAGATTTTTGGTTAATATCTAAGAGCACATAATATCTTTTATTTATAATATAAATTTTCATCACCTAATTATAATTTTTCGATGTGAGATTATTTACTTAAGTTTGTAGTCTTATTAAAAGACTTTTAAAGACTTAAAAGTTTTTCTGATTGATATTTAAGAACGAATGATTAGTCATATTAATAATATAGAATTCATCAACTTATCATAATTTTTCGATGTGAGATAAATTATTTAAGTTTATAGTGTTCCATCACCTCATCATAATTTTTCAATGTGAGATAATTTACTTAAGATTATAGTCTTAAAAACTCTTTTTAAAACTAATAAAAAAAATTACATCCTTACTTTTGATTTCAATGTGAAATGATTTTTGAATTTGTAATCTTATATATTAAAAGTTTTTTTAAGAGTTAAAAGTTTTTTGTCGATATTTAAAATTGAATGATTACTATTATTTATAATATAGAATTACATCATCTCATCATAATTTTTCGATGTGGGATAATTTAAATGTTTTTCTTGGTCATTATTTATTTAAACCGAATGATTACTGTTCCTTATAATATAAAATTTCATCACTTCATCATAATTTTTCGATATAAAATAATTACTTCAGGTTTATAATCTTAGGAACTCTTTTTGAGATTCAAAAGACTTTTGGTAGATATCGAAAAACGAATTATTACTCTTTATTTATAATATAGAATTTCATCATCATATTATAATTTGTCGATATGAGATAATTTTAAAACTGTTATATATAATAAATTTATTTCATAATGTGAAACAAATAATATGAAATTTATACTCTAATAAAAGCATTTTTTACCACGAATATAATTATTTCATTTTTATAATTTATTTTACGATAATGTTTTTAAAAAATGAACTGACGGAGGGATTTGTCGTGGATCCCGCCGCCAAATAATAACCGCCTAGAACCTAACGGTAGTTAGGGTAAGTCGGGTCGTGTCCACGGAGACGGTGTCGCAAGGTTTAGACTAAATCGGCCTAAAACGAGACTAGGTCACACAACAAACACAAAGAGCTACTAATTGGTGAGTTATGATGGAGAAGGAGGAACTAGACTAGACTAATGATGAACTAGACTATAACAATGCTAAACAATGCTAATAATCAAACTAACTGGCAAACTAAAGAAGTGATGACTAACTAATAAGTTGAATCAAATATGAAGAAGAAGTGGGTTAGGTCGGGTTCATAAGTGTAGTAGGGTGACTTGGGTGGTTAAGGGTGTAGATGCCTCCTAATTGCTAGACTCGGTCCGGGCGGTCGCAACTTAAACCGATGTCAAGGTGGGTTTAGCGTTGATAGCGTCTAAACCCTAGTCCACATGGTATGTGTAATGACTATTCTCAACATGTCCACACACAAAACAAACAATGAGTAGAAGAAGACTAGCATGAGAAGCATGGCCACTACAACTCAAACAAGCAATTCAACAAACACATGGTGTGCCAAGTATGTGACTAACAACAAATATTCACCCTTTACCCCTAATCAAACCCTAATCACCCATATCCTACCCTTAATCCCCCTACTAACCCACAAGTAAACTACTCACTCATAATCAAACTAACTACAACAATGAAAAGAGAAAATAACACCATAACTCTAACATTCATCATCAAGAACAATATGAACAATAACAATCAATACTAAGTAAAGGTTCAAACTTGAAATAATAACAAGAACAAGAGAAAGGAGGATTATACCAACAATAGGATGAAGAAAAGATGCAATCTTGTATAAATAAGAAACCCCAAAATAATCCCAAGGTTGTCAAGCTTGGAGAAATCTTCAAGTATCTTCTTAATACAAGAACTAATTAACTAAGATTAACTAGAATTAACTAAAGATTAAAGAAAGATTTTTGCTAATATGAGGAACTAAATCTAGGGTTTATAACTTGTAGAGAGGCTTAAGAGAGTCTAAATTAAGGTAAGATCCATAAACAATACAAGAGGGAAGTATATATATGGGTACAAGAATGAAGGAGGATGAAATAAGGAAGTCCGGCTACAGCACGCCGATCCCGATCGGGACGGGGTCATCCCGACCGGGACGGCCGGTGGTCCCGACCGGGACAGGTTGGTCCCGACCGGGACGGCCTGGCAGTGGCTCCTCTAAAAGCGCACTTCATCCCCGACGGGATGAGGTGCATACCCGTCGGGGATGAGTCTTGTAGGCCTCCAATATGATCCTTTTGGTTCCTCCTTGCTTCACATGAACTTCTCATCGATTCTCGGGACTCGGGATCGGGTCTCGGAGGCTCGGGATTGGGTCCCAAGGTCTCGGGGTCGAATCCAAGGCATCGATTGATCGTTCCTCCGCTTCGTTGGCTCCGAAAAGTGTATGTATGGAGTCAGAATCACTCCAACTCCTCATGAATGGTCTCGGGAACCTGAAACGAGCTAGAGGAAGCATAAGTAGCCCATGAATCGCTCCCAAGGAGCGATTGCACAAGGAAAATGGGACCAAAATACTACGAAATAGGCACTACAAACTACACTTATCAACTCCCCCACACTTAACCCTTACTCGCCCTCGAGTAAGCACATACTAACTACTATACTAGCCGAATGGGTATTAGCGCACCCTATGCCCTTTCAACTCACGCGAGTGCACTTAGAGGAAAAGTGCACTCCGCAAGACAAGTCGGGTCTTGCGACAAAACTGCGGATGCAACCGGACACAAGACACAAAAACAAACAAACACACAAACGAACACATAATCGGTTGCACCCAAAGAAAAACAAATACCGCTTCCCTCTAAAAGCGGTGAAAGAAGCACCGGTTTAGGACTCGAGGTAAGTGACAACGTTCCCAAGCTAGCAATACAAACCGAGGTGGACTAAACCCTAATAGTATGACGATAAAGCAACAAAAACGTTGGTAACTTACCTAGGTCCTCCTAACTTTCTAAAAACGTACTACGGGACGATCGGCGGAGTGGGAAGTGATGATCCACGGTGTTAGTCGACACTGTAGGTAAGTGAGACCCCGCCCCCTTTAGCGTGAGCCAAGAGGGTCGTCCCGTGTCCAAAACCGCCTAACTAGTCCAAGTAAAAAGGTGGAAATATGCAAAATGAGGGAAGACCGACCATTACCGCTATCATCCTTCCTAGGGACTCGGTCCTTTGGTAGGCTCTTCACGGTAACAGTCGGTAAAAGGCTTATTTTGTGAGGTGTGAGGCTTCTATTTTTGTGAGACGATTTTCTTTTGGCATTTTCTCTTTTCTTTTGCATTTTTGTTTTGTTTTGTTTTGCCATGCCACTTCTTTTTCTTCTTTTCTATTTTCTTTTTTTGGCCTTTGTGCCTTTTCTTTTTCTTCATTCTTTTCTTTCTTTTTCTTTTCTTTGCCCCTTTTGGCATGATTTGGCTTTTTGGCATTTCTTTGTATGACAAGAAAGAGAGGAATCAACAAGTTGCAAGTTATTGTGTGGATATGTGTAGGAGGTAGGGTAATGGGTGAGTCGGGGGTCGCGATCCCTCGTCAAACCCACAAAAAGTGGAGAACTTGGACTAATCAAACAATTCTGAACACGGTCACCTAGGGAACGGGACTCGGCAACCAAGGCCTTTTTCACACCGTGGGTGGTCATAATGGTCAAAATGCAAATCCCGTAGTAAATCCCTAGTAAGCTAGGTGGACTCAAGGTAAAGGACCAACGAAATCATTGATTTAGGGTCATTCTACTAGACTAAAGTCCAAGACTCGATTTACACTACTAGGAAGGGAAAGTAAGCACTCACACACACTAGCCTCTAAACCGGGTTTTTGAAAACCATTTACACACATGACACACAACATAGTACAACACAAAATCAAAGACATGACGAAAATGAACGAAAGAAAAAGAAGCAAAAGCAACAAAACAAAAACAAAACAACACGAACACATGAACAACACAAACACCACCCCTAGCTTCCAAACAAATCACCAAATCACCCACAAACTTTACAAAGCTCCACCCGAGCACACAACATCACAATCTCCTCCAAACTCCGTGAGAGGTAAAGAAGAAAAAGGGATAAGATGTTACCGGTAGTCTTGAAAGCTCTCCAAAGCTAGCGGTGATTTAAGCAACCTATAAGGAAAGAGGAGGCAAAACACACACAATACAACAAATACACGACATAAAGACACAAAAGGAAAACACACAAAAGGAAAATCTTTTTGATTTTTGTGAAAATTTTTCAAATTTTTAGGATTTTTTAAAGATTTTTCTAAAAACTACGAAAATAAAACTAACTACGATAGAATATCGCTCCCCCACACTTAAGTCGAGCCATGTCCTCATGATCGACCGTAGTGCATGGGAGCACAAAAGAAGAGAAACTACGAAAATAAAGCTAAAAATCAAAAAGTGGAGAAAATGGTAGAATGTGTCCGGCCGGGGTGTAGTCAAGTCACCATGGGCCGAGACAAGAAAAGATATGGCTGGGGGAAGAAATAAAAAGAAAGAAATAAAAAGAAATGGGAGGGGAGGACTTGGTGTAATCAAGTCACCTAGCCCGGATTCCGCCCAAATCCGACTAATTCCTACAAAAAGGGTGAAAATCTTGAGAAATTTGGATTTTGAAATGACTCTCGATGTAGTCACGTCATCGAGAGTCAGGAGCAATAACTACCAAGGCCCCGAGGGCCACCATGACCCAAAAGTGTAGAAGGGAAAGGGAATAAACAAAAGAGGACAAGCTATAAAAACGGAAAAGAGAGGATAGTTGCCATACCATATGGGTAGCAACTCACTCGCTCCATCGTCTCATAAGTCAAATCGGCACGTAGCTAGTCAACGTCGTCATTATCCCTCTCCAATCGCGATCCGGTTCCATGGTTGGGGTAGAAAGGTATAGTGTGGGGGTTTTTGATGCGAAAGTCGGTTTGAAGTGAAGAAAAAGTGAGGTGAAAACGTGTATGTGAGGTGTAAGGGTCATACAATGAGAGTAAGGACATGTAGGGAGGTTGGGAGGGGGTATAAAGTGGTTGGGTGGTCTCAAACAACGAAGAAAAGAGCCAAAGGAGAATAGGGGGTTCATCCCGGTCGGGATGGGTGGTCCCGATCGGGATGACCGTCTCGTCCCGGTCGGGATGAGCTGTCAGTGAACCCATCTTTTGTGCACCTCATCCCGGACAGGATGACATCCTTCCCGGTCGGGATGGGCCTTCCATCCCGGACGGGATGACCTCTTCTAGGCCGGGAAGAGTCTTCTATAGCTCCCAAAAGCTCGTTCCAAGCTTCAAAAACCGACTTCCCTTCACACAATCCAAGCTCCAACAATGACCGCTCTTCCCTAGGAATCACTTCCACTTCACACCTATCACAATAAACTCAAATAACACATCAAATTCCCTCCCTCACAACGCTCATCAATCATCCATAAAATCAAGAAATTCACAACACCAAACAAACTACAAGAGAAAGAGATATATACAAAGAGACGGTTCTTGTGGAACTCCGTCAAACCGAGGTGGTACATTCTTCATTCTTTTTCAACAACCAAAATTAGTTCCATCTCCATCAAGGGCACGAAGGAACAAGTCGAAGGCCCTAGCAAAGTCTTCAATCAAGCTCGAGATATAACCAACCACATACCAAGGCTCTTCATGGCCTTGCCTTGACGTTCCCGGGGCATTCCGATCTTCCAAGTTCAACGACTTGAACTTGTACTTTTGGTCTTTGGGGATATACCCAAACGTCCACCGGTCTTCATGTGGCCCCAAGGGAGGCTCATCCTTCTCCTTGCTTTTCAACTTGTCATCAAGCCCATGAAATGGGCACTCATCCTCTCCACTCTTGGAGTCATCATCTTGAAGTTCACAAGAGATCTTGTTTAAGCTTTGTCCCAACTCAACCCCTAGATCAATGTTTTTCTTGGCTTGGATCATATTACAAGACTCATCATTAGTAGGCGAAGTGTTACCTTGGAGGTCAAACACTAGCTTCTCTTCGCCTAACTCGAAGGTGATCCTACCATTCTTCACATCGATCATAGCACCGGCGGTGTGTAGAAATGGGCGTCCAAGGATAATGGGAGTGTTGGCATCTTCCGGCATATCGAGCACGATGAAGTCAACCGTAATGAAAAACTTACCGATTCTCACCGGCACATCCTATAGCATCCCCAATGGTCAGTTGAATGAACTATCGGCCATTTGGAGCGTGATAGAAGTACTTTTAAGCTCCTTCATCCCAAGTCGGCAACAAATAGAATAAGGGATGATGCTCACACTCGCACCCAAATCGCATAATGCTCTTTCGATCTTGTAGTGCCCTATGGTGCAAGGGATCGAAAATCTACCCGGATCCTTCAACTTTGGAAGCGTAGAACCTTGAATGAGTTCGCTCACCACTCTTGTGAACGCAATGGTCTCTTCCTTGTCGATGGATCTCTTCCTAGCCAAGATATCTTTCATAAATTCTCCATATGCCGGTATTTGGGTAAGTAGCTCGGTGAATGGGACACTCACATCCAACTTCTTCACAATGTTAAGGAACTTGTCGTATTGAGTGTCCACCTTAGTCTTCATTTGCCTTGATGGGAAAGGCAACTTGATTTGGTATTTATTTTGCCCAATCGGGGTGGGCTCTTCAAATGACACTTTCCTTTTTCCCTTGTCTTTTGCTTGAAGTGGGGGGGGGGGGGCTTGTCTTGTCGGGGTTTCTCAATCTCCCGTAAGACTTGCTCCTCCATTGGATTATCAAAGCTTGATTCTTCTTGATTTGGGGACACAACTTCCTTCATTGCTTCTTGCTCATTCGGGGGTGGGGGAGGGTTATAAGATGTACCCCTCCTAGTGGTAATGGCATTCACATGTTCAAATTTCGATGTTTCACCTTGAGGAGGTAATTGCCCCTTTTGCCTTGAAGAGCTACCCGAAGCAAGTTGAGCTATTTGGGTCTCAAGCATCTTCATATGAGCATCTCTCGCCATGTTGTCCCTTTGCATAAAAGCATAGAACTCTTGTTGATTCTTTGACATCTCCATTTGACCCCTTTGCATCTCCAACACAGACTTTTGAACATCGAAATCACGAGTTGGAGATTGTGGATTGTGCGGAGTATCGGTGAGGGCTAATGGAGAACTGTAATCATGAATAGGAGACCGGCTCCTAGGCTTGCTTTCTTGACGGTTAGCTTGAGTTGCTTGTTGTTGATGGTTCCCTTGGAACCCATGAGAATTGCCTTGATTAAGGCCATTGTTGTGGTTTTGATACCCTTGGTTGTGGTTTTGTTGTCTTTGGAAGTTTTGGTTTCCTTGGAAACCGCCTTGATTGAAGTTCCCTTGTTGGAACCCTTGATTGTTGTTGTGGAAGGTACCTTGGTTATTTTGCTTGAAGTTGTTAAAGGGCCTTGAGTTGCCTTGATAACCTTGGTTGTTGTCCCTTAAGGGAGGTGGAACATAAGGACGATGTTGTTGTTGGTGTTGAAAAGCTTGTTGTTGAGGGACTTGATTGGAAGCTTGGTATTGATTAGAATAGGAAGCACCTTGCTTGAATGCTTGAAAGACATTCACTTGCTCAATACTCCCTCGACAATGCATAGGGTCATGACCAACGATTCCACAAGTGTCACACATGCCATAATAAGGCAAAGGAGGTGCAAAACTCAAAGCATTCACTTCATGAATTGAGGCTTGGTTGGAGGAACCGACGCTTTGAACTTGAGTGAGGTGACCTTGGAGCTTCTTGTCAATGGTTTCCATGTGTGTCTTCAATTGAGCCCCAAGGTCAATGCTTAATTGAGTTATAGCATCAACCTCGTGCCTACCTCCTCGATTTGCCTTCCTAGGCCTAGAATATTGCGAATTATGCACCGCCATTTCTTCAATTCTCGCCCAAGTTTGGTCATCATCGACCTCGGTGAACCTACCATTGGAGCCCATGTTAAGTATAGTTCTTGAGTCCTCATAAAGACCGTTCCAAAATTGTTGGACTAAGAACCATTGTGAAAGTCCATGATGGGGGCACGATCTAACCAAAGACTTAAACCGCTCCCAAGCTTCATATAGGCTCTCTTCATCCCGTTGTTGGAAACCGGTGATGGAGGCCCTAAGCAAATTAGTCTTCTCCGGAGGGTAGAAAGTTTGGTAGAACGCCAATGCAAGCTTTTTCCAAGTGTCGATGCCCATGGTTGCCCTATCGAGACCCTTAATCCATTGCTTCGCTTTTCCAATAAGAGAAAACGGGAAGAGTACCCAACGAATTTGATCTTGAGTAACCCCGGGTTGAGATATAGCGTCACAATAATCGAAGAAGGTCTCCATATGTTGGTGCGGGTCTTCGGTGGGCAAACCACTAAATTGATTCCTTTCCACAAGTTGTATGAAGTGAGTCTTGGCCGTAAAATTTCCGGCATAAGCGGCCGGTAGAGCATTGGGTCCCGGCAAGACGTCTTCCGTGAATGTAGAGTGAGAGGAAAATTTCGGCATTATTGGATGTAAGGGAGAAGATGGTGTAGACGGAGTTGAAGTAGATGTAGAAGGGGAACTAGGACTAGAATCTCCAAAGGGATTTGTGAAATTCCCTTCGTCCGTCTCTCGAGATGCTTCCTCAATATCGCTTCCTTGAGCTTGCTCTTGATGGGTATTGCTTGCACTTAGTTGAGAGATCCTAACCCGGTTAATCGTCCGTTGGCGAAAAGCTCGAAAAAGCCTTTCCGGCTCCGGATTAAAGAGAAAGGATTCGCCTCCCCGCCTAGGCATACACTACACACTAGATCAAATGTGAGAACACCTAGTGCTTTATGGGCACTAGGTAACGACAATAAACAAGCACAACTAGAGACAAAAAGAAAAGAAGGCTAAGAAATCAAGAAAAACTAGAGAATATGCACAAGAGAGGGTAGAAGGGCACAAAGAAGGGTAACTAAGTCTAGAAATAAGCAAACAAAGCCTAAACAATGCACCGTCCCCGGCAACGGCGCCAAATTGACGGAGGGATTTGTCGTGGATCCCGCCGCCAAATAATAACCGGCTAGAACCTAACGGTAGTTAGGGTAAGTCGGGTCGTGTCCACGGAGACGGTGTCGCAAGGTTTAGACTAAATCGGCCTAAAACGAGACTAGGTCACACAACAAACACAAAGAGCTACTAATTGGTGAGTTATGATGGAGAAGGAGGAACTAGACTAGACTAATGATGAACTAGACTATAACAATGCTAAACAATGCTAATAATCAAACTAACTGGCAAACTAAAGAAGTGATGACTAACTAATAAGTTGAATCAAATATGAAGAAGAAGTGGGTTAGGTCGGGTTCATAAGTGTAGTAGGGTGATTTGGGTGGTTAAGGGTGTAGATGCCTCCTAATTGCTAGATTCGGTCCGGGCGGTCGCAACTTAAACCGATGTCAAGGTGGGTTTAGAGTTGATAGCGTCTAAACCCTAGTCCACATGGTATGTGTAATGACTATTCTCAACATGTCCACACACAAAACAAACAATGAGTAGAAGAAGACTAGCATGAGAAGCATGGCCACTACAACTCAAACAAGCAATTCAACAAACACATGGTGTGCCAAGTATGTGACTAACAACAAAGATTCACCCTTTACCCCTAATCAAACCCTAATCACCCATATCCTACCCTTAATCCCCCTACTAACCCACAAGTAAACTACTCACTCATAATCAAACTAACTACAACAATGAAAAGAGAAAACAACACCATAACCCTAACATTCATCATCAAGAACAATATGAACAATAACAATCAATACTAAGTAAAGGTTCAAACTTGAAATAATAACAAGAACATGAGAAAGGAGGATTATACCAACAATAGGATGAAGAAAAGATGCAATCTTGTATAAATAAGAAACCCCAAAATAATCCCAAGGTTGTCGAGCTTGGAGAAATCTTCAAGTATCTTCTTAATACAAGAACTAATTAACTAAGATTAACTAGAATTAACTAAAGATTAAAGAAAGATTTTTGCTAATATGAGGAACTAAATCTAGGGTTTATAACTTGTAGAGAGGCTTAAGAGAGTCTAAATTAAGGTAAGATCCATAAACAATACAAGAGGGAAGTATATATATGGGTACAAGAATGAAGGAGGATGAAATAAGGAAGTCCGGCTACAGCACGCCGATCCCGATCGGGACGGGGTCATCCTGATCGGGACGGCCGGTGGTCCCGACCGGGACGGGTTGGTCCCGACCGGGATGGCCTGGCAGTGGCTCCTCTAAAAGCGCACTTCATCCCCGACGGGATGAGGTGCATACCCGTCGGGGATGAGTCTTGTAGGCCTCCAATATGATCCTTTTGGTTCCTCCTTGCTTCACATGAACTTCTCATCGATTCTCGGGACTCGGGATCGGGTCTCGGAGGCTCGGGATTGGGTCCCAAGGTCTCGGGGTCGAATCCAAGGCATCGATTGATCGTTCCTTCGCTTCGTTGGCTCCGAAAAGTGTATGTATGGAGTCGGAATCACTCCAACTCCTCATGAATGGTCTCGGGAACCTGAAACGAGCTAGAGGAAGCATAAGTAGCCCATGAATCGCTCCCAAGGAGCGATTCCACAAGGAAAATGGGATCAAAATACTACGAAATAGGCACTACAAACTACACTTATCATGAACTCTAAAGGTTTTTAACTAAGAATTGTAAAATATCTCATTAATATGATAGATTAAATATATATTATAATAATTAAAAGATTCTCTACTTGATTTGTTTTTTATTTATGATACTTACCTAATTTGAGGTTTGATGGAACGGACCGATGAGATCGCTCGAAAAAAGCCTAATATATATATATATATATATATATATATATATATATATATCGATTATATTTTTACGCGACTTAGTAAATTATCGATCTAAAACTAAAAGCAATTTCGAAATCAACGTCCTTTCGAAATGGACAGCAGTCCGTACAGGGGGCACTCGATCGAGTGCCACAGCCCACTCGATCGAGTGGTGCTCCATAAAACAGGCAAAAGGTCCGTAGCAGGACCACTCGATCGAGTCCCACCTATGACCCGATCGAGTGGTCTCTTTTATGCTAAAACGCGGGTTTCGTGTATCTTGTTAGCATCGTCAAATATTTTTATGAGCTCGGTCATCACGTGCCTAAAATTTCAAAACCGTGCATTGCATTATCCATTATAATTCGTCATTATCATCATTACCATTTCGTTTGCTCTGATTTTTGCGCTTGTCGTATTGTAATTCCGGGTTGTATTCCGCCCGTGTATCTGTAATCTATTTACGCGCTTTTATTTTTGTTGTTTGTTTTATTATACTAAAATGAACCTCGCATGCTAAAATAACTTCGACATTGTTTTTGATGCATTAAATGGCGTAGTTGAATATAATTCACATGTTTAGTCAAAAAACGCTGTTTGCGTAACATTTAACCGAATCACTAGCGCGCGTATTACAAAATTCTAACGGTATCTTAGTAGAGGCCGCTAAAGTGCGGGCGGGGTTGGGTGTTCTTTGTGGGCTTCCCAACACGTACCTTCACCCCTTACTCAGAACCTCGGTTTCCGGATGTCCGAAACTGTTGGCACACAAGAGTCATACGATATACAGTACCCGATAATGTCGGCATCGGTATCGTAATGCAAAGGGACGAACCCTACAAGCTCTAGTATCGAAGTGGGCCGTACTTTGTGCACGGTCCACACAAAACATAGAGTGGGTTCGAATGGGCCCGAATTCACACAAACTTCGGTGGCGACTCCAACTTTGATTTAAATATCAACCTGAGAACTATCTCACACGAGATTCATTCGCCTATTCAAACCCGCGCGTGGCCGCGTCGGGGTGGACCTATGTCATGCCCAGAAATTATGACACCACTTAGCCCAGATATTATAAGGTTCTTTAGTAAACTGCCAAATCCATTTAGCCAAAAGAGCAACATTCCAAGTTGAGACATCTTTGATACCAAAACCCCCAGCATACCAAGGAGCACACACTTCTTTCCATTTTTTGAAGACTAGCCTCTTCTACCCTGGCTGGATACCCAAGAAAAAAATCCTTGCTAATTGTTGTGTGTCAAATTTGGATAATTTTTCCTCCCGTTTAGACCCGTTTTTCCTCCGTTTTGCGAGATTAGAGTGCGATTATCACCTTATTTTGAGTAATTCTCGCATTAGTGTCTCTCTTTTGCATTTTACGTGTTATTGGTAGTTTTATGTCTATTTTGATAGGATTTTCGACCAAAAACGTGTCTGAGCTCCTACGAGCATGAGAGAGAAGGAAATCGTCCGAAGAGCAAAGCACACGACTAAAATTTCAAGTAATCCAGTCGTTCGACAAAGAAAGAGACCGGAAAAGAGGCGGAGGTTCACCGGGTGAAGTTTCGCCCGATGATTCACCACCGGGCGAAGTTTCGCTCGACTACATTTTCCACCTCCGAAGATTTTTGTGGACACTCACCACCGGGCGAAATTTCGCCCACTGGGTGAAATTTCGCCCAATGGAGAAAGAGCGCCAAAATTGCAAACTGGAAAAAGTTTCGCCGGGTGAAACGACCGGGTGAAGTTTCACCCGGTGGTGTTAGCTCGTCAACCGCAGAGTGAAGTTTTGCCATATGAAGATTCATAAGGTGAAGGTGTAATTAAGAAGGAAGAAGAATTGGATTTGGGCTTTAAGATTGTGTGACCCATTAAGGATTAGTGTATATAGTAACCCTAGGTTTTCATTTCAATTTGTGACTTAAGTGAGCCTCTTTATGGTAGAGTAGGGTTGAAAATCTTCATAGTAGTAATAGTAGTAGTAATAGTAGTAGTAGTAGTTCACATAGAAAAACTCCATAGATTTAGTAATTTTTCATAGTTTAGATTAGATCTACTCTATTATTTGTAATCAAGCTTCCATCTTTAGTTGAAGATTTGGGTTTTGTATTGAAGATTGAAGAGTTTTGCAACGATTGGTGACAAAGTTCTTGTATTTCCTCTTCCAAGATTCAATCTTTATGTTAATCTTCATCTCCTCCTTTAGTTTTCTCCATTGTTGGTAGTTTGTTTCCTCTCTCTCTTACTCCATTAATTAGTTTTGTTTTTAGTTTCTTGTTAACCCATTGTTTGTCTTGTCACTCTTTATGTTAGTGTTGTTTTTCATTTTTTCTCTCTCTCTCTCTCTCTCTCTCTCTCTCTCTCTCTCTCTCTCTTTCTCTCCTTTGTTTGTTTCTCCATAATTGTTGTTAGATTAATTATTTCTCCTCTAGTTCAAGCATGCTTAGTCTTTCTCCTAGTCTCCTTAGTGTTAGTTTCATTATGGGTAGTGAGTAGACCTTTGTTAGGGAGCTAGGGGAGGAGGAATTCTATATAAAGGTTCTATTTTGTGAGATTATTGCATTTGAGGGTGATATTGTCTTGATGGGGATTGTTGTGTCTTGATTGGCTTAGCTTGATCACCTAGGTTGACTTGACTCACCCAGACCAATATGGGGAAACTCGGAGTTTGGGTAATTCCGTCTAGAGACTTTAGTTTATTCGTCGCGAAAGAGGGTTTAGACTTGGTTGGTAGGGAAACCGAAAGGTGGCACCTCCCTTATACACCTTGTGATAATTCTTTCCTTGTTACACCCTTATCTTAATTTCCGACTCCCCGACTCTCTCTAACGCCTTCCCCATTAATTGTTTCTCGCTTTAGTCCCTTCTCTCGTCTAGTTAGTTTAGCTCCTCTCGTCCAAAACCCTCCTTTTGGACCCTAATCACTCTCAGACTTGGACTTGACCGACTACCCTCGACCGTCCCTGTGGATCGACCTCAACTTGCCACTAATACGTAGTAGTTAGTTGGAGGTTATAAATATTATTTGACCACGTTGGATAGGCGACAATCTGACGCGCATCAAAATGGCGTCGTTGCCGGGGACGGTGATCAGTTAGTCGAGTTTTTGTTTATTGTGTTTGGTTAATGGTTTTTCCTTTCTTCTACCCTAGATCCATTAGGTGCTAGGAGGCTCATCGTTTGTTAAGTTTTTGCCAGGAATAATTTTGATTTAGGTTGCTTGATTTCCGTTCAGAGAGCAAGTCGCTTGAAAATATTGTGGACCAAATCAACAACTTGATATTGTGATCTTCCACCAATTTCTTCATTCCTCAACACCCCGTCTTTGCACAACCAACATCCAAGGATTCTAGTATGGCTACACTTGGGTCCCATTCTCAACCATCCAGTGAAGTAATTTCTTCTCCCGTCTTCATCGGGGCCATCCCAAAGAGTTTTGAGCTTAAACCGTCCATCTTCAATCTAATCCAACATCATACTTTTCGAGGATTGCCGGATGAAGATGTGATAGAACATGTTTGTCTTTTCAAGGAAAGTCTTATTGGTATCAAGCTTGAAGGTGTTACCGAGTGCCAACTACGTCGGATTCTTTTTCCTCGCACCTTGCGTGATGGAGCAAGGAGGTGGCTTAAAAGTTTCCCTAACAATACTTTTCGCACTTGGGAGCACTTGTGCAACACTTTCCTCGAAAAATATTTCCCACCATCTAAGACCAACAAATTTAGAAGGGAAATTCAAACATTTCAACAACAAGAAAATGAGAACATAAGTGAATCTTGGGATCGATTTCAAACATTGCAAAGGAAGTGTCCGCACCACGACATTCCTAGTTGGCTTTTACTTCATATTTTCTTCCACTCGTTATTGGGTAACGCCAAAGATAATGTCAATACGGTGGCAAAAGGCGATTTCTTCTTGCTTAATGAAACTGAATCCGAGAAACTTATTGAAAGGATAGCCAAGGATAATGAATATTCCAAAAATGATCAACATGGAGAGCTAAGTGGTGAGTCAACGTCGTCAATCGAAAGGAGAACCGCTCTTGAAGCTAGAGTCGAGGAGTTGGTCAAGCAATTTGAAGTATATGTTGCTAGAGCCAATTCTCCACCCGAGACTAGAACATCTCCAAGAACATCAACTCCACCAAGAAGGGTGAGTTCACCAAAACGATCATCCATTTCACCACCCAAATTGTATCGCGTTGAAATTCCATGCGATCATTGCGGGAAATATGACCACGACTCCGGTTTGTGTAAGAAAAAGTAGAATGTTTATCAAGCCAATACCCAAGGAACCTATGGAAAGTCTCACACAAACAATCCTAATTGGGGAACCGGATCTTGTTCCACGTCAACTCAAAAATCATATCCTTGTCAACATCATGCAATTCCAAGAGCCCCCAATCAAAGGTTTTATCCTAATTCACATGGGTTCTACTATCAACTAAGACCTCCTCATGCAAATCGATTCAATCAAGGCTATCCATATTCTCAAGGACCACCTCGACCTAGCTATGGTCCTCCTTTTGGAATCTATCCTCTACATAATCAAGGCCCTCCAAGGCATCCTCAAGGCAACTTTCGACCTTTTTATGACATTCAACAAACGATCAAGTTTCTATTGGAAGAAAATGCATCAAATCGAGCTAGACTTGAAGCTTTAGAGGCACGTGCCGCCTCGCAAGCTCGATTTTCAAATGAACCGACCAATTCTTCCAATCAAGCATCCGTGAACGCCATTAAGGTATTGAGCAAAAAGGGACCGGTGAAACCCTTTGATCCACAAACTCTTACATCTCATCCCTCAATCAAAGAATTCGATGAGAATGTGGTCATAGGTGTAACCCAAAGACCAAGCAGAGATCCATCCAAATACCTAGTAGAAGACCTTACCTACATGATAGAACAGATTCCAATTAAAGAGATGAATCTAGTTTCCAGAATAGAAGTACCACCCTTGAATGATAAACCTCAAATTCCCTCATAAAGCCAAGCTATGGAGCAAATAACCTTCACCGATTTGATAGAGAATTTAGAGACTAGTCCCTCCATGCCTACTCCGACCAAGTATATAAGGGATATGATCTTGAATTCTACCATGAAGAAGGAAACCCCAATGTCACCTAGGGTCACCCCATAAGTTACTATTCCTACTAAACTTGGTGACCCCTGTAGCTTCTCCATACCTTGTTCGATCGACAATGTTGAAATACATCGCGCATTATGTGATCTAGGGGCGGACATTAGCCTTATGCCATTGATTATTGCTCAAACAATTAATATTCCAAGGATGGTACACTTTCCGCTTAATGTTCAGATGGCCGACGGTACTTCGAAAGCGCCAATTGGGTTAGCACAAAATCTTATGGTTAAGGTAGGTCCTTTATACATACCTACCTACTTTGTGGTTCTTGACATGCCCATTGAAGAACACAATCCTATCTTATTAGGGCGACCTTTCCTAGCAACCGGCGGAGTGATTATCGATGTGAAAAAAGGGAAATTATCTTTTAATGTTGGTAATAACACCATTCAATTTGTATTGCCCGCCTTCTTGCTAAATATTCCTTTCGGAAAGGAATTGTGGGACCATATGGTAGAAATACCAACCGAAGACGAATTTCTAGCACAAGATAATTACCAAAATTCTGACCCGTTGAACTTTGCACCAACACTTGACTATGCCACCGAGGAACCATCCGAAGAAGATGTCCACTATGATGATAGTGATGATGATGGCGTATTTCTTATACTTGGTCAAGCCCCCGAAGAAGAAGTTATTAATGAGTGGGGTATGCTACCGAAAGTAGCTCACCTTATAGGTTCGCCAAGGCCAAGGAGAGAGCATATGGTTGGTGGCATTATCTTCAAGAACAAGAAACATAGTACTCCGGGTTGCTTCTCGAGCAACCCCGACTAAGCTCAAACATTCAATTAGATTTGGTGGTGTCCATAATAACCACCTTGTAAATATTTGTATATTCTTATCTCCTTTTATTTTCCTCGAATAAAAGCTTTTTTGATTTTTCTTTTGGAGCTTGCTTTTTAGGGTATCTACAGGAATTGTAAAGATTTCCTCTGGAGTTTTTCGGTTATGCTATGAATGATTATGAGAGCTTTTCTCCGTGTAGCTAATACATGGATTGAGAAAATTGGTTTTGTCGAAGAGTTAAGGTTGGTTTGGACAAAGTCGAAGAGCACTTTCGCAGCAAAAGGCTTATTTGGAGTGGAGGATCTCACCGGGTGAAATATCGCCCGGTGGAATTGTTGCCCGAAGTCCGTCGGGTGAACACTTCACCCGACGGCAATTTTGCTGGAATTAATGAATTGACGGAAAACCCGTCGGGTAAAATTTTACGGTGGAATCTCACCGGGAGAAATTCCGCCCGACGGTAAACTTATCAGTGACTTGGGAATTGATAAAATTTCGACCGGGTGAAATTTCACCTGGTGGAATCTCACTGGGCGAAATTTCGTCCGATGGTGAAACTGCGCGAAATGGCGAAAAATGGTCTGAATACCGTCGGGTGAAATTTCACCCGATGGTGACCACCGGGCGAAATCTCACCCCGCGTCGCCTATACCCCAACCAAACCCCCTTTCCCTTTATCAGTTCACCTTTCTCCATTCTCTCTCCTCAAACAAACCCCAAAACCCCCAAAAAGCCCCAAATTCTACCACCGTAAATCACCTCTAATCCCTTTATTTCTTCACCAAAATCTAATCCAATCCCATATTCTTCATCCTAATCAAATTCCTATCATCTTTTAGGAATTTCGTTTGAGAAATTGTTCCAATTTTGACAACCTCAAATCCTAACCTCCATCATCAAATCACCCAATTTAATCAAGAATGAGGAGAGTTAAACAAACTACAAGGAAGAGGTTCTCATCTATGTTTAGTCGTCAGTCGGGTTCGGCATCTTCTTCGCGTTCTAAGGATCTGGTCGAGTTCCATCAAGAGCATATTCCTATGCCGGTTCAACAGCCAAGCGCAATACCGTGTGAACAACCTGTTCCGCTTGAGGTACGCTACCCGTCTATCCGTCGTAATTTCAGTCATTCGTAGTCTGGTGTCTATTTTGTTAAAAAAGCCCACCTTGAAAAGTTTAAGAAATTTTGGGTCTGTCATCTCGAGCCAACTCGTTGGGCGGCTCGAGATGTACTTGAGCGTATGGGTATTGAATCGCAGGTACGAGCCATGTGCCGAAATCTTGGTCTAATTAAATTTTACACCTCTACGGAGAAAACTTTTCAAAAACTGACTTGCGAGTTTTTCGCAACTTTTGAATTAGGTGGTGGTGATGACCTCACCGTCACTTTTCAGTTGCGAGAAACTCTGTATGTCTTTTCTTTGAGAGATTTTGGTGCATTGCTTGGTTTACCTTCTTCTGTCCTTGGAAGGCCTAGGGCGGGGCAGACTCGGGATGAAAAATTTGCCCGTGATCGATTTTGGTTTAAAATTGCCTGCCAAAGGACTTTTAAAGGAGGGAAGATGCATTCTTTCTCCATTAGGAACCCCATCCTCCAATACTTGGCGCGTATCATAGCCAATTACTTTCTGTCAAGCTATGATACGCACCACAATTGTAGTGCTACAGCTGTGCAGCTATTAGAGGATGCGGTTCTGAATAGAGGCCCATCGATCGACATGTCCGAGGCCCTAGCTACGCATTTCGCCCAGGTTGCGAAGGGCAACTGCAAGAGAATTTCTTGCGGTGGTGTTGTTACGATGATAGCTAGAGCTTTAGATGTGGATTTTAGCAGCATGACACCAGTTGAGAGAGCAGGAATTTATTTAGATGAGGTTTATTGCCCTTTTCTTGTTTGGCCCCAAGGCGGGGATTATAACAGTTTGTTTATGTATAAGATTACTGAGTTGCGAGCTATAGCGATGCCTAATCCCGAATGGGTTAGGCATGATGTTGAGGAGAACTTCGGCATGCCGAATAGGTCTGGGGCCTACATTTGGGATAACACCCGAGGTAAGTTTTATCAGGTAAATTACCTCGAGAGACCTTTAGACTTTGGCGACGACGACATAGAGGTAGTAGATGTGTCAGAGGAGGAACCGGAGGTTGAAACCTCCCGGGATGAGGGTCGGAGAACATTACCTTCATCATCACAAGAACCCTCTTCCTCCCATCAGATCGAACCTCAGACCTCGCAATTTTTCACCCCCGGCTTCTCAGACTTCGAACCACACCGACACTCCACTTTCACCTAGTCTACCCTCGGTTTTCAGGAGGACGTTAGCATGAGTCCTCCGAGACAATCTTTGTTCTTCGGATCGGAGGTCTTCTATAACCAGTGGGCAGAAGTTTATGACCGTACACGTCAGACTTGGGAGAATTCCACCACATCACCCAACTTGGCCCAGAGCGCCTACAATGTAGCCCGGGATGCGCGCGATACTACGCATAGCTCGTATACGTACTCTAGGGATGATTTTGAGTACGCCCAAAACAACTTCGAGATGGCCAGGGACGCTGCTAGGGATGCCCAAGCAGTGAGGTTGGCGGCGGAGGAGAACCAAAGGATGCTTCAACAACAACAACTTTACTTTGATCGGTTCTTTGGTATGCCTCCGCCAGGGTCTTACTACCCACCACCTCGTCCCCCAGGTCCTTTGTGAGTGGTTGAGTGTTGTCAGTGTTAGTATGGGGGGGTGTAAGTTGTCGGTTGTCAGTCGTCGCTAGTCAGTTCTCCTGTTTTCAGTGATCTTTGTCAATCTTTGCAGCGCCAATTTTTGGCATTTGATGATTTATGATTGGTTGTTAATTGTGATATTTTTGTCGGTTTGGTAAGTTGTAAGCCCCTCCGTGACCCTACTCGGGTCGTTACACACGTGAGGTTTATTTGCAGGTACCTTGATGAGAGAAGGACCTGATTGTATGCTCCCGGTCTTAGGTGAATTGATCGCACCAAGACCATTTGAAAAATCCAAAATTTTCTTTTTCTTTTGATTTTTCCCGATTTGTGCGGAATCGGGGCAAGGTGATGTGATTACACCTACGCCCTTTCTCCCCTCATCGATTTTTCTCTTTTTCTTTTTCATTTTCTTTCTATTTTCACTTCATTTCTTTTTTTTTATTTTTCGATTTTTCTCTTTGGCTAGGGTCTAGGTGATGTGATTACACCTAGACCCGCCACTTTCTTTTATTTTATTTTTCTCCATTTTTGTTTCTTTTTCTTTTTAATTTTTAATTCCCTTAACTTTGAAAATTAGAAAAAAAAACGAAAAAGCACAAAAATTCGAAAAGATTTTCTAATTTTTCTCTTTTCTTCTTTTTCGATCTTCTTCCTCTACTTGTGCATTGGGAATAATGCACAGTTTTAGTGTGGGAGAGGGATCTACTATCCTTTTCTTCATTCTCTTTCTTATTTTTCATTTTTTCCTTTAAAAATCAAAAACCCAAATTTTTTCTCTTTTTCTTAGTTTTCCTTTTATTTTCCTTTTTGTATCACTTGTATCGCTTTGCATTCTCCTTCTTGTAGGTACACCGCCGACCATTTAGCATGTATACGTAAGGTAGCGAAAAAGAAGACCGCTTGGTAATATCTTATACCTTCGTTTTATCTCCTTCTCTTATTTGTATCGGAGTATGGGCATATATGCTATTTGGAGGTCACTTGGTGAACATTTTGGAATTGGTGGTTGTGGATTGTGTTGACTTGATGGAGTTTGGAGTGCTTGGCTATACATGTGATTTTGTTTTGTTTTGCTCTTTTCGTGATTTTTGTCCCTTTTGTGTTTTTTTTCATTTTGTGTATAGTTTCTCTAGGGAAAGTTTTCGAAAACCCAATTTTGAATTTAGGCCGAATGTTTATTACTCCCTTGTTAGTAACCCTTTTTTTATTTTTGGATATACTTCTAGTAGAATGACCTTGAACCAATTTTTGCATTGAATTTTTACCATAAGTCCATTTTTTCTACTAGGAGTCTACATCGGGATTTGCATTTGACCACCTTGACCACCCATGAAGTGATAAGACCTTGGTTACCGTTTCCCGTTCTCTTAGGTGACCTTACTTGAGAAGCCATTTTTTAGTCCAAATTTCCATCCTTCTGTGGGTTCGGAGGGGGTGCACACCCGACTAGCCTATTTCTCTACCATTCATCCATTTTCACAAATAAGTTTGCAAAAATGTGCTTTACCTTGATCTCAAATGAACCATCTAGCCAGATGTGAGCTATTCAAAGCAAAAAACGGGGGGGGGGGGGGGAAATGAAGAAGAAGAAGGGAATACGCAAAAAAAAAGCCCTCAAGCCGAAATAATGGGGAAAGAAAGAAATCAAATTCTCAAAAATCGTTCCCAAACACAAATAATCCCTTGGTTGACTTATTGCCGTGAAATCCCTACTAGAGGACCGAGTCCTGAGGAAGGAGAATAGCGGTAATTAGTTAACCCTCACCATTTGCAAACACTTATCCGTTTTTGGTCTAATTGGCTTTCTCGAGTTTGGGACGACCCTCTAGGCCTAGCTTAGGAGACGGGATAACACTTACCTACAGTGCTTACTAACTCCATGGTTCTCACTTATCCACTTCATTTATCGTCCCGTTGTAGGCATCTTTAGTGGAATTAGAAGGACCTTGGTAAATTTTCAATGTTTTTATTGTTTGATTGTCACCCTATTAGGATCTTGTCCATGTCAATTTGGGTGACTAACTTGGTAGTGTTCTCTTTTGTCTTAAACTCAAATCGGTGCTTTCTCCGCCGTTTCGATGAGGGACTCGGCGATTTATTTTCTCTTTGGTTGCGACTATCTTTTTGTGTGTCTTTCTTGTTTTATGTGTTTGTGTGTTTATTAGTCGCAACTCCAATTTTGAGCGAGACCCAACTTGCCTTGCATGGAGGTACTATACCTCATGGGTATCTCGATGTGAGTTGAAGGGATGGAGCGGGCCTGTTAATTGCCTCGTATCGGCTTAGCATAGTCTAGCTTAGTAGTAGTAGCTAATTTCTTTTTGGGTCTTTGCTCGAGGACGAGCAACGATTCAGTGTGGGGGAATTGTTGTGTGTCAAATATGGACCATTTTCCCTCCCATTTAGACCCGTTTTTCCTCCGTTTTGCGAGATTAGAGTGCGATTATCGCCTTATTTTGAGTAATTCTCGCATTAGTGTCTCTCTTTTGAATTTTACGTGTTTTTGGTAGTTTTCTGTCAATTTTGATCGGATTTTCGACCAAAAACGTGTCTGAGCTCCTACGAGCATGCGAGAGAGGGAAATCGTCCGAAGAGCAAAGCACACGACTAAAAGTTCAAGTAATCCAATCGATCGACAAAGAAAGACCGGAAAAGAGGCGGAGGATCACCGGGTGAAGTTTCGCCCGATGATTCACCACCGGGCGAAGTTTCTCCCGACGACATTTTCCACCTCCGAAGATTTTCGTGGACACTCACCACCGGGAGAAATGACCGGGCAAGATTTCGCCCACCGGGTGAAATTTTGCCCGATGGAGAAAGAGCGCCAAAATTGCAAACTGGAAAAAGTTTCACCGGGTGAAACGACCGGGTGAAGTTTCACCCGGTGGTGTTAGCTCGTCAACCGCAGGGTGAAGTTTTGCCATATGAAGATGCATAAGGTGAAGGTCTAATTAAGAAGGAAGAAGAATTGGATTTGGGCTTTAACATTGTGTGACCCATTAAGGATTAGTATATATAGTAACCCTAGGTTTTCACTTCAATTTGTGCCTTAAGTGAGCCTCTTTAGGGTAGAGTAGGGTACAAAATCTTCATAGTAGTAGTAGTAGTAGTTCACATAGAAAAACTCCATAGATCTAGTAAGTTTTCTTAGTTTAGATTAGATCTACTCTATTATTTGTAATCAAGCTTCCATCTTTAGTTGAAGATTTGGGTTTTGTATTGAAGATTGAAGAGTTTTGCAAGGATTGGTGACAAAGTTCTAGTATTTCCTTTTCCAAGATTCAATCTTTATGTTAATCTTCATCTCCTCCCTTAGTTTCCTCCATTGTTGGTATTTTCTTTCTTCTCTCTCTTTCTCCTTTAATTAGTTTTGTTTTTAGTTTCTTGTTAACCCATTGTTTGTCTTGTCACTCTTTATGTTAGTGTTGTTTTTCATTGTTTGTATGTCTCTCTCTCTCTCTCCTTTGTTTGTTTCTCCATAATTTGTGTTAGATTAATTATTTCTCCTCTAGTTCAAGCACGCTTAGTCTTTCTCCTAGTCTCCTTAGTGTTAGTTTCATTATGAGTAGTGGTTAGACCTTTTTTAGGGGGCTAGGGGAGGAGGAATTCTAGATAAAGGTTCTATTTTGTGAGATTATTGCATTTGAGGGTGATATTGTCTTGATGGGGATTGTTGTGTCTTGATTGGCTTAGCTTGATCACCTAGGTTGACTTGACTCACTCGGACCAATATGGGGAAACTCAGGGTTTGGGTAATTCCGTCTAGAGACTTTAGTTTACTCGTTGCGAAAGCGGGTTTAGACTTGGTTGGTAGGGAAACCCAAAGGTGGCACCTCCCTTATACACCTTGTGATAATTCTTGCTTTGTTACACCCTTATCTTAATTTACGACTCCCCGACTCTCCCTAACGCCTTCCCCATTAATTGTTTCTCGCTTTAGTCCCTTCTCTCGTCTAGTTAGTTTAGCTCCTCTCGTCCAATACCCAATTTCTCGACCCCAATCACTCTCAGACTTGGACTTGACCGACTACCCTCGACCGTCCCTATGGACCGACCTCGACTTGCCACTACTACGTTTTAGTTAGTTGGAGTTTATAAATATTGTTTGACCACGTTGGATAGGCGACAATCTGACGCGCATCACTAAGCTTGGATAGTGATTTTGAAATAGCAGAAGGAAGAAGCAAGCTATAACAACAAAAATTTTCAAGACCAAAAAGCACAGAGTTGATTACATGAATTTCGCCATCATAAGAAAGGAGTTGACTATACCAATCCTGAGTCGCATGCTGCACTTTAAGAATGAGTGCATCAAATAGCGCAATAGTGATTCTAGATGTTATGAGTGGGAGCCCCAAGTATCTGAAGGGAAAACAACCAATACTAAAACCTGTAACTGCAGATATTTCCTGTTGAATATCTGGTCTGACACCCCCAAAATAGACAAAAGTTTTGTCTACATTTGGGTGCAAACCAGATAACATTGCAAAAGATTCAAGAGCCTCTTTGACTGCTGTGACAGATGGCACATTACCTCTACTGAAGATCATAAGATCATCTGCAAAGATGAGATGAGTTAACTTTAATTTACAACATTTAAGGTGAAATGACACCTGATTTTGCATACAGAATTTCTTGAGATTCTGAGAAAGAACACACAAAGAGATAGGGAGATAGAGGATCCCCTTGTCTCATCCCACTCCTGCCTTGAAAATAACCAGAAATGCTCCCATTCGGCTTGAAAGAATACCAGAGTTTAGTGACACAACCCATGATCCGTTTAACAAATTGATCTGGGAACCCCATAGAATGTAACATGGATGAAATGAATGACCACTGAAGGGAATCAAAAGCCTTTCTAATGTCCACCTTCACCATACATCTAGGAGTAATGTATTTCCTTGTATAACCCTTTACCAAGGCCTGAGAAAGCAACACATTATAAAAAATATTCTGACCCTGTATGAAAGCAGCATGCTCCTCCCCTATCAAATCTGGAAGTAGAGGCTTCATTCTGTTAGTTAGGACTTTAGAAATAGCTTTGTAGAAGATGGTGCAACAAGAGATAGGTCTAAATTCTTTGACAGATTGAGCATCATGCTTCTTTGGGATTAAGGTAACAAGGGTAGTATTGGCTTGCTTAGACATGACCCTAGTCCTAAACAAGGACTGAGCTGCAGCATAAAAATAAGCCTTAATGATACTCCAACAAGCTTTAAAAAAAACCTGCAGAGAACCGATCAATCCCAGGACTACTATTGTTATCCATCTTGAACACTACAAATTTAAGTTCATCAAAGGAAATGGGTTGGCAAAGTTGCTCCTGGATAAGAAGAGAGATTGCACCAGTGTCCACAATAGTCCCAGATACAGGAGGGCTTTTTCCGAAATGATTCATTTAATACTCTTGGAAAGCAGCAGAAACAGTAGCAGGACCAGTACAGGTTACACCTTCCTCATTTTTAATAGCCTTTCACATTTGTTGAGTTTTCCTTTTTATTTTTGCTTTTTGTTGCAAGATACTCATTTCAACCCCTTTTAATTGACGGTAGGAGGTCATGAGTTTGTTGTTGTTGTTGTTATTTAATTTTTCTGTGCAGTTCAATTAAGTTAAGTTAATTTCAGTTCTATTCAATTCAATCCCTCTATTTTTTTTACACATCATACTGTAGACACCCACATTTTGACCGCCAGGTGTCTATAGTAGTTTCCAAAAAACACCCGATGATGATCGGACGCAAACATGTTTCCACGCGATCGGATAAGGGCTCGAAACCATTAGTTTCTAGCTTGGGCTTTTTACGGAGCACAAATCTCACAAAACTGACCTCAAATTCAGGCCAAGCGGGTCGTTTCCAATCAAATAAGACTAATTTGGGTCAAAAATGACACCGAAAATAAAACCGACTTTTAGCGACCGGGTCAAAACCCGGTTAAAGCCATTTCCGAGAAGCAAACCCGCGGTTCTCCTTCAGTCGACCATCGGATCAAGTTCGTCAAGGCACTAAACCCTAGACAACAAGGGGGAGCAATTGCCTATATATACTACCCCTTTGCAACACAATTGAACTTTTTACAACCCTAATTTTTACACACACACAATACATCCTTTGCAACCCTAATTACTACTCATCTTCAACCTTAGAACCCTAGCAACTTACAAACCCTAAAACCACCATAACTCGACTTACATCAACCTCGATACTCCCGTGCTCAAGCCACAATTAACGAGTTCTTTCCGAGACTAAGAAACATGTAGGTTGAGGGTGCAAAATACCGCTCTTCTCTCTTATCCTCTCCTTCCTCGTGTCGTCCGTTCGTCTCGTCTTCTTCTTCTTTTTTGTTGTTTTTTTATTTTTATTGTCGCGTCTATAATATCGATATTAATTACTAATATAAAACATTAAAATACTTGCTAATTCGTGTCGAACACGATGGATGATGGGATAAGAAAACACGAATATTACGAGGATAACGCACACGATGTTGACGGTCGCTTATCCCGACACCCCGAATGTTTGATTGTTGAAGCAAGTCAACGAAAACAATAGTTTTCTTATTTTCGTTTGCATCATCATTAATCGTATATTTCATCGATTTCAAATACTATTTTCGAAACAAACACTTCTTTTTATTTTAGTAGAGTCGAAACACGTTGATGCGGATCGACATCACTCATTTCGTTAGGATTTTTTTCATAATGTCGGGATGTGGAGGGAATCAAGGTTTTAATTAAATTAAATACAAAGCGTCAATCTATTAGATTCGATACCAACTCAATAGTTGGATGTCGAATTTAAATAGTCTAGTCAAACAATCCAACTAATACGATGTTCGTTGATGCTAAAGTAGTTGTCACCTAACTCAATCGAGTTAATATGACACTATAAACGCGGAGATCATTCATATCGTGTTAGTTCGATTTAATTCGACTTACAAAATCCTATTTTCAGAAATCACTTTAAATATCCGGTATTGGTCCTATAACCAAGCACCGGGTACCACGAGTAACGCGAAATCGAGACCAAGAACATCCCGCCACGCAAGTCGCATGTGCCTTGTGCGAGTCGCGTGGTGGTGCGAGTCACGCCCTACTCGCGCGGGTCGCATGGATCCCTGAAAATCGTGACATAAAATCGAATATTTCACCTTAACTCGATTAGCAATAACTCTTCAAACTTTTCTAGGCATATTCCGAATATTTGATATCGATTCCATAATCGAACATCGAATATAACGAATATCGCAATTTTAAGTCGAGTATAAATTATGCCATATTTGTACGCGATTTAATAAAAGTGTCAATTTTCTAAAACACCTCGAGAACAGTCCACCATGCGAGTCGCACGCGTCCTGTGCGAGGCGCATGGCCACGCGAGTCGCGCACCCTTCGCGCGGGTCGCGTGGTACCCTGAAAACCGCATCATAAAAAGCTATTTTTGTCCTATTCAATGTCTTTTCTTTAACGAAACAGCGGGCTTTTCAGCATATTCCAAATCTTGATAAATATTTTCTCGACCTCGGTCAACGCGTGCTTAATCCATCACGTGTCATACTACTCTTCAAAATCATGCATCATATTTCATCCCATCATTCTATATTTCTTGCAAACCGTTATTATCGTGATACCGTTACTAACATGTTTGTTTCTGCTTGTCGATTTATTTCCGTTGTTTATTTTATTGTACTAAAATAAACTCGCATGCTAAAATACAACTTTGACGTTAAATTTAGTTGCATTAAATCGACTTAGTAATCCATTCAAATTCTCGCATGTTTAGGGAAAATAATGTTTGCATATCATTTCATCGTTCTACTAACTCGCGTATTAAAACGTCATTCGATATCTTAGTAGAGGCTGCTAATGTGCGGGCGGGGTTGGGTGTTCTTTGTGAACTTGCCAACACGTACCCTCACCCCTTACTCAGAACCTCAGTTTCCGGATGCCCGAAACTGTTGGCGCACGAGATTCATTCAATACACGGTATCCGATAATGTCGATATCGGTATCAAATGCAAAGGGACGTACCCAATAAATTCTGAGATCGGAATGGGCCGTATTTTGTACACGACCCACTAAGATATAGAGTGGGTTCGAACGGGCCCGAACTCCCAGAAAGTTCGGTGGCGACTCCACTTCGATTTAAATTTCAATTCGACCCATCTCATATGGAGATTCATTCGCCTCCCCAAACCCGCGCGTGGCCGCGTCGGGGTGGACCTATGTCATGTTCACAATTTGGCAACTCCGCTGGGGATTAACTGATGCGTGACTTACCATCGGCATCCTCAGGGTGAGACTCGAAAAAAAATCGTTTGACTAGTACAATATGCGTTTTAGTTTTACGGTTCATGCATAACTCCATATTTTCCCGGGCCGGTACTGGTGACCGACGTCCCACTATGCCGTGATGTACTCCAATATGGATATGTCAAAGGTGTTCATCATAGTCGATTTGTATGGGTTTCGCGGCATGTTCTAAGCTCAACTCGACTTAGAGAGTCCGTCCCGATTAACGTCTAAGCTATGTGCACTGGTATAGACCCTCTATAGACGGACCGAGACTTAGTGTAAAGCATACATGGCGTCGTTATAATGCTTGCCTGACTACGTGCTGCTTGGTATCGGTGTTATTTTCAAAAACCGTCAATTTTTTTTCAAAAAATACATCTTTTTTCAAAATATCCAATTTCAAAACCCGGGACGTATACCGAATTTAGGACTTATGATTTTACTCAAAATAGCCTATTTCTAACCGGTATTCTACCCATTTCAAAACTCGAAATATTTTCAAACTTTCAAAATTGAGGCCCGATTCATTTTTTGAAAAATCGGGCCCCCTCCATCGATTGTTTTTCGGATTTTCTAAAAATCCCTTTTCAAAACCTTCCTCTCCTTAGGACTTCCCGTATTTAGCAGTGTCAGGTCGTGTCGTAAGTCGTCGAAGTCTTTAGTGTCGAAACTCTGTTGATCTTACATCACGAGTTTCTTCCCTATCCCAGTGCGCCTTATTAGACTAAGGCAAGGCCCACCTACGTAAGACATACTCTTACAAAGGAGGGCCCGTCTACACATTCGAGTCCAAAGTCTGGGGATGTCTCACGCGGACCTTCCTTCAAACAGAACCCGGCCCACATTGTCGGATCCTAAGGAAGGCCCACCTTTCACAAGTCACCCGTCTAGGTGTCTTTTTCAGAGTCATTTCCCTTTTCAGTCTTGCTCGGGATGTACTTTGTATTCCAGAATTTGGGCTAGTTTCTGATTACGCGGTGTTCTTACAGACAGGCCACCGGAAACCAGACGCAAGAAAATGCAGACTACTTTGGATCAACTGACCGCCGCACTGGCCAAGATTGAAACCCAACTGACTGCTATCCAGACTGACCAAACAGCTCTTGCCACCCGTTTGAATGCCGTGGAGAAAGGGACTCCTCCTGTTGGATCCGAGCCCACTGCGCCCATAGTTGAACTAATCAGCGTTGTTCGCAAGCTTGAAGAGCAGGTCCACTTGTCAACAAGCAACTCAATCCATACCGAAAATGCTCGCTCTTACTCACCTTTGAACGACGAGCTTCCTGCCAACCTCAACCTTACAGGAATACCGATGTTTGAGGGTACTGAAGACCCGGTCCATCACATCCGGGCTTTCAAAGTATTTATGGCTGTCAAGGGGGTGAAGTCCACCATGTTCAAGCACTTATTTGCTTCCTCCCTTGAGAAGCATCCCAAAGCCTGGTACTACAGGCTCGATTCCAAGAAATACAAGACTTGGGATGATGTGGCAACCGAGTTTGCCAGGAATTACGCTGATAATACCGAGATCCAGACTACAATGAGTACTCTGGAGGTGATGGCCCAAGAGCCCAAAGAAGGGTTCACCAAATATCTGCAAAGGTGGAGGGCCGAGAGCGTGAAGCTGGTTGATAAGCTCAGCGAGAAAGTTTTAGTGGAGGCCTTTGTCAAGAACCTCCTCCCTTCCTACCGGGTCCATCTCCGGTATGCTGTCATTCCCAACTTTGCCACCCTTACTGAAATGGGCACAAGGATCGAGGATGATTTAAGGTTAGAGAGCCTGACTAAGGCCTCTACCAAGGGATATCAAGGGGCCAGTTCATCCGTGAGCAAGCCCACACCCGCAGCTGCAACCCGCAACATTTTCGATGAGGTTAATCTACTGGATACCTCATCCAAAAAGAATACTCCAACTCGGGTATTCACAGATATAGGGACTACCTATACCTACGCCTTACAGAGGCTATCTTCAAAGGGCCTGATCCAACCAATAGGCCCAACTCCCGAAGTTCCAGTGGAGAAAATGTTCAAGGCCTACAATGTTCAAGCCTGTTGCCAATATCATCGAGGTATTGGGCACGACACTGAAAAGTGTTGGAAATTAAACATCTGATCCAAGACCTGATTGAAAGCGGGAAAATACCGTTGCCCAGAGACAAACCGAGCAACAAAGAAAACCCGTTCAGTGCCCATGCCATATTCACTGGAGAGGTAATCGATTGCTCACACCTCATTTCCCTCTTTATCCCGCAAATCAACGGGATATGGTTCGATGATGTGGAAGATGTTTACCTAGCTAAAGGAGAAGTTGTCCCCATCACCAGTGAAGAGGTCCGAAAAGCTAAGTCCAAAGCCTTAGCCACGAACCACCTCGCCACAGCCGGGCGCCCTACTCCAACAACCGTTACTGAACCTACCAGGACGGAGCCTACCCTCGACGAACCAAGCAACGACACGGCCCTGGTCCAGCAATTGAAGAGGGTTAGAGCTGATCTAACCATATGGAAACTTCTGGTTAGCTAGCAAGCACATTGGGAAGCACTGACCAAGGCTCTCGATGAGATCAAGGTTGACTCACAGGTTACCCCCGCTGAAATGGTAGCCACTATTATGCCCTATCACAAGGGCAAATCCAAAGAAGATGGCCCGCTCATCATCTTCTCTGAATCTGATCTGCCACCGTTCGGGCCCAATCATAATTTGGCCCTATACATCACGATCATTTGCCGAGGGAAGTACCTCCCAATGACCCTTATCGACGACGGGTCCATTGTTAATGTCCTTCCCTTATGGACCGCTAAGGCCTTCGGCATTACCGAGGCCGACTACCTCCCGACGGCGCAAACTATACAGGATTTTGACGGAAGCCCAAAACCAGTGGCCGGGGCCGTTAAACTAACAATCATAACGGGCCCAATCGAGAAAGAGCTGGAGTTCCAGGTGATTGATGTCACCTCTTCCTTCAACTTGCTGCTCGGAAGGCCTTGGATCCACGCAGTCAAGGCCGTGTCCTCTACCAAACATAGAAAGGTCAAGATGCCTCTCCAAGACGGTGTCATCACACTGGAGGCCACCCCCATCACCGTGGCAAGCTGCAACGCTACGGGCCGGGCAGACCCACGAGGATTCGATTTTGTGGGAATGATAAAAGAGGAATATCTCTTCAAGCTTTACTTCACCACTAGCATCATACGATGCTACAAAACTTGGGCTACTTACCGGGGGCTACCTCGAGACCGTATCTTCCAGCTGGGAAGATTATCGAGGTCCTAAACGATGGCGAATCACAGTTCGGATTAGGGTACTCTATAACCCCGGAAAATGTGGTCCGGGCCGGCATTCACAAGGCCACCAACATCCTCAAGGGTACCTACTTGGGCCCTTATAGCCCGAAACTAACCGATTAATTCGTCACACCAGTCTTTGGAGCTATCCAAGTGGGCCTCTACCAACCCACTGTCACATATTCCGAGATCAAAACGGCTCGGGAATGCAATTTTATCCCCGATGATATATTCACCCTTGTTCAAGCCGAGTCAAAGGAAGGTGAAGAAAGCTCCGAGCCCGTGTTGGGTCTCCTATTTGGAGAAGACAAGGCCATCTCTACTCCAAAGGAAGATTTGGTCAACCTGATCCTTCGCAGCAATCGGTTTGACCCAACCAAGCTGATCTCCGAGGTCGGCACGGACACCGAGAAAAAGGCCTGGAGGAAGACCATCAAGTGGACTGATGGCCAAAGACGGATCTACAAGCTGACCACCGGCGAGAGATACATGCCGGATACCGAGTCCGAGTCTGAGTCAGAGTCAGAGTCGGAGTCTGAGTCCAAGTCTAAAGGGTCTGGTGCTAAAGTCGAGTCTGTAACCCTTATCCCTTTAGCCACTTCCACCGGAGTCTCGGGGCCTGTCCCGAGACCACTCCCTATCCCGCCACTGACCAACGAGCAGATGGCCGCTCTCTTTGAGCTGTTTTCAAAATTTACTATTAATAATAACGAAAACCATTCCGCTTACGACTTGTCTTATTTCCAAAATTCTTTCAATTTCAAAAATTTTATATGCAATGACATTGAGAAACCCGACGAACAGGTACCTCTACCTCCGCATCTGATCGAGCAGCTCGAACAAAGGGAATCCCAAGATCTGGTAATTGAAGAAACCGAGTCCATCAACGTGGGAACCACCTTAGAGCCCCAGATGCTTAAGTTGGGCTTATCTTTAGATCCCGAGGAGAAGAAACAATTCACGAACCTCTTCCAGGAATTCAAGGACGTCTTCGCATGGTCCTACAAGGACATGCCGGGGATAGATCGGGAAATAGCTGAACACCATATACTCATCAAAGATGGGTGTAAACCGGTAAAACAGAAACTCAGAAGAATGAGGCCCGAATGGTCTCTCAATGTCAAAGAAGAAGTCGACAAGCAATTCAAAGCAGGCTTTATACAAGTGTCTGAATATCCAGACTGGGTCGCAAACATCGTGCCGGTACCCAAGAAGGACGGCAAGGTGCGGGTATGTGTAGATTTCCGGGACCTTAATAAGGCCAGTCCAAAAGACGATTTTCCGTTACCACACATCGACATACTGGTGGATAACACGGCCGATCATGCCCTTCTATCACTCATGGACGGGTATGCCGGATACAATCAGATCAAAATGGCAGAAGGGACATGAGTACGACAACCTTCATTACATCTCGGGGTACTTACTGTTACACCGTTATGCCATTTGGGCTCATCAACGCCGGGGCCACTTATCAATGAACCGCCACTACTTTACTACACGATATGATGCGTAAAGAAGTGGAGGTCTATGTGGATAACATGATCGTCAAGTCCAAAGACCAAAGTGGGCACATTGCGGCCTTAAGAAAATTCTTTACCCGACTACGCAAATACAACATGAGGCTAAACCCTCAAAAATGCAGTTTCAGGGTAACATCAGGCAAATTACTGGGCCATATCGTTAGCCAACGCGACATCGAGGTCGACCCAGCTAAAATCAAGGCCATTACCGAGAATGCAGCCACCCAAAACCGAAAAAGAAATAAGGGGGTTTCTCGGGAAAGTCCAATATATCAGCCGATTCATTTCAAAACTAACCATGGTATGTGAGCCCATTTTCAAAAAACTGAAGATCGGAGAACGGGTACTATGGGACGACAAATGTCAAACGGGTTTTGATAAAATCAAGGAGATTCTGTCTACACCGCCAGTATTGCTGCCACCTCAAGCCGGTTTGCCTTTGTCGTTATACCTAACAACGACCGAGACAACATGAGGGCTATGCTGGCCCAGACAGTCGATTCGGAAGAACGAGCTATTTACTATATCAGTAAAAGTTCCTAGAATATGAATGCAAGTATACAATGCTCGAGAAAACGTGCCTAGCTTTGGTTTGGGCCACTAAAAAGCTCCGACATTATATGCTTAGTCACGAGCTACATGTATTATCCAAAAATGGATCCTATCAAGTACCTGTTCGAGAAGCTCATCCTCAATGGCATGATGTCCAGATGGACTCTAATGTTAGCTGAGTTCGACCTTAAGTTTGTACCATTAAAAGCCATCAAAGGCCAGATAGTAGCCGAATTCCTCGCCGATAGCCCGATATTTGAAGAAGGGCATACCGATACTTAGGCTTTTCCAGATGAAGACATATTCCATACTGACACCGATACATGGGATTTATATTTTGATGGGGCGTCCAACTTTCGAGGATTCGGAGTCGGCATTTTATTAATATCACCAAAAGGGGAGCACACACTGTTATCCATTAAATTGGACTTTGATGTGACTAAGGCTCTGTTCTTTTCGGCTGAAACAGGGCTGAGCTGAGATGAGCTGGTCTGATAGGAGTTGAGCTGGTCTGATAGAAGCTGAGCTGGACTGATAGAAGCGGAACTGAGCTGAGCTGAACTAAAAGAAGCTGAAACTAATAACTACTTATATAAATTATCTAATAATATTTAAAAAAAGTGAAGAAAAAAAATATAACACCAATTAAAAATAATAATAATAATAGTAATAATAATAATAATAATAATAATAATAATAATAATAAATTAATTAATAATAGTAGTAGTAATTATAATAACAACAACAACATAGCAGTCTTTCCAATTCATTTGATTTCTACTTTTGTTTTTTCATACTTGACAATAATAAAATTTGTTTTATATATATATATATATATATATATATATATATATATATCTTTGATTACATAATATACAAAATTTTATATTTTGATATTTTGTGTATGCATATATATATATATAAGATATTCTATTCACTAAAAAATAGTGTAAAAAAAACGTTAATTAATTGTAATGGCATTGAGACAGAGTTGTAAATATTTGAATGTAATATCTATTTCAAGGCCTAAAAATATTATAGAATGCATAATAATATTAATTAAAAATTGTTATAATAATAATGATGATAAAAAAACAGAAAATAATAATAATAACAACGATAATAATAAAAATGACGATGATGATGACAACTACGATGACGAAGATTATAATAATTTATTATTATTATTATTAAAATTAAGAGATATGAATAATAAAATAACAAAAACAATAATATTATCATTATTATTTTTTTATGAAAAGAAACTTGCATTAACATCGAAATGACACAACAACAACAAGTTCAACAACAATAAGACTTTATAGTAATTTGTTTTGAACTTATTCCATTTTATATAAATAAATAATAATAATAATAATACAAATAATAATAATAATAATAATAATAATATTACTATTATTATTATATATATTTATTACTATTATTATTATTATTATTAAATTATTATTATTATTATTACTTTTTTTTATTATAAAATGGGAAAATTTTATTGTTATTATTATTACTGAAGTATTATTTTAGGGGCTGAAAATATTAGGGCTGAGCTGAGCTGAGCTTATTGGAGCTGGGCTGAGCTGATAAGAGCTGGGCTGAGCTGATAGAAGCTGAGCTGGTCTGAAACGGGCTGAAAATAAGCTGAAAAAAACAGGGCCTAACAACGCCGCCAAGTATGAAGCATGCATTCACGGGTTACAAGCCGCCGCCGATTTAGGAGTAACAAACCTCCGGGTCCACGGTGACTCATCCCTAGTCATCAATCAAGCTCTCCAAAAATGGAAAACTCGAAACGCCAATCTCGTGGCTTACCAAGCACGAGTAAGGGTTCTTGAGAAACATTTCCAAAAGGTGGAATATATCTATCTTCCCCGAGAGGAGAATCAATTTGCAGATGCACTTTCCAAATTAGCATCCCTGCTAAATATACCGGAACATCTTACTAGCATGCCAATCTGCGTTGAAAGACGGTCCGAGCCGGCCTATATCTACGCCATCCAGGATATCGAGATAACCGAGCCCGAACCTTGGTATCAGGCTGTCCTAACTTACTTGACGTCGGGAGAGTATCCTTCGGGAACTGAAAACCGGGCCAAGAAAGCCTTGCGAAGATTGGCGATCCAATTTGTTCATACGGACGATGGACAGTTATACAAGAAGATCGCGCAGGGGCCTCTCCTCCTGTGTATCGATAAAGTGCAGGCCGAAAAAGTTATGTCTGAGGTACACGATGGTGAAAATGGTCCGCATATGAACGCCCATATGCTAGCCCGAAAAATCATGAGACTCGGGTATTTTTGGAACACTATGGAAACTAACTGCCAATTATATGTCAAGCACTGCCATAACTGTCAAATTTTTGCTAATGTACAACATATGCCATCTTCCCTATTATATACCATGACATCACCATGGCCATTTTCAACGTGGGGTATTGACATAATTGGAAAGGTCAACCCATTCGGGACGGGAGGTCACTGTTTCATTTTGGTGGCCATCGACTATTTCACCAAATGGGTCGAAGCCGAGTCATACCGGTCTTGAATGTCAAGCATGTTGCCAAATTCATCCAAAACACGATTATATGCCGATACGGGATCCCGCAAGAGTTCATCAGTGATCACGGGATCCATTTCCAAGCTGAAACCGCTGCATTGCTAGCAAAATTTAAAATTCAGAGGCATACGTCCTCGCCTTACCGTCCCCAAACAAATGGAGCGGTAGAGGCGGCCAATAAAACGATTGTCACCATACTTAAAAAGATGACTGAGAATTACCGGGATTGGCCCGATAAAATACCTTTTGCCCTTTGGTGGTATCGGACGTCAATTCGCACCGCAACGGGAGCAACCCCGTATTACTTGACATACGGAATGGAAGCGGTCCAACCGGTCGAGCTAGAAGTACCATCCCTCAGATCTTACTCGAGAGCCAAGTGCCGGAAGCAGATTGGGTACAAGTCCGATACGATTCGCTAGTTCTTTTGGACGAACTGCGGTCCCGGCCCTCAACAACATCCAAATATATCAAAAGAGGATCCAACGGGCCTTTAACAAAAAAGTTAGGCCCCGAAATATCAAGGAAGGGGATCTAGTTCTAAAGTCTGTACGGGCCCTACTACCGGTTGACCCAAGAGGAAAATTCAAACCTAATTGGGCTGGGCCGTATTTAGTAAAGAAGGTCTTATCAGGGGGAGCGGTGATGCTGACAGACTTGGACAGGAACGAATTCGTCAACCCAACCAACTTGGACCAGTTGAAGCGCTATTACCCATAAACCCTATCTCAATGTCATTTGCAAAAGTTTATAAAAATTTGTCTTTATAAATTTTAAAAAATTATAGATAAGTCAATGAGCTAGGATTATTCATCCTAATGTCGGCTGTCGCACATCTTGAACTAATAGTCTTGGTGTATTTAAAAAAATTGCAAAAAGAAATCTAATTTTGAACTACGTTTGGTTTGATTCCGCTAATTGTGGATACGTAGGCAACCCCTCAAAAGGGTACAACCACTGCAATAAACGAAAAGACAGGAACGATATTCACTAATACGTCTTTTATTAAAAACCCGATAAACTTGGGAAATCCAAAATTACACAAAAAAAAACGCCAAAAACGGAAATCACACAAAAGCACGCCACAAAAGTAGTAATAATACTCAAATGATAAAACTAAGGAGGTTAGTGTTCATGCATTTTACCCTTTCCCTTATCCTTTGGGTCGCGCGGAGCCCGAGGTCGCCGGGGCGGGGGCGAGCGTTCCCGAATCACAAGGGGAACCTTCTTAGCTCGAACCCGTTTCTTCGATAACGGGTCTTCTGCTTTTGTCACTGGTCCAAGACGAGCGCGCACGTGCTCAGGTAGTCTGTCCTGCGGGCCAAGTCGTTCCTGCACTGCCAGTCTTGGGCCAAGTCTCCTTTCCAAGTCAGTCTGGGGGCTCACCTTCCCCCGTGCACCTCTAGCGCTAGACCCTTCGCCTTGAGTCCTAGTCTTCTTCTTCTGACCTGACATAAGACAGACTAGAGTAGCCGGAGTGTCGCCCTCATCAAATAAGCCCCTATTGTCTTTAACTTGCTCCCTTCGCAGCAGGTCGAAAGCTTCGTCAACCTTCAAAGCGGCTCGGGCCTTCGCAAAATCAGCCTTGGTCCACTTCACATAAGAATCTGAAACCCAGATTTAATGAAGAGATTTGGGAATGGGCCAAGTGTGCCGGGTATACCATCTTTGCATCCAAGTATCGCACATTACATCCATCAGTTGGGTAGATTCACTCACAACTGCTTCAACTTCTGGGATTCTTTGAGTCCAACCATACTACCTTAGTATGCGATCCGGGTAGAGATGAACCGTCTGCCTGAAAGACAAGATTACATGATAACGAGCTTTGTCCCTCGGGTCCAAGCCCGACCAAACATAAATGGGCCACCATGGCACTACCCATCGGATCAACGAACCACTATGGAATGATAATACCTCGTCCCAATACTTCTGAGTGATCTGGCGAGAAAAATCAATGGCCCGTCTCCTCGTCATCACCTGATTGTGACGGTATTTGCTCGAGTCAAGGGGAGGATCTATGACTGATAGCCTCTCATATAACCAAATCTGAAAAAAAAAAATCAAAAAAACGGAAAATCGCGGAAAAAAAAAATCGGAAAAACGCGAAAAAAAAACCGGAAAATCGAGAAAAAATCAAGAAATCCAAAGTACCTGCAATAAACGGGTGCTTCCGGTCAGACGAACCGATGAATCCATCTTACGGTTTTCTAAGTCCTGGATAATCTTACCAGTAATTAGCCAAGCCGGACTGTGCTCCGTCTCCATCAGATCAACCACGGTTAAAAGATGAGCGTTACCCATGCACTACAACAAGTCCATGTGACCTTCAAAAGCATAAACATGAAGCATACAAAAAGAAAAGGCCCTACGGTTGTGAATCGGTCTCACCCGGACATCATGCGGGTTCATAAATTTCTCGGCCAACTCAATCAAGGAAATATGGCCATCCTCCATCATGCGAGATACCTCATTGTGGGAGAGTCCTAAAAATTCTTGAAGCTTCCTTCTCGGGTCATAAACCGAAAACGGGACGATAGGTCGGAGTATCGGGTTCCATCCTCCCACAGCAGCAATCTCCTCGGGTAAGGGACAAACTTCTCCTTGGGGAAAGGCAAAGACATAATATGTATCGTCCCAATAGGACAAACAAGCATCAAGAAAGTAGCGATCAACTTGCATCTGACGGAATGGATACAGCTGAGTAATACCCGTCTGATTGAGAGCCACCCTATCCGTGTCCCTAAAGCATCGGGACCATTTTTGCAGCATCGCGGTCAATCGATCAATTCCCATGGTTAAAATTCTTGAAAGGAATAAAGAAGCTTTCTTTTTGAGAAAGAGTGAATTGTGAAGAAAATCAAAGAAAGGAGGGGGGGGGGGTATTTAAAGCATTAACTCCACAACCCTCTTTCCATATCTCCCTTACACAAAAGTTTCCTAGTTCTAGTGGGATCAACATACAGGCCTCGTCTCGAGATTCCCTAATCTTAGCCCGGGAATTAGTCATCCCGAGTTTTCCTAATTCCAAAAAATTTCAAAATTAAAAAAAAATCAAATTTTTATTCCCCAGCGCGAGTCATATTTTCACCTACGTGTTGCATGCAAAATTTATGTAACTGCTACAGGTACAACTCAAGGCTTCAGAGGCAAGTCCGCACAACTCACATACCTCCGCAGCGGAAAGCCCTCGGCGGCATTTTCCCCGGAATAACACGGGATGGGCCCATATATAGGCGCACCCAGGATTTATACGACAAGTCTGATTCCCCACGGAGTTATCATCATCTGCTCAGGTATGATTTCTATCCTATGGTTGGCGGGCCCTTTCACGCAAGTCTAATGGACTATAAACGACCCGATCAGAAGTCTGCCATGTCTTAATCCTCGATGGGCCTGGTAGCTACTCTGACTTTCGCCTTGTCCAAACCTCAGTCAGAGTGGGGGCTCTATAGACACTCACATTTTGACCGCCGGATGTCTATAGTAGTTTCCAAAAAACACCCGATGATGATCGGACGCAAACATGTTTCCACACGCTCGGATATGGGCTCGAAACCATTAGTTTCTGGCTTGGGCTTTTTACGGAGCACAAATCTCACAAAAGTGACCTCAAATTCAGGCCCAGCGGGTCGTTTCCAATCAAATAAGACTAATTTGGGTCAAAACTGACACCGGAAATAAAGTAGACTTTTAGCGACCGGGTCAAAACCCGGTCAAAGCCATTTCCGAGAAGCAAATCCGCGGTCCTCCTTCAGGTGGGCCATCGGACCAAGTCCGTCAAGGCACTAAACCCTAGACAACAAGGGGGTGCAATTTCCTATATATACTACCCGTTTGCACACAATTGAACAACTTTTTACAACCCTAATTTTTACACACACACAATACATCCTTTGCAACCCTAATTACCACTCATCTTCAACCTTAGAATCCTAGCAGCTTACAAACCCTAAAACCACCATAACTCGACTTACATCAACCTCGATACTCCCGTGCTCAAGCCACAATTAACGAGTTCTTTACGAGACTAAGAAACATGTAGGTTGAGGGTGAAAAATCCCGCTCGTCTCTCTTCTCCTCTCTTTCCTCATGTCGTCCGTCCGTCTCATCTTCTTCTTTATTAATTTTTTTTTTATTGTCGCGTCTATAATATCGATAATAATTACTAATATAAAACATTAAAATACTTGCTAATTCGTGTCGAACACGAGGGATGATGGGATAAGAAAACACGAATATTACGAGGGTAACGCACCCGATGTTGACGGTCGCTTATCCCGACACCCCGAATGATTGATTGTCGAAGCAAGTCAACGAAAACAATAGTTTTCTTATTTTCATTTGCATCATCATTAATCGCATATTTCATCGATTTCAAATACTATTTTCGAAACAAACACTTCTTTTTATTTTAGTAGAGTCGAAACCCGTTGATGCGGATCCGACATCACACAATCCATTAGGATTTTTTTTCATGATGTCGGGATGCGGAGGGAATCAAGGTTTTAATTAAATTAAATACAAAGCGTCAATCTATTAGATTCGATACCAACTCAATAGTTGGATGTCGAATTTAAATAGTCTAGTCAAACAATCCAACTAATACGATGTTCGTTGATGCTAAAGTAGTTGTCACCAAACTCAATCGAGTTAATATGACACTATAAACGCGAAGATCATTCATATCATGTTAGTTCTATTTAATTCGACTTACAAAATCCTATTTTCAGAAATCACTCTAAATATCCGGCATTGGTCCCTATAACCAGGCACCGGGTACCACGAGTAACGCGAAATCGGGACCAAGAACAGCCCGCCACGCGAGTCGCACGTGCCTTGTGCGAGTCGTGCGAGTCGCGTGGTGTCGCGAGTCGCGCCCTTCTCGCGCGGGTCGCATGGATCCCTGAAAATCGTGACATAAAATCGATTATTTCGTCTTAACTCGATTAGCAATAACTCTTCAAAAAATTTTAGGCATATTCCGAATATTTGATATCGATTCCAAAATCGAACATCGAATATAAAGAATATCGCAATTTTAAGTCGAGTATAAATTATGCCATATTTGTACGCGATTTAATAAAAGTGTCGATTTTCTAAAAAACCTCGAGAACAGTCCGCCATGCGAGTCGCACGCGTCCTGTGCGAGGCGCATGGCCACGCGAGTCGCGCACCCTTCGCGCGGGTCGCGTGGTACCCTGAAAACCGCAACATAAAAAGCTATTTTCGTCCTATTCAATGTCTTTTCTTTAACGAAACAGCGGGCTTTTCAGCATATTCCAAATCTCGATAAATATTTTCTTGACCTCGGTTAACGCGTGCTTAATCCATCACGTCTCATACTACTCTTCAAAATCATGCATCATATTTCATCCCATCATTCTATATTTCTTGCAAACCGTTATTATCGTTACACCGTTACTAACATGTTTGTTTCTGTTTGTCGATTTATTTCCTTTTTTTATTTTATTGTACTAAAATAAACCTGCATGCTAAAATACAACTTGGACGTTAAATTTAGTTGCATTAAATCGACTTAGAAATCCATTCAAATTCTCGCATGTTTAGGGAAAATAATGTTTGCATATCATTTCATCGTTCTACTAACACGCGTATTAAAACGTCATTCGATATCTTAGTAGAGGCCGCTAATGTGTGGGCGGGGTTGGGTGTTCTTTGTGAACTTCCCAACACGTACCCTCACCCCTTACTCAGAACCTCAGTTTCTGGATGCCCGATACCGTTGGCGTGCGAGAGTCATTCAATACACGGTATCCGATAATGTCGGTATCGGTATCAAATGCAAAGGGACGAACCCAATAAACACTGAGATCGGAATGGGCTGTATTTTGTACACGACCCACTAAGATATAAAGTGGGTTCGAACGGGCCCGAACTCCCACAAAGTTCGGTGGCGACTCCACTTCGATTTAAATTTCAATTCGACCCATCTCATATGGATATTCATTCGCCTCCCCAAACCCGCGCGTGGCCGCATCGGGGTGGACCTATGTCATGTTCACACATAGCCTCTATTTCTTGATTGATGGGTTCTTTGCAGGTTTTTTTAAAGCTTGTTGGAGCATCATTAAGGCTGATTTTTACGCTGCAACTCAGTCCTTCTTTAGGACTGGGGTCATGTCTAAGCAAGCCAATACTACCCTGGTTACCTTGATCCCAAAGAAGCATGACGCTCAATCTGTCAAATAATTTATATCCATCTCTTGCTGCACCATCTTCTACAAAGCTATTTCTAAAGTCGGAGCATGCTGCTTTCTGGATCATGGGTTGTATGTGTCACTATACCCTGATATTCTTTCAAGCCGAATGGGAGCATTTCTGGTTATTTTCAAGGCAAGAGTGGGATGAGACAAGGGGATCCTCTATCTCCCTATCTCTTTGTATGGAGGTAGTATGGAGGTTCTTTAAAGTTAACTCATCTCATATTTGCAGATGATCTTATGATTTTCACTAGAGGTGATGTGCCATCTGTCACAGCAGTCAAAGAGGCTCTTGAATCTTTTGCAATGTTATTTCCTCTTCGATGTAATTAGAAGTCAAGTGAGTTATAGTAGCTTAGTGGCAGATTCATTTGTGTTGCATTTGAACTTGCAGTAGGAATCGAACCCGGCATTTACACAATAGCAAGCAAGTTCTTATGCCACTAAGCTACAACCACACATTTGTTATTATTTAGGATTTAAATTACCTTATACCTGATTAGACGAGTTTTTTTATTCACAAACTTGCCATTGCCAGTGGCGGGTTATAGGCTTAATTTTTGTTTTTTTGTTGCGTTATATTTGTTTAATAGACCCGCCATTGGGGATGACGGGTTTACTCCGCCCAAAAACGAAGCTCAATCCGAACCTATCAGAACATTATTTTTTTAATTAGTTTTTATTCCGACCCAAAACAATAATAAGTTTTATTTTTGATCATTATTTTGACAATTTTTTCTAATATTGACTTACTTTATATTGTTTTCATAATTTACTAAAACTTTTTTTTTAAATTGTTAATTAAATTAAATCTAACTAGTAATATAAAAATCATAATAAAATACATTAAATGAAAATACATGAAACATAACATTAAATTGTGATACATATTTTTAATTTATGTTCGAGTCTCGGAACATACTCCACATATGCTTGACTAAATCTTTCTTTAAAGACATGTGTATTTGTTTGTCATGTAATTCTTTTCTCCTAACCATAAAGTTGTGTAAATTTCTGTCCACGTACATTCCAGGAATAACAACAAATGACTCCAGAAAAGAGGTAGATGCGTCTGTATAATTTAGATATTCATCTCGTTCATTTTCCACGATCATGTTGTGCATAATAATACGTGTCAAAATAAGTACAACTATGATGCAAGATTATATAGTGTAAAAGATAAAGAAAATGAAAACACACAAAACAAAAGCAAATAAAATCATTTCTAATTTTTATAAAATATAAAATATAAAAATGATATTCTCTAACTAAAAATAGGACATTTTTTTTAATAATAAAATAAGTATATTTTTGTATAAGGGCCAAGGACAATTTTCCTCTAAAATTAGAGAAAGAAGACATATTTCTCTTACTAAGAGGATGAACCATGAACAACCTACAATAGAGAGTACCTCACCCTTTTTGAATGCTCTCTTGTTGTTCCTGTACGAGTGACCCTCTGGTAGAAACTGTGTATGGTAGTCAAACCAACTAGTTTTACTAGAATTTGGAAGATAAAAAGCTTTGCTCTCATCCATACAACATGGACACGCTTTTTGACCCGCAGTAGACCACCTCGAGAGCATACCATATGCGGGAAATTCGTTTATAGTCCACAACAAAGTTGCTTTCATCTAAAAGTTTTGTCTCAAAGACACATCATATGTTTCCACCCCTACTTCCCACAATTCTTTCAATTCCTCAATCACGGGCTGTAAGTAAACATTCAAATGATTTTTCGGGTTCTTTGGTCCGGGAACAATAAGAGATAGAAAGATGAAAGGTTGCTTTAAACTCAACCAAGGAGGTAAGTTATAAGGTGTGACCATCACAGGCCAACAGGAGTAAGACTTTCTAAAATAAACGAAGGGTGCAAATCCATTAGTACACAACCAAGCCTCACATTTCGGGGTTCTGCGGCAAATTGAGGGTAAATTCCATCAAAACGCTTCTACTCCTCACCGTCACTCGGATGGCACATCTTTTCCGGTACCCTAATGTCTTCTTTGTGCCACCTCATTTGCTCAGCTATGGTTTTGGTTACATATAATTTTTGAAGTCTAGGTGGAATTGGGAAATAAGTAAGCTGACTAATTGGTATCGATTTCTTACCCCTTACACCACTTTTCCCTTTTCTATCCGTCAATACAATATCCCCCTAAAATGTTTTATACCTACCCACCACACCTTCTACATTCATCAAGCGTGGAATCATCTTTCCAAAATAACATGCACCCATCGGAACAAGCGTCAATTTTCTGATGCGGAAATTGAAGACCTTTCACAACTTTTTTTGGTAGTATAGAAAGTTTGGGTCATGATGTTATCTTTTGGGATTAATCTCTCAAGTAAGGCGGCAAAACCATCTACACAAGCAAAGGGTAGGTTAAACTCACATTTCAGACTCACTACCATAGATGTCACCTCTAACAAAGTAATATCGCACCCTCCATATATAACGGCTTCTCCGAAGCATCTAACATGTCGATAAACGCTTTCGCTCGTGGGTTAGGCTCTTGAGGGTCAGGTGAATTATCATTCATATATGCGCTATCGTCGTTGTTAAACACTTTACACTCGACAACATCAACTATCATCCCTCTCAATCCCTCCCCCCCCCCCCCCCCCCCCCACCCACATTTTGTTGGATCTGGGATTCCTCAAATTGAGATTGCTCATCATGACAGATCCAACGATAATAACTGGGCGAGAAACCATTCACGAGGACATGTTCCTTAACCACAATTATACTAAAAAATTGTAGGTTCTTGCATTTAATACACGGACACCTAACTTCACCTCTCGACGCATAGTCGAGTGAGTTTTGTTTAGCGAATTCCAAAAATGAGTCAACGCCCTTAACAAATTCCACAGTAGGACGTCTTTTTCTTATCAAGTCTTCCTTCATACATCCATTTCCGTTCAATTCTCTTCATTTTCTATGTAAAAATAAATTACACAACAACCGATTAAACTAGAATTTATCTGACTTAATTTATTATTAACTAAAAAAAATTCTTAAAAATAAACTACGCTCCTAAACATAGTACTATTAATTTAGAATTCAACTAAATCTACTAACGTATTTATGCAGATAATGCAGTCACAATTCTCCACCAATTCAACCTAAAAAATTAGTAACATTTTATAATTCCCACCCAACAAATTCACATACTAACCCAATTTCTCGCATAATCATCCCGAAATTTCAAAGGTCATCCAATATATATATTCACATAATAACCCAATTCCTCACATAATCAATGTAAAAATTCCGAAGGTCACTACAACAATCTACCTAACTAAAATGGGGCGAAAGAACTTGGGCAACCAATAACTCAATTGAAACCATAAGACCACTAAATATCAAATCCACAATAATAATTAAATAAATTGAAATTAACTATTCAACCTAACTGGAATTAAATATTAAATTAAATAAGTAGTATAAGAAAAAACAGGAATCGTACGGTAGTAGTAGGAAAAAAATTGGAAGACGGGGTAGATGGCGGTGCGCGCAGGTTTTAGAGAGAAGAGGTAGAGCGAAGAATTTTTTTGAATGAATGAATGAAGAGCGAGGGGTTGGACGTATATTTGTGGCTGAATCAAGGCGAAGGGCGTCCACACGTAGACGCCCGTTTTTTTTGGCGTTCACATGTAGACACCATGTTTTCGCCATATGGCATTTGCTTTTGGACGCCCGTCCAATATTTGGCGTCTGGAAGTGGACGCCCGTGTTCTTTTCAAGGCGTTTGCTTTTGGACGCCCGTTTTTTCACTTCCGACTTGTCAAGCTTCCTTCCAAGTATGATTTGGACGCCGTACTAGGCCTCCAAGTGTAGACGCCCATTTTTTTTTTCAAACGCCATTTTGGCGTTTGTCTAATCCGGACGCCCGTAAGTCGGACGCTCGAAGCCCCATTTCTTGTAGTGGTTATGGTCCCTGGTAGCACACAATAACCTAATCTCCCCGCCCTCCATCAATAGAGAGATCCATATGGTTTGTGTGTCTACTAGAAGACCTAATCCAAAAGACCGCCATGACGTAAGTTATGTTTTATCAATATTATAAGGTACAATTCCGCTACAGCTAATTAAAGTTTATTACCGATTAATTTAGTATGAAGTTTCAGTCTTGGGTCCGACTAAATTTAACACGAGACTCATATTTTTTGACCCTACGGACATGGGTCGGGTGAGGATCCTTAACAAAAATACTACGAGTACATTAAATTGCCACTTATAAGTTTTTATGTATCTTTATTAGAAAATTTAAACATTTACTTGGTTTGTTATTGCAAATGATGAAAACTACTAAAATTTTCAATGAAAAATTGAAATTGTTGTTAATTTTTGGGATTTGATATAGTTTTTTTCTTATAAACTTGTTATATTTTGGACCCATGTGTGGACCCAGACCCGTCACAAATCTAACGGGTCTGGGTCGGGTCTGGATCCAGGGTAGGTATGACTGGTCTGGGTCTTAATGGACGCGACCCAGACTCGGCCCATTGTCATCCCTAGTTCTAATCAAGTGCGAATACCGAAACCCAATATGCGATCCCGGTTTCTAATTTGGGACCCGTTAGTCCTCCCTCCATTCCAATAGTTTACTTACGTATTCCATTTTATTTTGTTTCATATGATTATATGAGACATGCTAAATCATACCCATCTTTTGTCATTTCATAGCCACATTGTCCAAATATACCCCTCTTATTTTATCATCAAATTAATTTTCGTTCTCTTCCCCTTTTCCTTGTTTAAGAACCATTTTTTTCTTCAATACCAGAAAAATAAGTACAATAATTGTTAATAAATCATAAATTCATGTTGAAATCACAAATTCCACTTATAGTTTAACTAAAAGTAAATTACCTTTTTAATAATTAATAATTTTATTTATTAAAAAATAAAAAATATAAAGGAAATTGTAAAAGAAATAAAAAAAATAGAAAAGTTATTTCATGGAAATAATACCAACTATGACCACCCTTCTTAAATTAATACATACTTTACGTAATCTCAAAATAATATGAAATTTGACTAACTCCCTCTAAAAAAAAAGCTGGATTACCGACTACCTGAAGTATAGGTCATCAACTTCATTTTCACCATTTTCACAATCAAATACATCATCATTAATCATCTCCATCTTCACACTATTATCCTTCCCTTCATCTTCATCAATCATCCATATCAATTATTCTCAACAAAGATCCCAAAAACTACTAAACAATGATAATTACGATTTCCAGTAAATAAGTAGTTGCACAATAATATGAGTGGCACAACAAGGCAAGAAAGTCCAAAGAAAGACATAGAAACAAAGTCCCTAGCCCTTCTAAGCGCATCAACTTCCTTGAGCAAATCGAACTCGATGCCATTCTTCTTAACTTCTTAAGCTCATCCACATATTTCCCTAGCAACTTCCCATCTTCTTTCTCCCTCTCATGCAGCTTCTCCAGCTAAGACTCCACATCCATCTTGTACCATATCGAGAAGAAAAGAGAGAGAGAGAGAGAGCAAATAGAAAGGACCCATGATCGACTACAGACGCGACTGAGGTGGAGAGGTTGAAGACGAGGAGGCCAGGAGTGATAGGGAGTGGAAGACGAAAAAGTATGTGTAAAGACAAGTGATTTCCTTTCGGATAATGTCGATTTGGGTGTTTGCATGCATTTCTGGCAGTGAGATGATGAAGATTAAGATAGTAATAGAGGTGATTGTGTCCAAATTGGGTTATTAGTGGTTGTAATTTTTGGATCGAGGTTCATGATCTTGATAATGGTTGAGATGAAAATCGAATTCAAACCTAGAAATTGAAATCAATGAAATTGAGAAATAAAAAACCGTCATTCTTGCCCAGATCTGAAGACTGACACAGTAAACTCCACAAGCACCACCACACTCTAACCAGCTACTTCGTCGCAGTCCTACACATCGGAGCATTTGTGGTGGTTGAGCTGGTGATTAGAGATCTAGGAAAGAATGACAGAGGAGATGGGGACGGTTCACGACTGCCGAAATCTGGGAAAATGGTCGGTAATGCATTGTTATGGTGGCTGCCCTCACCTGAGACTCGGTGGTACGACGCAGGAGAAGGTGGGTCCTCACTGGTGGTCGTGTGGTGGTTGCTCACGTGGTTGCCTGGTAAGCTGGAGGTGCACGGTGGATGTATTGTGGGTAGAAGGTGGTGGTTATTTTGGTGGTTGATGTGTTAATGGTGATTAATGGGGACGGGTATGGAGATTGAAGAAAGAAAGAAGATGAAGGTACAAAGGGGAAAACAACCGGTTATAGTGACTGGTAACAACCAGTCATTTTTTCATCCATAGTGAAACGAGATCATTGAAGACATTGATCATATTAAATTTGGATTACGCAAAGTTTGTATTAATTTAAGAAGGGTGGTCATAGTTGGTATTATTCTCATGGAATAACCCAAAATAAATCAAAGTATGGAGCACGTAATTTCCCATCCCTCAGGCCACCCCGCCCTCCGCTAAACCGTCTTGCCAACTTCCGGTCAACCATAGGCGACCATCCTACCACCAATAACTTTACGCACCTGATACAAACCAAAATATCTTTGAAGGGTAGTCTTGTCATTTTGTCTTTTATTTCTTATTCCTCGAGGCATTTAGCCTATATAAGAGCATAGTTAAGTTATTAGGGACCTATCAAGAAATTTATGAATCAACTTGTGACATTTATGTCATTTGTGTGTTATAGAATCTAGATGATTATTCATCACAATTCTGTTAATCTGGTAACCTATCAATTATATTAATTGAACAACTGCATTTTCTATCCATTACGATCCATTTTGTTTTCGATTGTATCATTTGGTATCAGAGCAATCTTTCCTTTTGACCTGTGCTAATCAAAATCCAAAAAATAAAATAAAAAATAGATATATCCCTTTCTTAAACCCTTGTCTAATTACCATATCAAGCATTAATTCATCTTTATCCCTTCCTAAATTTCCTCTTGATTTGTTGGCTGTGTCCATATACAATATTCATATTTTTTTTTTAAAAAATTCCGATCAGCAGCAATGTCGATTTCCGACGACATCGCATCTCTCAAACTGGGTATTCATAAATTGGCGGTAACTATTGAAGAACTTGCTCTAAACAGATGTGCACAAGGGAAAATCAATCTCAATAAGTTACCATGGTTCACTCCTCAGTACACTCCTGGTGACTCGATTAAATTTTGTCGGAACCCCATATCTTTCCTCTGGAGGCCGATGATACACTTGGTGGACACCAGGTGTTCGATAAAAATCTTGACCTAATTTCATGATCAAATCAACTCAAAAGGGATTGTAACAGATTTTATTGATGTCCAACGGTATGATAATGGTAGTGTGAAAGCTGGCTCCCAATATTTGCTACAAAATTCTGAAGTGGTTAATAAGTTACATGATGTCGTTGAACCCATATCTGAGTGCAACTTAATACCAAAAGCTCAATTACAACCTGCATACAAGGTGTTCGGTGTATTGCCAATTCCAATTTTTATGATAGAAATGGCTCAAGCTGCCAAAAAAGTTAATGTTAACTCCATTGGAAGTTATTATGAGCTTGGGATTGATGATGAAAATCATGATCCGCCTTTAGAGTACAAGCATAAGATATTATCTAAATCGGGGGGACTAGAAGGCCCAAATTTCCAGGACTTGATCTTCACAAGTGCTATCTGAGAGTGCAAATCTACACTTCAAATTTTAGTCGCTCATGGTTTTTCATCTTTAGACCAAACACATAACAGGTATGGTGAATTCTGTGATAAAAATTCTTACCCAGACTATCCTTACTATCAGGTGAGAAATCTTCCTTTTAGTTTTTCCAACTAATTATAATCATTACACTTTACAAAAATATATTTGTGGCCCTTGGTGGTGTATGATACTGGTTGGTTTTTGGCTTCAAACTATAGACATAATGTTCCTCAAGTTGCTTCAAACAGATTAAGACAAGACCTTCGAGCGACTAGTACTATTAACTATGATAGGATGGAGAAAACCTTGTTGCTTCATAAATTGTTTCCCTTACATTATAAGTATTTTGTAAGACCCGTGAGTGCAAAATTGCGTTGCGGGTTATTATTAATAACAATGAGATTTTTTTGGCAATCGCTTATAACCTATAAGGAGCTACACAGCTGGGGCATATTGGACATGGGATTTTCTGTTGTTAATGGAATAGGTGTCGCATTTGAGCTCCCTTCATTCCAATACGATCTTACTCGTTCTTGTTTCGATGGTATAGTCACACATGGTATGCTGATAAGTCATGACCTTGGTTTCATTGGTTCTTTGCTTAAGTTCGAACTCCACTATAGCATCTTCATTTGCAGGTTAATGAACATTGGTGCTTGTTGTGTCTTGAGCACAGTAAGGTCAAATGCTATTTCTAGTCCCACCCTCGAGGACAAGGGTGATTTTAAGGGTGTGCAAGATACAAGGAATGTAATTGGGAATCCAATCGTTTAGTCTTACGGTTTAATTACATCACTAGTGGGACAAAGAAAGGTGTTGGATCTCTTACTTGCGTTTTTAACCCGGGTGATTTGTGTTGGCAAATTAATACTTTAGATGGACAAACTCTTGATTCTTGCCTCCTTATTACCTTATGTACCAAGGAAGTAAGAAGTGCCAGTATTCTATCTCGAAGAAAGAATATTGGAGGTGAAGATCGTGTGGGAAAACACACTACGATTAACTACACAAGGTGGTGCAACTTTCTTGTTCCAGTAGTTCTTAGAGGGAGTGAGAATGTATCAATAGAAGGCCAATTTGAGGACAATTCCACTAATTGGGGTGAGTTAATTACTTTAAATTGGAGGGCAAGCCTTCTAGGCAAACAATTCTGTGGACATGTGTTACATTTTACTCCATTCATGATGTCATTATTACCTTCCGTAGTATGTGCTCAGTTTCGTAAAGGGTTTAATGGTGTAAGTAAGGAAGAGTATAATGATGATATGTTCTGGAAGCTAACCACGTCTGCTAGTCAGATTATTCCATGGAGAGTTTGGAGAGGGCAACTTATTTTGTTGAAGCATATTGGTCGAGTTCGTATTAACAATAACATTGATGAAGTAATACCCGCCGATTGAACATGACCAGCAACGTACTTCCATTCTAAAGAAGACAAAACTACATTCTTTAGTCACTGAGATTATCAATATTAGAGCAAGACTTGAATGGAGACTGATTCTTTCACTAGATAATAGTGTAAAAATTTACATTATTCCTACTTTTGTCAACGATCCAGGAGGTAGAATGTGCTACTTTTGTCAACGATCCAGGAGGTAGAATGTGCTACTTGGTCATTTCTTGCAATTCACCTGCTAGCAATGGTTTTGATCCTTGAGGACAAGGATCGGCGGGTATTGATACAAACCAAAATATCTGTGAAGGGTAGTCTTGGCATTTTGTCTTTTATTTCTTATTCCCCAAGGCTTTTATCCTATAGAAGAGCATAGTTAAGTTATTAGGGACCTATCAAGAAATTTATGAATCAACTTGTGACATTTATGTCATTTGTGTATAATAGAATCTAGATGATTATTCATCACAATTCTGTTAATCGGGTAGCCTATCAATTATTTTAATTGAACAGCTGCATTTTCTATCCATTATGATCCATTTTATTTTCGTTCATATCAGCACCATCCTACCATGTCCAAGGTCCACCGCCTAACTTCAACTACTCTAAATCTCTAATTAGGGTTCAAAATTTTTTTTAAAAAAATCTGCTCTATCAATTACTTCGGAAGAATCAAATTAGTAATAGAAACTATAATTATTAATTAAAACTAAAAAAATTACTTGTCTAGACAGAATTAAGACTCATATTCATAAAGTTAGAGAGATATTTGGTTAGGTTTTGAGGGACTTGAGAAGAGAGAATTTTCTTTTGTTTTAAGAGTGAGGTCAGAGTAGTGAATGAAAAAAGAATGAAAATATGGGTATGATGCAGTAAAATGAGAGTATGATTTAGCAATTACGATGATTATTTATGTTTCTTTATATGAGTATCATTTAAGCCTTGTTCTTTTCAACTTCAGTTCAGTTCACCCACCTCAGCTCAGTTAAGTCCGAGGAGATTTATTTTGTCTCATTTGATCTACTTCAGTCAGTTCAACTCAACTAAATTCACTTTAGTTCAGTTCAATTAAACTCAATTCAGTCCAAAAAAACATGGTCAATTGCTTAAATGACAATCCTACCCCCATCATCTTCACTCACTCATTATTTTTTTACTCACTGCTCACACGCACACACAAACCCATCATGTAGCTTACAAACAATCTCTCTCCTCACAAATTAAACCCAGCCCGTATCTACTGCTACCAACAATGTCACTCCTCGTAAACCAATTCCCTCATCTTATTTCTCAAAACCTCATCCCCTAATCTCACAATGCTCTCATTAAATTTCCCTCCATTGATAACTCCATAATCAATTTCCAACTTCCTCAATAGTTGTATGTACTCACCCTCATTAAGTCATCTCCATCGATTAACTTTAATCAATTTTCAACTCCCTCATTCATAGCATCTGGTCAACCTCCCCATTTAATTTACTCCATCATCCCCTCTATTTAACCAACCTAAAACTAAACGAGTCTCTTATTATTTCCCTTAACCTTTTTGTTTTCTCTATCTCAAACCCTAGATATGGGTATATGAATATGGAAAATCGCGATGAGGTGAATATGAAGTTTGATTCTCCTCCGTTGAAAGAGGAATCAGAGGGGGAGGTGAAGGAGGTGTGGATATGACAAAGTTCACACTGACGCGGTCACGCGCGAGTTTTGAGGCAAATGCATCTCGTGGTGAGATGTTTATCGAATTGAAATTGAAATCGAAGTGGAGTCGCCACCGAACTTTGTGAGAGTTTGCACCCGTTGAAACCCACTCTATACTTAGGCCATACCGCGCACAAAGCACGATTTGCCTTATAGTATTAGAGTGTAGGGGCTCGTCCCATTGCATATCGGATATCGAATGTCGAATATCATATATCGTATGATTCTCGTGATCAATGGTTTCAGACATTCGGAAAATAATTCTGCATAAGAGGTGAAGGTACGTGTTAGGAAGCCCACGAAGGACACCCAATCCCGCCCGCACAAAGCGTCCTTTACTAAGATATCGATTGGTGTTTAAGTGTGCGCTAGTAAGATGATTGAATGATGACAACCGTTGTTTTGATCTAAACATGTGAATTATTGTATATTGTACTACGTCGTTTAATTCATCTTGTATTTCTCAAAGTTGTATTTAGCATGTGAGGTTCATTTGAAAGCAGTTAATGGCCACGAAAGTAAAGTAAAGAACTTGAAATGTAAATTACAAGTTACGCGGGCGGAATATAACCCAGAATTTAGAACAATTGCAATATTGAATTTAGAACGATAAACGTAAACTATAACGGGCTTGTAAATAGAAAAGGTAAACAGAAATCATATATAGAAATATTGGACAAACTTTAATCAGCTACGAATTGCATTACACATTGATTAGTGGACAGAAGATCAGGTAGGTGGCCTCGTGCGCCTTGGAACATATGCGCATGGAACCAGGGGACTTGACCATAAGGCACAGGAACTAGCACGCCTTAACTGACAGAAGCCGGGACCAAAGCGTGATGCTATCTTGATCCGGACATCTTGGAATTGTCTCATCCCGACTAATCATTACGAATATTATATCCTTTGCATTATAGACGTCGTGATTCGACTAATAAAGTCTACGACGTCCGAATTAGCGTCGTAGGACATTCATTTTAAGTCGTAAAGGAAAACGTAATTTACATTTTATAAGACGATAATAGTATTTAGAAATAAACGTATGATTGATTAGTACACGTCAATTTTTTAATCGCGAAGATTAATCCCTCGACATTTTAGACATCATTATTCGACTATTAGAGTCTACGATGTCCAATTTAGCGTTAATGGGTGCCCGTTCTAAATTGTCTTTTGATAACTCTTAACATTTGACGTTCGATTACCGAATCACTATCAAATTTTTAGGAGCTTAAGTAAATAACATGTCGAAGGCATACAACAATTGATTCCGCTATCGGGAATAGGCGTTAGCTCAGACGCACGTCATGAGGCGCTCTAAACATCAAACGCACCATCAGATGTGTTCATTTAGAAACATCGATTCGTTATAGAGACTATTAGATCCTTTGCACTATTGACATTGTTGTTTGACCACTGAGGTCTACGACATTCAAATCGGCATCATCAGATACTCGCTCTAAATCGATGATGGCTCATCATCGCGAACTTTAAGTCCTTTACTTTTCAACATCATTGTTTGGCCATTAAGGCCTACGATACTCGATTTAGCATCATCGGATATTCACTCAAGTCATGTTATAGAAAATAGTTTGAATAGTAGTATAAACGGTATTATTGAAGTAGAAATGTAAATGTGATAAGTAAAAGTTATATGTTAGCGATGTTAGTAAACGTTAGAAACGAAATAAAAAGGGGGGTTTTGACACCCTCAACGCATATGTTCTCGGTTTGAGTTAAGGCTCGCTCTTGTATCGACTTTGACACGGGGAGACTTCAGATATGTAGTTGAGTTAAGGTGTTCTAGAATAGGTTTTTAGTATCGATTTTAGTATAGGCTTTAGTGTAGCAGATTGTAGAAGTAATAAGGCTTTTGGATTTCGGAATTGCTAGTATAGAATGTTGTAAATAGGTTTTAGGATTTCGGAAATGTTGAACTCTAAAATGATCGCTCAATGTTTGTGTAACAACCCTAAATTTTCATGATCAAAATAGAAAAACAAAAACGGAAAACTCAAAGCCGTTACTCCGTACTTAGCTCACAAAACCAAGTGCAAGGTAAAAGCATAAAATAAAATTAAGATGAAATATAAATTCAATAGCTAATTTAAATAAAAATGTTGTAGCGGAAGTCTTAAGTCTTACAAAATCTAAAACGGGTTAAAACAGTCTCAACCGAAATCCAATATAAATATTAAATAGTACTAATCTACTACTACTATTACTAATACCACTAATGTACTACTACTACTAATCTACAAGAACTACTACTAATACTACTAATATTTTCCTACTACTACTACAACTAATCTACTGCTACTAATATTACTAATCTTCTCCTACTACTACTGCAACTAATCTACTACTACTAAGATGATGGGGACAAGGTGAATAGTGACTGGGATGATGACGATGAAGACAAAGAAGAGGGGTTCATTGAAGCGCACACCGATGCGGACAATGATAGTGACGATAATTAGCAAGTCTGTACTTCTTTGTATTTTATTCAGTACAAGTTGTAATTTATTTATTTGTAATTCGAAATTATTTTGTTAATCAATGAAATTCCTGGATTACCCTAAACTAATTGACTCTATATTTTAACTTTGCGCAAACATCTTTTGTAGACGTGATTATGGCATGTTGCAGTGGAATGGTTCCGTTGACGGGTAGCAATAGCCATGGTGACGCCACCCCTATGGAGGAGGACGTGCCTGTCGTCGAAGGTGTGGACGCTGTATAGAAAATCGGGGCGACGGTGTACGTGTCGACTTCAAAGCCCTATCTTTCACGACGAAAAGTGGATACCGCTACTTGGTGAGTTTCTGTTGTTAAAATATGTTTTTTTATATATTTTCACTCATTTGTCTTCTTAACATCCAAAATTACTTGTGTAGGTGGGATCACAACAAGTACTCTGATTTTTTGCCATGATTCCATAGTCACGACCTACGCTTCTACCCCTGGCGCCTACTGTAGCTGGACAGAGGTGCCCCAGAATGCTCAGGACGACATGTATATGCACTTCGCGGTAATTGCCTCCTCTGTCATTCTGAATTGTTCATTCCAAATCCATTCACACCACCTACTACTGTAAATTCACCATTAATAATTCATTTATACCTTTCACTTCACAACATTCCCCTTCTACAACACCTCATATCACTCTACAAAAAGAAAATCTCAAATCATTTCACCTCTCATATCACCACCATCACCAAAACACTTCCAAGAACTTATCGGTTCACATTCACAACTCTTGGTTCATGCAAGTTCTTCTATGTACAATTAATCAAAGCTTGAATTGAAAGTGAAAGAGCTAACCAATAGGTTTAAGGCTTTGGCTTTTAATTCTAACTCAAGAGATATGCATCGAGATCAATCTACGACCCCAAGACGACCTTCGTTGCGAAAGAAAGATGCTTGTTGGATTAAAACCCCTTGTGAGTATTGTGAGAACTATGGTCATGAGTCCAATGTTTGTCCTTCTAATGAAGGAATGTGCTACGAAGAATCCAATGAAGTGCAATTGTTTCATACTGTCAATCCAAGGCCTCAAAATTAAATGACCCTTTTTCAAACAAATAAAATCCCGAAACAAGGAAACATGTGCACCCATAGATCACTTATGCAAATCATGATGTGCAAAATTTGGGACCAATGAATCAAGGGGGAAAACAACAACAAATGCCCTTCAATTCAAACGATCTGTAGACACCCAGATTTGTACCTGATGGCTATTCAAGCATCCGACAAACACCTGATGATGATCGGACTGTAACACGATACGATTTTACGACTTTTCAAATTAATTTACTACTCGGAATTCAACATCTAGACGGTCTTAGTCGAGTAGTTACGGTCGTGTCAACAAAAATTAAAGTTCAGTAGACACCCAGATTTGGACCTGGTGGCTGCGTAAGTGTCCAGCAAACACCCGATGACGATTGGACTGCAACGCGACGCGGGTTCGCGATGTTCTAGATAATTTTTTATAGAACAGACCAAATAAATTACTCGGAAAAATTAAACTAACATCTTGGCAGCCTTAGTCGTGTCGTCACGGTCGCATAGACACTAATTAGAGTCAATTTTGACATCGGGACCCCGAGTCGGTCCTGAAACTCGAACCGAGTCAGCACCGCGCCAAGTGAACCCTGGGATGCACACCCGAGGCCCATTAAACACCACGGTGCTAGGTCAAAACCAGGGAAGACTTAATCCCGAAGCTTTGTATTATACACCCGCTTCTCGGTTTTGGAAAGTATCAAAATCGTATCTTCAAAACTCCGAGCACCTCACCTTGCGCGCCTGAGTCTTCACGCGCTTAAACCCAGGCGCCTGAGTTCTGTTGCGCCTGGGCTCAGGCGCCTATATGGATGACGAGGACAAAAAAACACCTATAAATACCCCCCTTCACCCCTCATTTCGACACAATTCAATGCTCTTCCCTCTTCACTCGTAAAGAGTTTCTCGCCAAGGGCTCGCACTCCGACACCTGAGACAAACGATCCACTCGATCGTAGTTCTGATAAAGCAACATCGACACTACTCCTCACCTTCGAGCACTCCACTCGATCACGAGGTGCCTGTGTTCGACTAGCCATTCTTAGTCCAGCAACGGAGTTCTGCCGGATTAGCCGCAGAACCATCCAGTAGAAGCGAAGCTCTGCCAGAATTGCCGCAGGAAGGGCCAACGATAACGGAACTCTGCCGAAACCACCAGGCAAGCTAGGAGGATCCGCCTTTCGAAGTCGAACCATCACTAGGTTGTCATCTAAAAAAAACTTTATTTTCTCGTACCTTTATTATGCATTACGATAACGTCAAACGTGGACACTAGGTCCACTATCCATACTAAAACACGTAACGTCCTAACTTCAACCGCAAACACCGAAATACACTAAATAGACCCGAGTAATTCCAAGATCCGTTCTCAACTATCTATGCATCGTTTCCCGTTTAGTGTATACTCCGAGGGTGAAACTCCTCACAACGTGATTTACTTACATTCGTATTTACAGTTTTTCATATGATTTATTGCTTTTATGACCTTATAATCGCATGCTAAATCACCTAACACGGAATTCAAAACTTAAAACAAGTAAAATTGAACAAAACGATGGTCGGGTTCCGTATTAGTCCAGGTGCTCGCCATGTACGGTTCGACGCATCCCTACTAATACCAAACCGGCGCATCTTAAGCAGAATACCAGGTAAGGTATATCACGAGAACGACTAATATCCGTATTATCACGTTAAAGCTGACTTGTTAATACCTATAATATTAGTACTCTCTACTCTCCAACAAACATCTTTTCATGGCCTGCTTGTCACGTGAAATCGCATACAAAGAATGTAAACACAACTACTTCGACGACAAAACCTACTTGTCCTTAAATAACCGACGTAGCAAAAAGGTATAGGGTGAAAACAATGGATGTTACAGTACTTCCGCCACAACAAAAGAACAAAGTTATCAACCCACCGATTTATTAGTGGGGGCCGCAATAGTGCGAGCAGGATTGGGTGTTGATATCTATCGGATGTTGGCTTCCCAATACGTACCCTCACCTCTTACTCAGAATCGATGGTTTCCGGATGTCCGAAACCATTGACAATGAGAGTCATTCCTGGCATGGAGTGCTTAAGGGTACAAGTCTTTATCTTTAGGTCCCGTGCCCCTCAACTTTGAGCCGGCTATGGATTAAAGTTGACTTGAACGGTTTCCGAGTCCCCATAATTGACTCGGTGGCGATTTCACAAATCGGCAACAAATTCAGTTCACTAAAAAGGTCGCCTTACCAAACATATCGGTCTTTAAACATTTACAACCACGACTCGATCGATTCCAAACGGAAACACGAGTGCTCGCACCTATCTAGTACAAGTCCGGATCATCGTCCGAATTGAGGTCTGAAACATCGCCCCGTACGCGAGATCGGACCGGCCCCCGACCGGGAGGGGGCCGCGTGGGTGGCCGCTGCCATACATTGAAAAACCGGGTCCATCCCGCGCGGGGCCCCGGGCGATGCGGACGAACGTCCGTAGTTTGGCGACTCCGCTGGGGATTTGGAAACAGGTTTCCAGCGGTGGTGTAACTTGAACGAGTTCGGTGAAGCTCATTTCCTAGTTCCTAATTGTGGTCACTACAAGTTTTGGCCCTAAAAAGCCCACCCTGACCAATATCAGGACCAATCAACCTCTTCGCGGTAAGATCCTTATGGACACGCGGAGGGATCCTCGGTTGACGCTCCGGCAGCCTATTGCGTACCTCGTGGGAATACTAAACGGGTAGTTCTGAGTGGACGGTATGACACTCGTCTCCCCAGATGATTTGTCAATACCTAAGCAAAGACTATTCGTGGGCGGTAGCCTACCCTAACCTACCCGTGTCAGCATCCTGTATGAGTGTATGCATTCCTAGTTATGTGTAGCGTGTTTGAACAACCCAAATAAAACACTAAAAATCTGGATTCAACCACGACAACATATTCAACCACACCCAATTCCGTTTTCGAAAAAGGTCATCTCCAAGATTGTTGTTTTAGCACCAACACTCCGGCCAATTCAAAATGACTTTCGAAAACCTTTAAAAAAGCACCGTCATCATGATGGATTTTTCAAAAGACCCTTCTTTTTTAAAAAAAAAACACCATCACTTTGACCAAAGTAAAACCCGTCAACAACGAATACCGTTAATACCACCAAAGCTCCCAATCAATGGGATCAAGGTACCTCAAATGGTTACATTTTATTTAAAAAAAAAAAAATTATGCACATACCGTTGATACAACCGATGCTTCAATTAATGAAGTCAAGGAATTCGAAACGGTCACATTCACAAAACATCATTTTCAAAACACCGTCACCAGACATCACGTTTTTTTGCAAACACCGCCTACACCATAAATGTCGAACTGGCTAATTAATAGTAGTTTCGATAAAAGCACCTCGTCATCATTTTCAAAACCGGATCCCTTAAGAACCGTGCTTTTTTTGAAAAAAAACACCGTTTACACTTTTGCTATCGTCAAATCATTGACACACATGTAGCAACACACTTTCACCTCACAGACGATGTCATCATGCCATCGTCACCCCAATTTTGAAAATCCTCCTTTCCGAAAAGAAACTTCCTTTACAAAAGCCCGATCATTTTTAAAAAAAAACAACACATCAAAACTCTTTAATCCTGAGCCGGGTTCGCGATCAACTCCTTACGTCGTATAACCGTGTGATGAACTGTCTATGTTAGTCTAGGGTCGCCTCTACCCGAGGTCTTACATTTTAAGTCGTCTCGTCTAGAAAGAGTCCTCTTTTAAATCTCACTCCTGAGATTTGTGTCAAATCGTCTCGCTCTAGAGACCTGACTCCATAAGGCGTTCCGCCGAATACACCGAGAGTCTAAAGCACCCGAGTCCCTAAGCTGACAGTCGGACGCACGCGCGAGTCAAAGGTCTCATTTTTGCGTCGCTCAGTTGCGAGCATTCCTCGAGTCCTTAAATCGTCTGGTGGATTCAGCCTCACCTTCAGTCCTGTTTCGCAGATCTAGAAATGTCCTCCAACAACAACACCGAACCACTCAACATAATGCTAGGGCTTGTTAAAGAACTCCAAAACAACATGGCGCAAGTAACTGCCGCCCATGACAACATCCTGCTCCAGCTCGGCAAGCTTGAGGGCGCGACCAATGGGACACGAAACCTCCCTCAGGTGGAGGTGGACGAGAAGCCCTTCATCCCTAAAGGCAGGATGAGACTCGGGTCAGCTAGGTTTGTCCCAGCCCTTGGAGAGTGCCTCTTCAGAAGCCTTACCGACCTAGGCATGATATACTCCGAGGCTCTTAGAATTGCCAACAAGGACTGGCAGTTATCACAGCTCGTCCCTTCTCCGGATCCACCTCGCAAAGCTCGGGGGGCGAATTGGGATCCGAGTGCCTACTGCCTGTATCATCAGGGTAGGGGGCAAGATACAGAGGACTGTGATCGCCTCAAACACGACATTTAGGACCTGGTGGATGCTGGAACTTTCCCTCTCGTGAAGACACAAACGTCACAACTTGCTACTGGCGAGACTAGTGATGGGGCAACCGCGTCTGTTGTGGTGAAGACAAGCGGCACCATCAAGGTGCTATTTCTTGGAGGGAGTCTCGATGCTTAGAGTGATAGTCATTCTTAGTCAAAGTCTAGTTCACCTTAGGGCCTAGACTAAAAATAATAATAATACTCCCTCTGTTTCATTGAAAGCTTGCATTTTTCCTTTTTCGTAAATTTCTTTGAAAGCTTCCACTTTCTTTTTTGATATCACTCTTCTCTCTTACATAAATGGCCCACCTACTTTACTCTCTCTCTACTTTTGAATATTTTATTATTGTCCTTAAAAAATGTGCCCTTTTTGAAGTGGAATCTTTCAATGAAATTGGGGGAGTAACATTTTTTTTTCCTTTTCGAGTCATGGAGATGCGAGGGGACATGTCCTCCACCTCCCCCAACATACTTAGTCACGGGCATCTAGTCCGTCTACTATTTATCAAACTCGACTTCCCCGTTACCAACAACGCAGCCGAATACGAAGCCTCCCTAATAGGACTAAAAACAGCCATATCTCTAGGAGTTAAAAACCTTAGAGTGCACGGGGATTCATCCCTAGTAGTCAACCAAGCCACGGGTACCTGGAGGGTTTATAGCGAAAGCCTAACTCCTTACCAAACCAAAGTAGAAACAATATCCCGGGAATTCACCAAAATCGACTTCATACACATACCTCGCGAAGAAAACCAATGCGCCGACGCCTTATCAAAACTAGCCTCACTAATAAACATGTTCGACCATCTTTTCTCTATGCCTATCTGCGTAGAGAGAAGCGAACAACAGGCCTACATCCATAACCTCGAAACCGACGATACCTACGAGGAACCCTGGAACAAAGCAATCCTAGACTTTAAAACTAACGGGTCATATCCACCCAACACAAACACCAAAAACAAATGAGCCCTACGAATACAAGCCGCCCATTACGTCCTGAATCAAGGACTATTATACAAACGAACCCCACAAGGAGTCCTTCTTAGGTGCATAAACAAAACCCAATCCGAGAGAGTCATGGAAGAAGTGCATGACGGAGAGTGCGAACCCCATATGAGCGCACACCTACTAGCCCGAAAAATAATGAGACTGGGCTATTACTGGATTTCCTTAGAGGCAGACTGTCGACGTCACGTTCGTCACTGCCACAATTGCCAAATATTTGCCAACGTCCAACAGCTACCGCTATATCCTCTCCATACTATAGCCACACCCTGGCCTTTCTCTACTTGGGGAATTGACATCATAGGAAAGGTACACCCATCCGGGACCGGCGGAAACTTCTTTATTCTAGTGGCCATCGATTATTTCACCAAATGGGTAGAAGCCGCTTCTTACACCGTACTAACCTCAAAACAAGTAGTCCAATTCTTACAAAATAACATCATCTGCCGCTATGGCATACCTCACGAAATCATCAGTGATCAGGGGGCTCACTTCAGGGCTGACACCCAAAAATTCCTCGACAAATACAAAATCCAAAGACACAAGTCCTCACCCTATAGACCTCAGACAAACGGGACCGTAGTAGCAGCCAACAAAACCATCACCACGATCCTTAAGAAAATGATAGACAATTACCAGGATTGGCCAAGCAAAATCCCCTTCGCCTTATGGGGGTACCGAACGTCCTACCGAACACCCACCGGAGCCATACCATATTACTTAACCTACGGTTCCGAAGCCGTGCAACTCGTGGAGTTAGAAATACCGTCACTAAGGATACTAGCCCAGAGCGATATTCCCGAAGAAGAATGGGATCAAAAACGATATGACGATCTAGTACTCTTAGACGAGCGTAGGATACACGCCCTATCCAACGTACAAGCCTACTAACAACGTATACAACGAGCCTTTAATAAACGAGTGAAATCTAAAAACATACATGAGGGAGACTTAGTAGTCAAATCCAGTAGAGCACCCCTTCCCGTCGATCCCAGAGGGAAATTCAAACCAAACTGGGCGCCGTGATCCTCACCGACCTAGACGGTCAAGAGTTCTCAACCCCAACCAACATGGATCAACTCAAACGATACTACCCATAAACATTCTAACAACCACATCCTGATCTCCGTATTAGGGGAAAACCCATCCAAAAGAAAAAAACAAAGCAAATTCGCATTGATAATCGACATAATGAATCTAAAGCAAAATCACTCACATTTTTTTTAAAAAAAAAAAGAATTACGAACATGGTTTGATTCCGTCAAAAAGCGGATACATAGGCAACCCTCCTTCGGGTACAACCAACTAAACAACAAACAAAAAAATTGATTACTCGATTCACGTACAAACCGGAACTCCTATGTACATTCCAATTAACGAGTGATTTAAGTGACGAAGCACAAACGACGAGCCGAGGACGGGGTGAAAACCCGAAAGGCACCTCGGGTAAAATGAAGAAACGAGTTGCGAGCCGTCGTCCAAAAAAAAATTACGAGCCGAGGACGGAGTGAAAACCCGAAAGGGCGCTCCGGGCAAAATGAAGAATCGAGTTGCGAGCCGTCAAAAAAAATATAATAAAAATGGTGAGCCGAGGACGGAGTGAAAACCCGAAAGGGCGCTCCGAGCAAAATGAAGAATCGAGTTGCGAGCCACCACAAAAAAAATATAGAAACAATAATAATGTGCTTCTCATTAACAATAAAATTAAGTTAAGTCGAGCCTTTTTAGAGGCCTTTACATCAAGCATTTGAAACCCGGCTATTCCGGAAAGAGACAACGTGTCAAAACTCCACAAAAACTAGTACTAATATGTCACATAATATCAACTAATAGGACATAATATAAAACGGCTGAACTCTACCGGTCCAACTTCCGATACCCGCCACCATCCGGGCAAGCTTGTTCGGGTCTTTCACCATTGATCCCTCATAATACAAGCCTCCACAGCCCTAGCCAAAGGCAAGTTCAGCCAACCCTGTTTCTTCTCGTCACTGGAACCTTCAACATGAGTCTCATCAGTCTTGGCCCGTATAGATGAACTGACGGTACTAGGATCAGTAACGTTGTCTTTGGTCAGGCACTTAGTGGCATTTCTTCGAGTCGCCTCCTCGTTCCCTAGTGTCGTTGTCTTCCTAACTTTCGAGTTGCTCTCTCCTGATTGGTTTTCACAAACCCCCCGCCGGACGGAAGCAATGTCGGTCGGTCGGACGCTCTCAATGACAACGGGACGCGAAAACCTCTGTTCCCAAGACACCCTAAACTCCCTAAACGAATTCTCTGTTCGTGAGTCGAACCTAGAAATACCCTTAGCAGTCTCCGAAGTGGCTGGTTTAACACCCATTTGATTCGACAACACGCGCGGATAAATCTAAATTGGATCCCACATGGATAGTATTAACAAGCCTCGGTCGAAGACGAAAAAGGAAACCCGGTATGCACACTGATGTTCCACCATGGGACATACCACCTAATGATCGACTGCCCTTCAGCCAAATAGGAAAGCCACTCCTCTTCGGTGTGACCCTCGCTCCACACCCGCACCATCTTCCGGCCCGTGAAACCCCTATAATTAAAACCCTTGAAACCCCGGGGAAGGTCGACCAAACTAAGCTGCTCCTGTAGCCAAACCTGCACGAACCACGACAATACGTCACACCTTCAAACCGGAACAAAAAAAAAACCAAGAAACAAGGAAACAGGACACTCTAAGCACCTCTAAAATGACCCTAGAACCCTTAAAAGGTGCCTCATGGAGCCGAGCACGAGCATCGAGACCTAGAATAAGCTCACCCAAAATAAGCAAAGAGGGTGATCGTTCATGGTCCATTCCCATCACAACATCCAGAACCCGAGGATTACCCCAACCATCACGCGTCCTCGCATCCTCGAAAAGATAATAATAAGCCACTGCGATGTTGAAGGCACGCCTACATGCTAGAGCCAAAACATCGTAGGAATCAGACTGTGAGAATATCCTAAAGAGCAACTCTAGATCAATGCCATCTCTACCAAGGAAGACTTTAGCCTCCTCCAACGAATAAAGGTCCAAAAAATGACAAAACCGCTCTACATAAGCATCATCTCTCGAAGGCACACAAGGCCGAACCGAATTCCACCCACCTATAGCATCTAGCTCTTTGGGGAGAGGACAAATTTTACCCCCAGGAAAAGCAAAAACATGGCCTTTTGAGTCCCAAAAATTAGAGCATGCTAATAAGAAGTCATCTTGTATCTTGACTTGACTCAGTGCAACGATCATTGACAAACCGTCATTTGAACAAACCTCGGAGATGCATTTCTTAAAATAACCCGCCCACTCGGTTAGGAGACTTCCGAAACCTGACATGACCCTGAATATGGATATTCTAGACCCTATGGATATTCTAGTATGTCTAAAACAAGCACCCACAACCCGTATATATAGCCCTAATCCCACAACAATTAGGAAACAACAAAAAAATTCCATAAACAGGGCTTGAACCGCCCAGGCCCAGGCGCCCAAGTCTCCAGCCGCCCGAGCCCAAATGACCCGGAACCCGAAAGCCTTAGCCCAGACGCCTATCCCTAAGAAGATAACCTCTCAAGCGACCCAAAAATAGAGACGTCGATCCCGTGTTGTCACCATAACTACTACCTGACATCTCGGACGTCGGGAACGACCTCCCGAAGTCACTAAAACACTTTCCGGAGACCGAAATACCCATGCAGGAGCTGCAAGGACACTTTTCACCTGTCGGACACACCAGACTTAGGCGTCTTTTCATTTTTTTTCTTTTAGGGGGATAAGCTACCTCACCTAAGTGTGTTGTAGCCTTTAACGGTTATTGTCAAGTCGCGTCTGTAGCCTAATAAGGCATTGTTATGAGTATGCAAAAAGTGGTCTCACTTTTTTTCAAAAGTTTCCTGGATTTTAGTTTCGACCTCGTTATGAATGTCAAAACAACTACACTCGTCTTCTAATACACTCGGTCAGAGGACATTAACGCCTTACATCTCGCCCGTCTCGAGTCAAAACATTTTAATCGACGTACTATCTGATCCGATTCCTGGCCCAAACTAATGCATTTTAAAACGTCCGAAAAATTGTTTTCGTACTCTCGTGCAACTCCAACGTATCCTAAACTAAGATTAAATCGCAAATAAATGAACGCGAAGTGATTACTTGTTAATCTAGGTAAACAACTCACCAAACGAAAACACAACACTAATCCAACAAATTCAAATACTAAAAATCTCAAGAAAATATACAAAACATACAAAGTCATACACAAATCGAGTTTATAGACTAGGGAGGACCCCTAGAAGCCGCACCAATGGCTATCACGAGCTCTCCAAGGTTGTCAGCCAAACCTAGGTCCTCTAGAACAAAGGTAGAAGCGAGACTCACAACCGTCCAGCCCCGACAAAATATCTAAGGTAGTCAACTCGGAAATTCCTCCAACATCCTCGGTAGCACCCGTGACGTGACCCGTAGCCTCAGCCCCAGCCTCTCTCTCCCTCTCAACCCGATGCCTAGCCTCACCCTGCGCGGAGGTCTCGCCCTGAGACCGAGCCAGCCGCTCCTTAAGTTGAGCAATCTCGTCGGCCCGAGATTGCAGGAGCTGTCGTGCCTTAGCCGCTTCCGCCTCAACCTTGGTCACCCGAGTCTCCAACTGTCCCACCATATCGGGAATGTCCTGCAAGCATAACCCGCAGTTGAGGAAAACATACAAACAATCTAAGAGCCAACCCTAGGTACACACACTTGCCGATCGTGTGCCCGGAAGCAGTTGGCGGCCTGCCACAACCGCTGATGGCAAGCCGACGAAACCTGAAAGGTGAAACCATGAAAATTAGCCAAACCAATCCTAACTCTTAGAACCCGAACCCTAAACAGAAACTGAAACTTACCCGGTATACCCGGTCACGCCACTCCATCCCAGCCTCCATCTCCTTGGCTAAACACGGGGGGAGAGGCTCAGTGAAAGCAACTTCAGCTGCATCTACCCTAAGCAGCATCAAGGGGAAGTCTGGAGGCTGAATAGCATCAGCCGGGTCGGCCAGCTGAGAGAGAAGCAAATCGGCCAGTTATTGTGTGTCAAATTTGGACCCTTTTTCCCCTCATTTAGACCCGTTTTTTCCCCGTTTTGCGAGACTAAAGTGTGATTATTGCCTTATTTTGATTATTTCTCGCATTAGCGTCCCTCTTGTGCGTTTTACGTGTTTTTGGTAGTTTTTCTATCAATTTTGATAGGATTTGGCGCCGAAAGCATGATCAAGCTTCTACGAGCACAAGAGAGGGGAATACCGTCCGAAAAGCAAAGCACACAACTCAAAATCCAAAGTCCAAACCCAAGAGGTGAAACCTTGAGCAAAAAGGGAAAAAATTATAGTCCATTGGGCATCTTCACCGGAGAGGTCAAACTTCAAATGAATATATCTAGAGTTCTAGACCTCAGATCGAAGCGATTCTAATTGGAGGTGAAAGCTTATCTTCTTAGCTTTCCAACGACATATCACACGTCCCAATGGGAGTTCAAAAGTCATCGGGCAAAATTTCACCCTATGAGAATTTGACCGGGCGAAGTTTCGCCGGACGGTTTTCCTCCCTAAATTGCCATTTCGGACAAAAAAGTTCACCGGGCAAAATTTCACCCTACAACATTTTGACCGGGCGAAATTTCACCTTACGAGATTTTGACTGGGCAAAACTTTGCCCGACGGTATTTCGGCCATATTGGAGAGAACCCGCAGGGCAAAACTTCACCCTATGAAGACTCATTGGGCAAAGCCTCACTCAAAGGGTAGAAGTATCACTAATGGGCAAGAATTAGATTATGGGCTTTAAGATTGTGTAACCCATTAAGGATTAGTATATATAGAAAACCTAGGGTTTCATTTCTAAGTGAGCCTTTAGTGTGCCTCTTTAGATTAGAGTAGTGTAGTGGATCTCCATAGTAGTAGTAGTAGTAGTTCACATAGTAAAACTCCATAGATTTAGTAAACTTTCTTAGTTTTAGATTAATGTACTCAACATTCGACAATCAAGTTCTTGTACTAGTTGAAGATTTGGGTTTTTATGTTGAAGATTGAAGAGTTTTGCAAGGATTGGTGACAAAGTTCTTGTATTTTCTCTTCCAAGATTCAATCTTTATGTTAATCTTCATCTTCATCCTTTAGTTTTCTCCATTGTTGGTAGTTTCTTTCCTCTCCCTTTCTCCATTAATTAGTTTTGTCTTTAGCTTCTTGTTAATCTATTGTTAGCCTTGTCATTTTTATGTTAGTGTAATTTTTCATTGTTTGTTTGTTTTTCTCTCTCCTTAGTTTATTTCTCCATAGTTTGTGTGTTTGTTTATTTTCCTCTTTATTATTGTTTGTTAGTGTAGTTTCCTTTATTGCGTTAGATTAATTATTTCTCCTCTAGTTTAAGCATGTTTAGTCTTTCTCCTAGTCTCCTTAGTGTTAGTTTTATTATGGGTAGTGAATAGATTTTAGTTAGGGGGCTAGGGGAGGAGGAATTCTAGATAACATGGATTAAGGATTCTTGTGATTGAATGCACTTGGGTTGATTTGTCTATTTTGGAATTGTTGTATGCTTGTCGACTTTACTTGATCAATTTAGTTGACTCGTATTCACCCTCGTCAATATGGGGAAACTCGGGGCTTGGGTAATTCCGACTTAGTGACCTAGCTTCTTCGTCGCGAAAGCGAGTCTTAGTGAGGTCGGGTGTAGAGACCGAATGGTGACCCATCCCTTATCAATTGTGTATTGTTTGCTTATTCGTTGTTTTTGTATCCCGTTTCCGATTCCCCATCTCCCCCTAACACTTTTCCTATATTGACTTTCTTTTCAGCTATTAGATCGACCACCTTAGTCTAGTTTAATTACCTCAAACCCCCCTTAGAACCCAAACGTATTTAGACATTTACTCGACCAACTTTACGAAGACCGTCCCTTTGATCGATCCTGACCTACCACTACTACATTAGTTAGGTTAGTCGATGTTAAAAATATTGTTTGATCGTGCGGGTCGCGATGCCCGCGCATCACCAGTCAGGAGCAAGTAAAAACTAGATGATACAAACTTTATAACCAAAGATTAAGCTCTTACCACGATGCGGTGGCAAGTTAGCCGCTGGCTAACATGGGACAGATAGGAGGCACTAGGCACCATGAGCGCATCACCTCCTTCTCCATCCCTACCCTCGAGGACCTTTGCGGTGATCGATGGTCTAAACATGGTCCGGGGAGGATCAACCGGCACCCTAAAGTCGTCATATAAGCACTGACGCACCAACCGCTCGCCCAGATACCAAACCGGGCGAAACAACGCAAGAAGGAGCATCCTCCTATAGCTTAGAGGCCTCAACTCCGCAGCCACGTACTCCGGCACACCCTCAAAATTAGCCCAAGGATGGGCCACATACTACACAAACAAAACTAGCATCTCAATAAATTCTAAACCTTGGGGGCTACTAAATAAAACAGGCTATAAAGAGAAAACTCACATCCTCGAGGCGTAGCTGGTTAACCAGCACGTTGTCCGACGGGTAGTGGCCGATTGTACTCTTAGGTTGAGCCAACCTCCACTCGATCCTCGCCGGGAATCTTGTCGGATGAACTAGCACCATTTTAGGTGCCAAACAAAGGAAGTAGGCATAGATCCAAGCCTGCAAAATCCCAAAACACCTTTAGCGAAACTAAGTCAAACTAAGTAGAACTCAAAATACAAAGACGGGAATAGCAACTAACCTCCAGTACAAGGCATGGGCAAAGCTGAGGCCGACTTCACCTCCAACGGCCTCACCATGACTTGCAAGTAGCGAGTCATCTCCGTGAAAGCCGCGGTTACCCAATCAAAACGTCCTAGCTGAGCCAGATCAGCTAGGAGAGGCAAAATCCTAGTACTAAACCTCTCGCCCTTATCCGAGAAGTGAGTCGATCCTAGGAAGTACCACAACCATAACCGGACATCCCGCTCCGACGTGTTGGGTACTCGACCCTCTAACACCGCCACCTGCTCAAAGTGATCAGTTATGTACGAACTCATCAAAGCATGAGGCGTACTGTAGGCCTCACGCTCCAAACAATCTCCGATGAGGCTCCGCACCTCATCATAATCTAGGGCCCTCAGCAGCCCACCTAATCCTCTCCGGACCCCAGGGCAAACCGGTAATCACCCCGAAATCCTCCAAAGTCATCCCGACCTCCCCAAAGGACATGTGGAAGGTCGAAGTAGTATCATGAAAGCGATCTACCATCGCTCTAATCACCATAACGTTGCACTTAGTCTTGCAACCCACTAACAGGACCCACTGCTCGACCACGGGACGTAGAGCGGTCCTCGCGATAATTCCCTTTGCCGCGGGGGTCAACTTTTGAGAATAAATCTCAAGGCATGTCGTAAAGCCCGAGAAAGTCCTCATCGGACCTAGGGACTACAAACCGAAGCAATACAAGTATAAACAAAACAAACCAAACACAACCGAAACCGAATTTCAAAACCTAAAAAAGGCATAAGATAAATACTTACCAGGCCCCGCACGGTGCGGTAAGAAATGTGTAAGTCGGGACGAAACAACAACTGGTGACCGTCCCAGCCCCGAACCGACTCGGGATCCTCGTAGGCAATCTCCTCGTTCTCCGCTACGGGAACCGGGACATGGGCTCTCCTAGGAACCGTCTCGGGAAGCCTACGTTTCCTCACCCTGTCAAAGTCGGCCTCGTTTATGGCCCCCGGATCACGACACAGAGATGAAATGCTCTGTCGTCTCCTACAAATCCCGCGGGGAGTCAGTGAGCTCGTCCCGGCGGCCTCGCCGCTAGTACCAACCGAAGGAGCTCCCTCGGGACGCTCGATATCACCTCTAGCTGCAAAACACGAAAAACCCATGCCTCAAGTCAGGCTAAAACAGCTTAAACAGGTCAAAATAAGGTCAAAATTTCGAATAAGGATATTAAAATTCCGAAAGGGCCGCTATTACCTATTTTCGATCTCAGTCACAATGGAAGTGGTTTCGGGAAAATCCGACATCTTTACGACACCTTTTAGTCCGTCGTAAGTCACACAAAACCTCACGGAAGGCCCTAGAGGCCATTCTAGCTCATAAAAGTCGACAAAAAAGCTACCCATATCATCACAAACACTAATCAAGCAAGATTATGTAAGAGAAGTACGGGAGTATTCGGGAAAACGACTCCTAACCCTAGCATTTCGAACCTATCACTATAGGGAGCCATTGTCGTACCTCGAAATCCCCTATTCAACTTGTAACTACCCTAACGAGCTCTAATCGACCTTAATTTAACAATGGGATTAAGCACAAGCATCAAAACTTAGCAAATTAAAAACACCTAAATCGATTTTCTAGTGTTTCAACAAAACAAACTCACAATCAACCAAATCAAGCAAAACCGACAATAAACGAGCAAAGAACACTTACCCGGAGTCGACATTCTCACGTATGACAGAAATTGAGACGGAAATCGAGTAGAAAAATCGAAAAGGTGATATAGAGGCGAAAGGGGTGACGCGTTCGAATTTTGGGACGAATGAAACGATACCCCCAACCTTCGCTGACTTGAAGAAAACCCGACCCACAAGAATCCGACCGCTTCAGGTGACGCGCCCAAATCCTGAACCGCTAGGATCTAGGCGCCTGAGGATTGAGGCGCAGATGTACGCGCGTCTGAGAAGTCCAACACAGACCAAGACAAAACAAACGAGGCTTAACGCCCAATATGCACGAAACATGCACCCTTTAAAACAAGCAAACTAACGACGACAAAGCAATTACTAATCGATACCGATAAAGCACGCCCGTAACAAGAGCGAAAATAAAACGAGCATAAGAACCACGCTTAGCGAGAACGCCGCACTCGAGCACGCAATAAAACGAACCAAACAAAGCCAACCTAAGCAAACTCCGAACAAATCCCAAATGCGTAACAGATCAAAACAAAGCAAAGCAAACCCGAACAAAATAAGACAAACCCGCAAAGCAAATGCCACTTAACTAAAACGAATAAACAACGGCAATTTTAATTCGAGCGGATACTGACACGCTCGAAGGAGTCTTATACCTCCACAGCAATTTTAATTCGACCGGATACTGACACGCTCGAAGGAGTCTTATACCTCCACAGCTTTTTTAATTCGAGCGGATACTGACACGCTTGAAGGAGTCTTATACCTCCACAGCAATTTTAATTCGAGCGGAAACTGACACGCTCGAACGAGTCTTAGACCTCCACAACAATTTTAATTCGAGCGGATACTGACACGCTCGAAGGAGTCTTATACCTCCACAGAAATTTTAATTCGAGCGGATACTGACACGCTCGAAGGAGTCTTATACTCCACAACAATTTTAATTCGAGCGGATACTAAAACGCTCGAAGGAGTGTTATACCTCTACAGTAATTTTAATTCGAGCGGATACTGACACGCTCGATGGAGTCTTATACCTCCCAACATTTTTTAGCCCGAGGGATCATAAGCATCCCGAAGGCGATTGTTCGAGTGGATACTGACACCCTCGAATATTTTATCTTGTTTCATTTTGTCTAAGGGGTCATAAGCATCCCGAAGGCGATTGTTCGAGTGGAGACTGATGCCCTCGAACATTTTATCTTGTTTTATTTTGTCCAAGGGGTCATAAGCATCCCGAAGGCGATTGTTTGAGTGGAGACTGACACCCTCGAACATTTTATCTTGTTTTGTTTTGTCCCAGGGGTCATAGGCATCCCGAAGGCAGCTGTTCGAGTGGAGACTGACGCCCCCGAACATTTTATCTTGTTTTGTTTTGTCCAAGGGGTCATAGGCATCCTAAAGGCGTCTGTTCGAGTGGAGACTGACACCCTCGAACATTTTATATTATTTTCGTGTCCAAGGGGTCATAAGCATCTCAAAAGGCAATTCATTAAGTTTGAGGGATCATAGGCATCCCGAAGACAAGTGTTCGAATGGAAGCTGACACATTGAACATTTTCTCCCACATACACGCTTGACGCGTTACACACACACACATGATAGATAAGCGCGGACGGATTCTTGAGCATCCGAAAAGGCAAAACACACGAACAAGAAGAACCTAGAACAAGATGACAAGCACTGGCCCGGGCCCAAGCAAGCAACCACAGGCAAAGACGTCAGGTATGGTTTCTAAACTTCAGCTGGCGAGCCTCAACACGTTGTCTAACGGACTTAAAGTGGCCCGACCGGACGGCCACCAGGTCTTAATCCTCGATTGACATGGGTGGCTATACTTTGACTTTTGCCTTGTCCAAGCCTCAGTCAAAGTGGGGGCTTCTGTAGACACCCAGATTTGGACCTTGTGCCCGCAGAAGTGCCCAGCAAACACCCGATGACGATCGGACTGCAACGCGACGCACGTTCGCGATGTTTTAGATTGTTTTCTATAGAACGGACCAAATAAATTACTCGTAAAAATTAAACTAACATCTTGGCAGCCTTAGTCATGTCGTTACGGTCGCATAAATACTAATTATAGTCAATTCTTACACCGGAACCCCGAGTCGGTCCCGAAACTCGAACCGAGTCAGCACCGCGCCAAATGAATCCCGGGATGCACAACCGAGGCCCACTAAACACCACGGCGCTAGGTCAAAACCGGGGAAGACTTAATCCCCAAGCTTTGTGTTATACACCCCACTACAACAAAATAACCCTTTTACGACAATTATTTCGTGACGATTGAAAAATCGACACAACTAACCTACAATTACTCATATATTAAACCACTTATCCTACCAAATAAAAATCGACACTAATTATCAACTTTAAACTATGGCTTAATACCCCTAATTACCGAAATAAATCTTTAAAGTATTAAACACCAAACACTGTTCGATAATTACGAGTATTTCATATGCGCTCCCTTCATCTTCAGTATATGAAACCCTAGAATGAACAAATCCCCAATTACATCTTCATCTTCTCCCAGAAATTGGCTTGAATCGCTGCTTATCAATTCCCTATTCAAAAACGAGTTGCTGTTATGCTGGTGAAATGGTCCTCGACGATTGCTGTTTCGTTTATACATCACTTATTATGGTACAATTTATTGCTTATTATTGTGCTAATATCTTTCAATTTGATTATATCACTATGAAATGAAGTTTTATTGCATAGTTTAAGGGTTTAATTTGTTTCGTTTATATGGATGTCATTTGTGTCACATTTGATTCATTCACCTGACACGAATGAGGCATCTGATATCAACAAAAACTGTAGTTAGCGCAACATTCAGCCTGCAACACAAAGTCAGGTCTACAATTATATTGAATGCAAGGTTAATTTGTATCGACTTCGGGCTGTGAAGAATAGGGTACAGAAGATGCGTAAGACAAACTAGGCTGGAAGAGGGTGTGAATCAGACTGTATTTTACTCTCTCAGGCAACTTCGATACCTGATGCAATTAGGGGCTGCAAGAGGTTGCTTTGGTATTCTGTTTGGATGGGGAAAGAAAGATACAGGCCGATTTGGTATTCTTCATACCAGACCTTCATTTAATGCTTATTCTCCGGCTGTTACTATGCTTGATGCAAGAGGCTGTAGTTTAGTAACGAAATGAGGTGTGTACTTTTCTAATGAAACACAATTTGAATGTATTCATGACTTTGAGGCTATGGTTTCGTGTTTGATGCAAGGTCGCGGCTCTCGAACTCGTAAGCAAACAAGGAGGCTGCTTAAATAGTAATTACTCAGTCCTCATTTTATGTCAATGGAAGTTGTTATTGTTTAATGGAAGTTCGTGATTTTTTTTGCTTAGACATACCGCATTTTCCGTGATACAAAAGCAATCTATGGTTGAGATCAAATGAAGGTTTCATAAAGTGGAGACTGGGCAGGCTATAAACGCAGACTGCTCTTGTAATGCCAGCCTGCGGTTTTGTTTAATGACGATTTGTTGCTGTCCATATTCATTCCTTTTGTTGATTGCTTATTAGATTAGATTGCATTGTATGTGTATCTGACTGATCTCACTTTCTGCTTCCTACAGTTGCGTGATGAGTCATGGTTTAATAGTCCCTTAATATATACAACTTGGCAAAGGTTTTTACTTATCTATGAGAAACAGTTGGCAGCAGGCATCTAATGGAACTGTTTTTGTCTCTATCTGTTAATATACGCCCTAACTTTTTGCAGTTACTGTAATCCCCTAAAAATTCTAGCGCGATACAGTGACGGAAACACTGTAGAGTCGGGATTAAAACACACAGGACTATGTCTTAATAAATTAAATTGGTAAAGTCAAACATGCGCCATACATAAAAATGGCTAAAATATAAAACAATCCATAAAAAGGTTAACAATCCTCAAGACATGATTATAAAAAAAATCAGCAGGATCCAAGACTGCTCGCTAGCACACACCCACCGGAAAATAAACACGTATACCTGCCATGTTAAAACATAACAGCCACAATCAGTGGGGAGTAACGTCAACGTTCTCCCAGCCGTATAACAGGATTTTAAAACAGTAATTACTAATATAGGAAAATAATAAAAGTGGAAAACATTAAAACAGCGTAATAAAATAAGCTTTAGCGTAAAACAAATTAATTAAAAGGGTTGCCGAAGAAACATAAAGATATTTGCCAACCTGCGCCAATTTATATCGATAATAAATAAAATAATCAAAATGGCGTTATGGATAGGATTAATGTAGAATCTAGACTTTCACTAGGATAATACTAAAAACTAGTTTCGAGAACTGTAGACTTAACTCATAACAGAATCCAGTCTCTAACTAGGCAACTCAACTATAACAGGACTGCGTGCAGCGAGGTCCTGGTTTAAGTAGTGTACACCCCTCCTGGATACAAACCATATCCAGTTCAACCCGACGCGACTTATACGATGCGATATCTAAGTTTAAGGTAAATATACACTCTCCTGAACACAAACCATGCTCAGTTCAACAACCAATGCGCCCCATAAAGACACACCAGCCTTACAGTTGATGGCAAAACGTACATCCCAGACTATATTACTCTAAACCCACACTTGTCCTTATTCCATAACTCCAAAACAAAGCCATTATCGATATTTAAAAGATGTATTCATCATAAACAATATGAGGATAAAAGAAGTAAACATTTATTTTCTAAAAGAGGAAACTTTCTATTTTAGGAAACTTCTATTTTAGGAAACTTCTATTTTTAGGAAACTTCTATTTTTGGAAACTTTACTAAAAATAGCATCATACCAAAGTAGTGAAAATATTAGTTCATACTAATACCACATTTTAGTAAACGATATAGATTTATAAAACTAATACTTTCGGCCTTAATGATATTAATTATTAAAGTAAGAACATTTGATTTTATGAAATTATTAAAATATCGTATAAGTGTTATAAAATGATTAGAAACATCTTAAATATTTTAATATTACTAATTAGGGTGTTTTCAAAAGTTATAAAGCTAAAATTCCCTAATTATTATTAGTTTCGACGGTAAATTATAAATAGGATTTTACGGCAAACATCAAATTAAATATTTGAACGTCTTTATTTAACCAAACCAACAAATACATTTAGAGTATGTTAAGGGATGATTTAACTCCTAAAGTTTCAGATTTAAATACTTTCAAAATTGCTGGAAAAATAATTCTTTTAGTTAATACGAAGCATTTAACGATAAATCACAATTTGTCCGAAAATCAATATTTATTAATTAAAGACTTTAATAAATAGTAAAAAAATTACATAAAATAGTTAAATTATATTTATGGACATTCTGTCCAGAAAAGAAAATTTCCAGAATTCTAAAAACTCGGTTTTTAAACCGTTTTCTCGTTAATCGTCCAATCTCGACAATAACGATTAGTAAAAATAGTAATTACAAAACGATTTAAGTATTAATATCCAAAAATTATTATTACACTTTTAAAATCCTGATTTTACAGAATATAATTTTTCCAGATTTTTCCAAAATCCAGATTCAACAAATTTTAACAAAACCGTCATTTAAACCCGTTTTCGCAATTAACGATTTTATTAATAAACCTATCGTTCCTAACATTTTATTAAGGCACTAAAAATCATAATAATACATTTTAATATGAAATCATCAGAATCATAATTTTTCCTAGATTTAAACCAAAGACCAAAAATCGAGAATTTAAACAACAAACACGGTTTTAACGATAAACGATGATTTAAAGTGATTAATTAATTCATCCACTTAACAATTCCGAAAAATTATGAAAAAAATCAGATAATTCTATTTCACCAGAAAGTTTCACCACGTCAAAAATCAGATTAAAATAAAATGTTTAAGTACTAGAACTAAAAATCGGTTTTTAATCGTTTTTGTCCGAAAACGATAATAATTCAATAATCGATATCAAAAAATATTAGAAAAATACTAAATTACTAAAAATCATCAAAAACGACATTTTTCCAGAATATAAACATATATTACATGTTTAGGCCGATTATTACGATTTTACAAATTAATATAACAATTTAATCGTTAATCTCGTAAAAGCGATAAAAATATCGAAACATGCAAAATTTCAACTTTAAAATTTTTTCCAGAATTCGTGACATACATATATTGCCAAAATAAAATATAAAAAAATATATACATGCAAATACTCAATTAAAATCTTGAAATACCGAGTAACATCGACGTTACCTCTACTCCAAGTCTGAATCAACGATGTATTCGTCGGCTTCGGGATCGTCCAAAAATCCTACCAACACGTGAATCATGGCAGAAAAATACCATGAGAAAACTAAAAAAAACAAGGTAAAAATTGATCGAAAATGATGTCGATTAATACCTTAACGAAGGAATCGGGAAGAGGATGATTATGACGATAAGAATGATGCGATTGGGACTAGAAATGGAGCAAAAATTTGCCTAGAATGGCTGAGGGACACACGGCCAAAAGAGAGGAGAAGGGAGTGATGAATATTTTTGGTGAATGTAAAAGAAATGAATGTAGAGAGTAAGGGTGGAGATGGGTGATACAACACTTAAAGGAGTAAGCATGAATTAAGGCTTCAAAAAAAAGGAATACAAAAGTGTACCTAGACCATAAGTTGGCCGGCCAAATGGGATAAGAGAGGGAGTAAGAAAAGCTTTGACATAAATGCTACAATGAATGAAAATGATTTATCTTATGATTACGTTTTAATGTGATAAAATGAATCGTTTAAATAAAATGTAATAAAACTTGTGACCAAGAGCTTAGTCGGTCCAAAATGTGAGAAAACAGTCTCAAATAATTTATAAGTTGATAAAAAGTATAATCGTAAAATAGTTAAAGGCATTTCAAAGTAATTCGAGTAAACCTCGCGTAAGAAAATAATTATTCGCGAAGCTTCGTAATAAAATCATAAATGGCTTGTTTTTAGTAACTAAAATATATCTTAGTAAAAAAAAATATTCCATAAACGTATTCAAACATTTTTAGGAAAAAGAAATAACTTAAATCCAAGCTTAAAAGTGTCAATTCGGAGAGAAATAGAATTCCTCGCGGAAAAATTACTTAGTTTACGAAGAAAATCAAATAAATAGATGTAAAAGAATTAAAATCTTTTAAAATAAAAATAAATATCATTAAACTCAAAATTGAAGATAAGCTTGGAAAAATGATGACACATAAGCCAAAATGTGATAGAGTTATAACGATGTCATAACGGTAAGGAATAAAGATGCTAGAAATATAGCGGGTGTTACAATCCTCCCCACTAAAAGAAAGTTTCGTCCTCGAAACTAAGAATAAGCAGATAGGAAATCGAGGTTTACCTTACTCGAAGAGTTGAGGATGCTTAGCTCGCATCGAAGACTCGGTTTCCCATGTTTCTTCCTCAAACCGATTACAGCGCCACAAAACCTTCACCAGAGGTACAACTTTGTTCCTTAAACGCTTCTCGCGGCGATCAGTAATCTTCACCGGCCTTTCTTCATAAGTCAAATCCGGCTCGAGATCCACAATCTCGGGCTCCAACACGTGCTCGGGATCACTAACATATTTCCTTAACTGAGAAACATGAAATACATCGTGAACCTTACCCATGGATGCAGGCAATTCCAGTTTATAAGCAACTTCGCCCACTCTCTCGATCACAGGGTATGGGCCAACGAACTTAGGGCTGAGCTTGCCCTTAATCCCAAACCGTTTCACCCCTTTCATAGGTGATACCTTCAGGAACACCAGATCACCAACCGAAAACTCCAAAGGTCGGCGACGAACATCAGCATACGACTTCTGTCGATCCTGGGCAGACTTCATCCTAGATCGGACCACATTCACAACGTCAATAGTCTGAGCCAACAAATCCGGGCCCAAAATCTTTACTTCACCGGGAACATCCCAACAGACGGGACTACGGCACTTTCGACCATAAAGTGCTTCAAACGGGGACATCTTAATAGAAGCATGGTAGCTGTTGTTATAGGAAAACTCTACCAATGGAAGATGTCGGATCCAACTCTCTTGGAAATCCAAGGCACAAGCCCGCAACATATCTTCCAAAGTTTGGATTGTTCTCTCGGACTGTCCATCTGTAGCAGCATGGAAAGCGGTACTCATCAATAACTTGCTTCCCAAGGCATCTTGCAAAGCCTTCCAAAATTTAGAGCAGAACCTCGGGTCTCGATCCGAAACAATCTCGAGCGGTACACCGTGATGACGGACGATCTCGGCAATATACACTTCTGCGAGCTTCTCCAAACTCCAAGTATCGCGAATTGGGACGAATCGTGCACATTTGGTCAAGCGGTCCACAATAACCCAAATACCGTTTCTACCATTCACGGTTCTAGGTAAAGCCATCACAAAATCCATCGATATGCACTGCCATTTCCACTCTGGAACAGGGAGTGGTTGTAGCAAACCTCCAGGCTTCTTGTGCTCGAACTTCACCTGCTGACAAGTCAAGCACCTACTTACAAACTCTGCAATGTCCTCTCTCATATGAGGCCACCAGAAATGGAGCTTCAAATCCCGATACATCTTGTCACCACCAGGATGAATAGAATACCTCTTCTTATGTGCTTCGGTTAGAACTTGCTTTCTCACCTCAGCATCTCCAGGGACAACCCAGCGGTTCTTAAATTTCAGTGCTCCACTGGAATCCACAGAAAAATCTAGAGCCTTACCAAGATTCATCTTTTCTCGGATGCCAGCCACAAAAGGGTCATCCAACTGCTTCTCACAAATCTCACGGAACAGAGTTGGTTCAGCAACAAGGGCATACAGGCGACCATCAAAATCTTCATCCACAACATCAATAGACATCTTGGCAAAATCTCGGGACAACTTCTTAGGCAAGCTAGAACACGGAGACAATGATCTTTCTGCTAAGGGCATCAGCAACCACGTTAGCCTTTCCCTCACAATACACCAATTCAAGGTCATAGTCATTCACTAACTCGATCCAGCGTCTCTGTCTCGCATTCAGATCTTTCTGCGTGAAGAGATATCGCAGACTCTTATGGTCAGTGTGAACCTTGCATCTTACTCCGTACAAATAATGCCTCCAAACCTTCAAGGCATGCACCACAGCTGCTAACTCCAAGTCGTGGGTAGGGTAATTCACCTCATGAACTTTCAACTGTCTAGAGGCATAAGCGATCACCTTACCGTTCTGCATAAGGACACAGCCCAAACCATTCTTAGAAGCGTCACAGTACACATCAAAACCAACGCCTTCTTCAGGTAGGGTCAGGATAGGAGCAGAGGTGAGCTTTCTCTTGAGCTCAGAAAAAGCATCTTCACAAGCTTGACTCCACAGAAAATTATTCTCCTTCTTGAGTAATTGAGTCATAGGTCGTGCTAACTTAGAAAAGTCCTGCACAAATCTACGATAATAGCCGGCAAGACCTAGGAAACTTCGGATCTCGCCAACATCTTTAGGACTTGCCCAGCTCTCGATAGCTGAAATCTTAGCAGGGTCAACCTTAATACCTTCCTTTGTGATAACATGACCCAGAAAAGCTACCTCGGAAAGCCAGAACTCACACTTGGAAAACTTAGCATACCACTTCTGATCTCGTAGGATACCAAGAATAACCTTGAGATGTTCTGCATGTTCAACCTCTGACTTGGCACAAATCAGGATGTCATCAATAAAGACAACAACACACTGATCCAAATACTCCCTGAAAGTTCTGTTCATCTGATCCATAAAAAACAGCAGGAGCATTGGTTAGTCCAAAAGGCATGACTTTGAATTCATAATGTCCATACCTCGAACGGAAAGCCGTCTTAGGAATGTCTGATTCACGGACGGGAATTTGGTGATATCCAGACCTTAGATCGATCTTGGAAAATACGGAAGCACCCTTAAGTTGATCAAAAAGATCATCAATTCTGGGCAGGGGATATTTGTTCTTGATCGTAACCTTGTTGAGATCACGATAATCAATACACAGGCGCATTGAACCATCTTTCTTCTTGACGAAAAGTACAGGAGCGCCCCAAGGGGAAGAACTTGGACGAATGAAATCTTTCTCAATCATTTCATCTAATTGCTTGCGTAGCTCTTGCAACTCAGCAGGAGCCATTCTGTAAGGTGCTTTGGCGATTGGGCCTGTACCAGGCACGAGTTCAATAGTGAATTCCACATCTCGTTCGGGTGGAATGCCTGGTAACTCCTCAGGAAATACATCTGCATAATCACACACTATGCGCACCTCTTCGAGCTTGGGGAGTTCAGCAGTTACAGTCACCGTACATAGAAATGCTTGGCAACCTTTTCTCTGCATTCTGATAGCCTTCATGGCAGAAATAATCTTGATACCCTTCTGTCTTCGACCACCACGGTAAGTCACTCGAACACCTTCGGGGGTCTTCAGAGAAATCTTCTGATCTCGACACTGAAATCTTGCATCATACTGAGCTAACCAGTCCATTCCCAAAATAACGTCGAACTCAGCGAGAGGAAACTCAAGGAGAGTAGAAGGAAGAATAGTACCAGCAAAGAGAATGGGTACATTCTGATAAGCTTTAGAACAGTCAACGACTTCACCAGAAGGGAGGGAAATAGCTATAGGCTCAGCTAGACAGGGGGTTAAGGATAGTTTTGGAGCCAGAGTAGAAGATATTACAGACGTGGAAGCGCCGGTATCAAATAATATATAAGCACTAACACCAGAAATCAGAAACATACCCGTAACCACATCAGGATTAGCCTCAGCGTCGGCACGGCTCATCACAAAGATGCGTCCCTTACGAGGAGCAGAAGTAGAGACAGCGCCAGCTGCAGTAGCGGTATTGGTTGTTGCTTTCATTGGGCAGTAGGTAGAACGATGTCCCACTTCCCCACAGTGGAAACAGGTAATAGGGTTACCCTCACAAGTCAAACCCGGATGATAGGCCTTCTTGCATTTGAAACAGTTAGAATCCTTCTTGTTGTTGGGCTTCGAGTTGAAATTGTTTTTCTTGAAACCACTACCTGTAATAGCATACAGTAGAGTCAGAAATTTGGAGGAAAGAAAGTAGAAGAAGAAGAGAAAGGAAAAATAGTCCAGACCTCCAGAGTTGAACTTCTTAGAAGAAGTTGAAGAGTTATTCCCCGAATGGGTGAAAGGTCTTTTATAACCAGATGATGGGTTCATAGATTTCACCCGCTCAATCGAAGATTCCGCGTATAGCGCGGCATTATAAAGCTCATTAACAGTTGAGAGACTCCGGGGCATGTTGAGAGTGATATCGGCTCGAAGTCCTCCACGATAAAAGAAAGCTCGGGAATTCTCATTGGGTAACAGATCACCAGCATAATTCGCCAGAAAGTGAAACCGAGTGGTGTAAGCTTCAACTGACATGTTATTCTGACTTAGAGTGTTGAATTCAGTCATCCTCTGACGCCTCAGCTCCTCGGGATAAAATCTCTGCTCTAAGAGAGCCTTGAACTGAGTCCAGTTGAATCCTGGAGTCTGAAGAGCAGTCGGGCCAACTTGGCTCCACCATCTGTCTGCATCGTCTGACAAGTACAACACAGCTAGGCCCACCTTCTGTTCCTCGGGGGCGGAGTAAATTCCAAACTGTCTTTCCATCACTCGAAACCAACGGTTCATGACTTCAGGGTCCACGGAACCGTTATAATAGTCCAATCTGCTTTTAGCCATTCCTTCAGCAGCGTGAGAGAAGTTGAAGGGCCTCTGCTGGTTCCGGTTGTTCATCTCGTTCATAGCCTGCGCTATATTGCGTAGCGTGTCAGCCAGAGCTTCGATACCTCCTTGATCATTGTTGTCGTTGTTGTTGCGGTTGTTGTTGTTGTTGTTTCGGTTACCTCTTCTGGCCATCTTGAAGTTAACAAATAACAACATAAAATCAATGCTAATCATCGAGTTCAGGAACAGACAATCTTAACAGTTAAGTCCTTATCTGTTTCTACCCATTTCTAATAATATCTTTATTTACTGTTTAAATAATTTACTGGTATTTTTTTCCCTAATTTCAGGTGTGTAAGCGTCGGGAGCAGTGATGCTCTGATACCAACTGTAATCCCCTAAAAATTCTAGCGCGATACAGTGGCGGAAACACTGTAGAGTCGGGATTAAAACACACAGGACTATGTCTTAATAAATTAAATTGGTAAAGTCAAACATGCGCCATACATAAAAATGGCTAAAATATAAAACAATCCATAAAAAGGTTAACAATCCTCAAGACATGATTATAAAAAAAATCAGCAGGATCCAAGACTGCTCGCTAGCCCACACCCAGCGGAAAATAAACACGTATACCTGCCATGTTAAAACATAACAGCCACAATCAGTGGGGAGTAACGTCAACGTTCTCCCAGCCGTATAACAGGATTTTAAAACAGTAATTACTAATATAGGAAAATAATAAAAGTGGAAAACATTAAAACAGCGTAATAAAATAAGCTTTAGCGTAAAACAAATTAATTAAAAGGGTTGCCGAAGAAACATAAAGATATTTGCCAACCTGCGCCAATTTATATCGATAATAAATAAAATAATCAAAATGGCGTTATGGATAGGATTAATGTAGAATCTAGACTTTCACTAGGATAATACTAAAAACTAGTTTCGAGAACTGTAGACTTAACTCATAACAGAATCCAGTCTCTAACTAGGCAACTCAACTATAACAGGACTGCGTGCAGCGAGGTCCTGGTTTAAGTAGTGTACACCCCTCCTGGATACAAACCATATCCAGTTCAACCCGACGCGACTTATACGATGCGATATCTAAGTTTAAGGTAAATATACACTCTCCTGAACACAAACCATGCTCAGTTCAACAACCAATGCGCCCCATAAAGACACACCAGCCTTACAGTTGATGGCAAAACGTACATCCCAGACTATATTACTCTAAACCCACACTTGTCCTTATTCCATAACTCCAAAACAAAGCCATTATCGATATTTAAAAGATGTATTCATCATAAACAATATGAGGATAAAAGAAGTAAACATTTATTTTCTAAAAGAGGAAACTTCTATTTTAGGAAACTTCTATTTTAGGAAACTTCTATTTTTAGGAAACTTCTATTTTTGGAAACTTTACTAAAAATAGCATCATACCAAAGTAGTGAAAATATTAGTTCATACTAATACCACATTTTAGTAAACGATATAGATTTATAAAACTAATACTTTCGGCCTTAACGATATTAATTATTAAAGTAAGAACATTTGATTTTATGAAATTATTAAAATATCGTATAAGTGTTATAAAATGATTAGAAACATCTTAAATATTTTAATATTACTAATTAGGGTGTTTTCAAAAGTTATAAAGCTAAAATTCCCTAATTATTATTAGTTTCGACGGTAAAATTATAAATAGGATTTTACGGCAAACATCAAATTAAATATTTGAACGTCTTTATTTAACCAAACCAACAAATACATTTAGAGTATGTTAAGGGATGATTTAACTCCTAAAGTTTCAGATTTAAATACTTTCAAAATTGCTGGAAAAATAATTCTTTTAGTTAATACGAAGCATTTAACGATAAATCACAATTTGTCCGAAAATCAATATTTATTAATTAAAGACTTTAATAAATAGTAAAAAAATTACGTAAAATAGTTAAATTATATTTATGGACATTCTGTCCAGAAAAGAAAATTTCCAGAATTCTAAAAACTCGGTTTTTAAACCGTTTTCTCGTTAATCGTCCAATCTCGACAATAACGATTAGTAAAAATAGTAATTACAAAACGATTTAAGTATTAATATCCAAATATTATTATTACACTTTTAAAATCCTGATTTTACAGAATATAATTTTTCCAGATTTTTCCAAAATCCAGATTCAACAAATTTTAACAAAACCGTCATTTAAACCCGTTTTCGCAATTAACGATTTTATTAATAAACCTATCGTTCCTAACATTTTATTAAGGCACTAAAAATCATAATAATACATTTTAATATGAAATCATCAGAATCATAATTTTTCCCAGATTTAAACCAAAGACCAAAAATCGAGAATTTAAACAACAAACACGGTTTTAACGATAAACGATGATTTAAAGTGATTAATTAATTCATCCACTTAACAATTCCGAAAAATTATGAAAAACATCAGAAAATTCTATTTCACCAGAAAGTTTCACCACGTCAAAAATCAGATTAAAATAAAATGTTTAAGTACTAGAACTAAAAATCGGTTTTTAATCGTTTTTGTCCGAAAACGATAATAATTCAATAATCGATATCAAAAAATATTAGAAAAATACTAAATTACTAAAAATCATCAAAAACGACATTTTTCCAGAATATAAACATATATTACATGTTTAGGCCGATTATTACGATTTTACAAATTAATATAACAATTTAATCGTTAATCTCGTAAAAGCGATAAAAATATCGAAACATGCAAAATTTCAACTTTAAAATTTTTTCCAGAATTCGTGACATACATATATTGCCAAAATAAAATATAAAAAAATATATACATGCAAATACTCAATTAAAATCTTGAAATACCGAGTAACATCGACGTTACCTCTACTCCAAGTCTGAATCAACGATGTATTCGTCGGCTTCGGGATCGTCCAAAAATCCTACCAACACGTGAATCATGGCAGAAAAATTCCATGAGAAAACTAAAAAAAAACAAGGTAAAAATTGATCGAAAATGATGTCGATTAATACCTTAACGAAGGAATCGGGAAGAGGATGATTATGACGATAAGAATGATGCGATTGGGACTAGAAATGGAGCAAAAATTTGCCTAGAATGGCTGAGGGACACACGGCCAAAAGAGAGGAGAAGGGAGTGATGAATATTTTTGGTGAATGTAAAAGAAATGAATGTAGAGAGTAAGGGTGGAGATGGGTGATACAACACTTAAAGGAGTAAGCATGAATTAAGGCTTCAAAAAAAAGGAATACAAAAGTGTACCTAGACCATAAGTTGGCCGGCCAAATGGGATAAGAGAGGGAGTAAGAAAAGCTTTGACATAAATGCTACAATGAATGCAAATGATTTATCTTATGATTACGTTTTAATGTGATAAAATGAATCGTTTAAATAAAATGTAATAAAACTTGTGACCAAGAGCTTAGTCGGTCCAAAATGTGAGAAAACAGTCTCAAATAATTTATAAGTTGATAAAAAGTATAATCGTAAAATAGTTAAAGGCATTTCAAAGTAATTCGAGTAAACCTCGCGTAAGAAAATAATTATTCGCGAAGCTTCGTAATAAAATCATAAATGGCTTGTTTTTAGTAACTAAAATATATCTTAGTAAAAAAAATATTCCATAAACGTATTCAAACATTTTTAGGAAAAAGAAATAACTTAAATCCAAGCTTAAAAGTGTCAGTTCGGAGAGAAATAGAATTCCTCGCGGAAAAATTACTTAGTTTACGAAGAAAATCAAATAAATAGATGTAAAAGAATTAAAATCTTTTAAAATAAAAATAAATATCATTAAACTCAAAATTGAAGATAAGCTTGGAAAAATGATGACACATAAGCCAAAATGTGATAGAGTTATAACGATGTCATAACGGTAAGGAATAAAGATGCTAGAAATATAGCGGGTGTTACAGTTACGTTTTTGTGTTCTATGTCTTAGGCAATGATGTTGTTGATGAGGACATTGACATAAGGGGTAAGGACCATCCTGTTTCAAGCTTCCCCCTCTAGAAATTGAAGAAGACGGCCCAGAAAGTTGATAAAGGCAATCATCGCAGCCTCTCCAACAATGGGTTAGGCTCATCGTCAAGTGGTTAGTCATTCTTTCTAAACCTCTGCTATAATATCATATTCCAATTCCAAGTCCAATTCTGAGTGATTAGAATGGAATACTATTGTTCTTAAGTACCAAATTATTATTAGCAATCTAATCTAAAACAAAAATAAAGTGTCGATTGGAGTGGACTATTGCTTCAGAAATCAAAATTTGATGGAAATATATAAGAATTCTTAACAATACTTCCCTTTTAATCTTTATGTGAGTCGTTTGATGTCTTGATTTCTCCAAGGCTTCCCTAATTGTGTAGGGGTGGATCTGTCTTGAGTTTTTTGCCCGCTTTCAATTGGGTAGCTAAACCCCTATTCTCAGTATTTAGCTTTCATGTCCAAACCTTCAATTGGATGGTTTTGTTTATATTTTCTTATATGTTCCAGTGAGGATATATGAACATGTGCGTATATAGAAATACAGGGTATTTATTTTTTTCCTAACGTGCTAGAAATAGATAGAAATACCGACTAACTTTACATATACTTTATTTATCTTTGTTTCTTGCAGATTATCAGGTAGGACCTTTTTACTTAATACATGAGTTGGAGCTTTCGCTTTGGTGGCTAAAGGCATCCTAATTTTTTTAGGTTGCCAAAGGATCATTTAACTTATTTTCGACCTATTTTTATCATTTCAACTTAGTCGATGTAAAATATTGAGGTTTTGGGTTTTTTTACAAGGATTATATAAAAGCTACATGATTTTTTATAGTGTTATTTTTTTTTTCTTTTCTGTACCAACAAATGTGTCATTTACGACCGATACCATATTTTAATATATGGTTGAATTTTTTTAATATATATTCAAAATGCAATACAGACAATTGCCTTGAAATGACATTTTATAATGCATATCGTGTCGAATACAATTGTTACAATTATCGTTAGGTGAAATTTATTAGTATTTATCGTGTCGAATGCAATTGATACAATTGTTATAAGATAAAAGAAACAAACTATTTATCACATCGAATTTAAACGCCACAAAATTCGCCACAACAAATCAGCTTCTTTCACGTCGATTTTAGGAAGCTAACCCAGCGAATAGATTATTCGCCACGAAAGGCTACGGCAACGCCGCCTACCTCAACGAATACACAATCGATGGGAAAACCTTTCGCGTCGAGTAAAATTGCCACGAAATACCAAAATAATCGCCGCGAAAAGGTGATTTTGTTGTAGTGCCCGCTTCTTGATTTTGGAAAGTATCAAAATCGTATCTTCAAAACTTCGAGAGCCTCACCTTGCGCGCCTAAACCTAGGCACCTGAGTTCTGGTGCGCCTGGGCTCAGGCGCCTATCCGGGTGACGAGGACTGAAAAACATCTATAAATACCCCCCTTCACCCCCTCATTTCGACACAATTCAATTCTCTTTTCTCTTCACTCATAAAGAGTTTCTCGCTAAGGGCTCGCACTCCGACACCCGAGGCAAACGATCCACTGTATCGTAGTTTTGATAAAGCGACATTAACGCTACTCCTCACTTTCGAGCACTCTGTTGTGTGCTAAATTTAGACCGTTTTTCCCCTCATTGAGACTCGTTTTCCCTCGTTTTGCGAGTCTTGAGTGCGATTATCGCCATATTTTGAGTAAATCTCGCATTAGCTTCCCTCTTGTGCGTTTTACGTGTTTTTGGTAGTTTTTCTATCATTTTGATAGGATTTTGCACCGAAATCACGATCGAGCTTCCACAGGCACAAGAGAAGTAAATACTGTAATCCCCCAGAAAATCTAACGCAATCAGTGGCGGAAACACTGTAGAGTTGGGATTAAAACAGACTGACAAACTATATCTTATTAAAAGAAATGGTAAGTCAATACAAAGGCCTCTTTTTACAAAAGGGCTAAAAGGAAATTCTCCAAATAGGGTTATACAAATCCATAAACCGCGAATGAAGAAAGAGTAGGATCCACGCTACTCGCTAGCTCACACCCAAAAACCCAGCAGCAAATACCTGTCATGTTAAAAACATAACAGCCACGTCAGTGGGGATTAACTCGGACGTTCTCCCAGCCATATTATATCATATGGAAAAATAATAGTATTACTATATCAAAATAATTAAAATGAGAAAACATTAAAACGATATAATAAAAATAAGTCTTCAGCGAAACTTAAAGCATTTGCAAACCTGCAAGTCAATATCAATCGATATTAATAATATTCAAAAATGGCGTTATGGAAATCACTCAGTGCAACGGAATAGACTTTCACTAGGATAATAGTGAAATTAGCTTCGAGAACTTAGTCAAAACAAATTAGACTTCGGTCTCTAACTAGGCAACTCAACCATAACAGGACTGCGTGTAGCGAGGTCCTGGTTTAAGTAGTGCACACCCCTCCTGGATACAAACCATATCCAGTTCAACCCGACGCGACTTACACGATGCGATATCTAAGTTTAAGGTAAACATACACTCTCCTGAACACAAACCATGCTCAGTTCAACGACCAATGCGTCTCAACATAGACACACCCGCTTTATAGTTGATGGCAAAACGTATACCCTAGACTTTATTACTCTACCCATACACTTGTCCTCATTCCATAACTCCGAAACAGCCATTATCGATATTCAAAAGTAAATATAATCAATATAAATGATATGGATAAAAGAAATAAACATTTTATATTAAAAGGGAAACTTTTTATAAATAACAATTACTATTTTTAGAAACTTACTTAAAATAGAAAGTCTTATAGAAAATACGTAAGTTATTGAAATAAGTGAAATGTAATAAAATAGCATTTCTAAACTTAATAAATGTAATTATTATTATCGTTATCGTAACCTTAATATATTTCTAAATTCGTTACTCAAAATATAAATAAAATACAATAATTTGATATATAATATTTTATAAATAATTAGAAAATCGAGTTAATTAAAACTATGAATTTTAGAAAAGAGATGTTTTAAGAAAAACGATATCAAAATTAATTGAGTCGACAAATTTCATAAATTAAACGAGATTTTATAAAGCTTTCAAATTGATTTTAGGAAATAGATTTTATCAATAAATAATACTGATTTTACTAAAAATAATCAATCGTAGACAAATGAGAAATTATTAGGGAAAATAGTCTCAACAAAAATGTATTTAAAACAAAATCAACTATTTTCTCATTTATTAGTATAATTCGTAAAACAAAAGTTAATTTATTAAATAAGTATACAAATCTCGATTATAATAATAAAATACAAATTTTGAGTTAAAATTATAAATTAACGAAATATGAGGAAAATATGAATTTGATATTAATTAGTTACTAGTGTCACGATAACCAACAAAATATTATAACGATCATAAATAATAAAATTACTAACGATTTATAAAACGATATCGAAACTTGTAAAATATTTATAAGGTACATGATTTTAAATAATAATTTTATTAGCAAATAATAAATAGCTAAAAATTAGAAAATCGAACTTAAAATATATACTACATACTACTACTCAAACATACGATATAAAATCGAGTAACGTCCTAAAGTTACCTTGAGTTGAATACGTCAAAGTACTAGCCGCTTCAATCCGTCTGTCCAGGCTCTAAACCTTCAATAGTAACGTCTTTAAACTCCAAATTATTGAATCGATAGTCTTCTGAACATGATTCACCACGACGATCGAGAAGACAAAGTTAAAGAATGAGACGAGGTGAAACAAAGAGTTAAGATTAATCGTCATACGACGGAAGAAGGGAATTATGTGACAAACATAAGTTTGAATTGTGAACTTAATCGAGTCGACACGACAAGCATAATAGAACAGCGGTCGACGTTCATAGAATGGAAAGCAGCAACAAACGGGAATAGCAAATGACGGAGAAGAACAGCTGTAAAACACATTAGGCACGAGTAGAACTACGATGCACACACGTACAACGAACAGTAGGAGACAAAGCTGCAGGTGCAAGCAGACCGAACAGCCAATGGCAAAAAAAAAAAACGACGAAACATCAATCGTAGCATCAGCAAGAGGGAAACGAGACTATAAGAGTAGAGGAACAAAAGACAGGTCTTGAAACAAGATAAAAACGGGAATAAAAGCAGCAATAGACGGCAACAACAGCAACAAACCACGAAACAGCACCAAAAGTCAGCATCAACGCAACAACAGGTAAGCGAAGTGAAAATCGACGAAACGATTAAAATGAATAGATAGAGATTGATCAAAACAACATCGATAAGGAATCAAATCAACGAATATAAAGGCTGGAACATAACAGAATCACGACCAAAACCAACAGCAGACATGAGCGACATTGGCTGGTAATAGCACGAAACGAAGAGAGAAAAGAAGGAGAATGAAGAAGAACACAACAACGTATAGAAGCAGCAGAAAAACCGATTCAAACAGCAGCAGACAAAACGAATAACAACAAGAAGAGGAAGAGGAGGAGAACTGATCGCTCACCGAATCAGGCAACGAATAGGACGAAGGCAGGGGTGCTAAGCCGGAGAGACAAACGCAGCTGCAGCTGTAACACGGTACAACAGGAACAGTAACAGCACAGCAGCAGCAACAACAAAGAACGGACAACAATCGACGGACATCCTTTTGACGATGACGGGTGAACGTAAAAGAAGAAAAAACAGCAGCGAAGAAATGGCAGCAGCAGCGTAGCAGAAAAGAAGGAGGAAGGGGAAGAAAATGGAGGAAACAAGAGAAGAATGGGAAAGGAAGAGGTGAAGCGGTGGTTGCATTACTAAAAAAAAGGAATGAATGTCAGTAATGTGGGAAGAATGAAGAGGCAAAAGGTGATACGTTGAATGTGAGAAGACCAAAAGATGGTGGGTGAATGCCTGACAGGTGGGATAAACATAACACATAGTATACCGATTAATTAAATGAATCGGGTTAGGAAACAAATTCCGTAACGAAGTTGGTTGACCCACAATCAAATTAAAACGAGTTAATAAAAATTAATAAATAATTGGGCCGACAAATAAAAATGAGTAGAATAAATGTTTCTCGAGATATAAATAATTATTTGAGACGAAAACGAGGTTTATAGAAATAATTAATTAGACGATGAAATAGTACTTTCCGAAAAATAATAACTCTTCGATAAAATGAATTAAATGGATTTCTCGAAGAAAAGAAATAAATATTTTGACAAAACTTAAAATAAATAAGCTTCGAGCCGAAAAACAGAAAATTCGAGCTTAAATATAAATAAATAAAAAGAAATTAGAATTTAAATCGCCGAATTAGACTATCGATAAGAATTAAATTAAGTCAAAATGAAAGTAAGATATTTTTATATATAAGAAGAGTTTCCGAGACAAATATAATTTTAGGAGTTTGAAACGACTAAACGATAAATTCATTTTATAATAATTTTAAGAATTACGAGTTAAATCGTAAATAAAATAAAAATACGAATATAACTTTAATTTATTTTAATTTATAAAATCAGGGGTGTTACAAATACCGTCCAAAGAGTGAAGCACACAATTTAAAGTTTAAAGCCATCCAATCAATCAACGAAGAATGAGACAAGAAAGAGGCCAAGAAAAATGACCGGGCGAAATTTTACCCGACGGTGAAAGCGCCTCCCGAAGATTTTCCGAGACCTCCCCACCAGGCGAATCTGACCGGGCAAAATTTCGCCCACCGGGTGAAATTTCGCCCGATGGAGAGAAGAGCCGGAAAGCGCAAAAATAGAAGAAAATCTGACCGGGTGAAATTGCACCTGGTGCGAATTATCGTCAAGTCCGCAGGGCGAAGTTTCACCCTATGAAGATGCTAAGGGAGATTGTCTCACTAATGGAGCATAAAGTTGGATTTTGGCTTTAGGTTAAATACCCATTAAGAGATTACCATATATATATGTCTACCCTACTTAGTTGCCTATTACCTCTCCATTATGCTTAGGAGGGAAGACATTACACCACTCCACCATCCTATTACACCATCTTAGTAGTAGTATTCTAGTAGAAAATCCTCCATAATTCTAGTAGTTTACATAGTAATTAGTAGTAGATATACATAGTTTACATCAACAATTCTCTAGATTACAAGTTTGTAGAAGATATTCAAGTTTTATTTGAAGATTTGTTGGGTTTATTGGAGGATTAGTGACAAGTTCTCCATTTTATTCATCAAAGATTCAATCTTTATTTATGATATCTTCTTATTTCTTGTAGATCTCCATAGTTGATACACTTCTCTTCCACTCTCTAATCTCTAGTCTAGTTTTAATGTTATTTTCTCATCATTATCTTGTCTAGATCATATTAGTGTTGATAGTTTCATTAGATCTATTTAATATGCATGTTGTAGAGATTTTCCCCTTAGTCAATGTTTTGTTGCTTTCCATAATGATTAGTGAGTAGATTTCTTGTTGGGGAGTTTAGGGATGAGGACTTGGACTATTTGAATTTAGGGGTAATGGTGGGTTGCTTGCATGTTGGTTTATCTTATTTATGGTGTTATGTCATTGTTGTTTTAGTCCGGCCAACTAGACCGACCTTGACTAATTTCTATCAATATGGGGAAACTCGGGGTAGAAATTACCATGACTAGGGACTTACCCTCATTCACCGCGAAAGCGGGTTTTTAGGTGAGTTTATCAATATTGCGACAAAAACTCGATCCCGACCTTCTTAGACTCCGAGTACCGAATCCCGACTTCTCCCTAACACCTTTTCCCTAGATTGACCACCTCTAGCTATCATTGTAGTGATTCCTCTAGTATAGACTCCACCCTTAGAAAACCCCCCTCTAGACATCAAACACGACACTTTAAACCCGTTATTATCACACCGTTCCCTGTGGACCGACGTCGACTTACCACGATTACTTGTTTGTTTTTGTGTGTCATCTCGAGTCTTATAAATATTGTTTTTGATCCCCCGTCCTTTGTTAACGACCGATCCGATTGGGTGGCGACCAAAGTGGCGCCATTGCCGGGGAACGGCGAGTAGATATTGAGTTTTTAGTTGTTGTGTTTGATTCTTTTCCCTTCTCTCTTTTCCCTAGTACCGTGAGGTGCTAGGAGTCTCATCGTTTAATTGAGTTTTATGCCCAGGAACACGTCATCGCCCTTGTGGTTCGATCCGGAGCCGGAAAGGACTTTTAGAGCATTGCGTTTTCGGGGAAATAACTCAACCACCATCATTCCACATCCTTCATTATCACCTCCTAACCTTAATCCCATCCTACCACATACACCTTCACCTTCTACACCTTCTAAATCACATCAATCCACTCCAAACAATCCTTCCATACCTTCCACTTCACAAAATTCACCACCACCACCCTCACCGAAAACACCACCACCAAATCCATCCCCTCCAAATTCTCCAAATTCACCGAATTCAAATCCACCATCACCACCAATCCAACAAATGGCGACTTTAGCCTCTCATTCCCAACTCACACATGAAGAAACACCTTCTCTCGTCAATTTCGGAGAGATTCCCGAGAATTACGAATTAAAACCTTATTTGACTAATGCGGTCCAACAATACACTTTTCACGGTTTTTCTCAAGAAGATGCTCAAGAGCACATTGCTTCATTCAAAGAGAAATTAGTGGGAGCCCGCCTCAATGGATTAACCTCATGCCAATTACATCGTTTATTATTTCCAAAGACCTTGAGAGATGGAGCTCGTAGATGGCTTCAAGGCCATCCCGCTAACACTTTCACAACATGGGCTCAACTATCTAATGCCTTCTTGGAGAAATATTTCCCGCCGTCAAAGACTAACCAATATCGCATGGAGATACAAACATTCAAGCGAGATGAATTTGAAAGCCTAAGTGAGGCTTGGAAAAGATTTAGAGATTTGTTGCGCAAATGTCCACATCATGGAATGCCCGATTGGCTAACTACCCAAACATTTTATAACACCCTTTCATCTAGAACCAAGGAGAACCTCAATTCGGCCGCCGGAGGAGACTTCTCTTCTCTCACCGATGAGGCATCTAAAAATCTTATTGAGAAGATGGCAAGGAGTGATTCAAGAATGAGTCAATCAAGGGATTCTATAAAGAAAGTTGAAGTGAACTCATCTACGAGTTCTAATGAATTGAAATTTCAAACGGAACTTGAAGAATTGAAAAAGAGAATGGATGCCATGAGTTCAAAGCCTACTCCTAGAGGTATGTACCAAATTCAAGGGAGTGTTCCACCAAGGCAACCATCACCTCCAAAGCAATTAATATGGGAAGTTCAATTTGATCATTGTGGCAATCATAGTCATGATTCTAGCTTTTGCATTCCTAATGAAGAAGTTTATATTGAAGAGCCAAATGAAGTTCAAGCTATACAAGCATATGGGCAAAGACCTCAATTTGATCCTTTTTCTAATACTTACAATGCCGGCACAAGATTTCATCCTAATTTCTCTTATGGAAATCAAAATGTTCAAAATCCAATGCCGCGTGCCCAAGGGAGTCAAATGAGGCCATTCAATCAAAGTCAACAAAGGCCCTTTAATCAAGGTCCTCCAAAGATGCCCCCATATATGCCTCCTCATCAAAAGAGCAACTTCAATCAACAAGCTAGCAACTTCCATGTTCCTAACAACTACAACAATTACCAAAATCAACATAGTAATCATTTCAATCATGGATACAATCAAGGGTCTAAGGAAATTTCCATGGAAACCAAGGTTACAATCAACCACCATTTAATCAACCCTCTCAATCTTATGGCCAACCAAACAATTCTCAAATTGGTCAAGGGGGACCTTCATGGAAAAGCTATAATGATTTGCAAAGAACCGTTGGGCAACTATGGAATGAACACCAAGATACCAAGGCAAGGCTAAAAGTTTGGGAATCACAAGAAGCAACAAAAGCCTTAGCCGCACCAATTCATCCACCCCATGGTTTGCCCGGCCAACCCCAAAACCCAAGAGATCCTTCGCACCAAGCAAATGCCGTCATTTTGAGAGGTGGCAAGGAACTTGAGGACCCATACAAGAATTTGAACACAAAAAGTACCCCATCCAAAGTCAATCAACCAAGTGCACCACAAGAATCATCTCCCACTTCCCCCAAACAAAACCGGGGAATACAAGCGGAGTTTGATATCCTCCAAAATGCGGAGAAAGAACAAAGAGAACAAAGAAAGAAGAAAGAGCAAATGGAAGCGGAAGAAGCAAAAAAGAAAGAGGCGGAGCGATTAGCCGAAGAAGAAGAACCACCCAATGTTCCACCGCCTCCCACTTTTGTCCCTCCATTGCCTTTTCCCGAGCTAGCTAAGCCACACAAAGAGAATGCTCAATTTAGCCATTTCGTGGATATGTTGAAGAAAGTAGAGGTATCTTTACCCTTCACCGAGGTAATCTCTCAAATGCCCCTCTACTCTAAATTTTTGAAAGATGTCTTGTCTAAAAAGAGAACAATAGAGGATAAAGAATGTATTCCTCTCACGGGTCATTGTAGTGCCATTCTTATGAACGAAATGCCAAAGAAACTAGAGGATCCCGGTAGTTTTTCTGTCCCTTGTCGGGTTGGAAACGTTGTTGTTAATCAAGCTTTATGTGATGTTGGGGCTAGTGTTAGTTTGTTACCCTATTCCATTGCTAAGAGACTTAGTGTGGGGGAGATGAGACCCACTAGTATGTTAATTCAACTTGCGGATAGGTCCGTCAAATACCCACTTGGGATACTTGAGGATGTACCCGTTCAAGTTGGTAGGTTCTTCATCCCCTCCGATTTTATTGTCATGGATATGCCCGAAGACACTATTACCCCCATTAATTTAGGTCGACCTTTTATGGCTACTGGAGGTGCTATAGTTGATGTTAAGAATGGAAAGTTATCATTTAACATAGGGAACAAGTCAGTAGAGTTTTCCCTTTCTCAAGCTCTTAAACAACCAATGATTGAACAAATGAATTCCATTGAAGTTATTGACAGTTTGGTTGAGTATAGCTTGATAGATGATGATAAGCAAGAAGATGAACCATTCGACTCTCCACCTCTCAAAGAAGAATGCTTGCATGATGAAAAGGTAGAACCAATTGTAGACACCCACATTTCGACCGCCAGGTGTCTATAGTAGTTTCCGCCAAACACCCGATGATGATCGGACGTAAACATGACTTAATACACTCGATTTTGGACTCGGAATCAATAGTAGTTGGCACGAGCTTTTAACGGAGTAAAACACCCACAAAACAGACCTCAAATTCAGGCCCACTGGGTTGTTTCTAGTCAAATAAGACTAATTTGGGTCAAAACCGACACCAAGGGCAAAACCGTCTTTTAGCAACCGGGTCAAACCCCGGTCAAAGGCGTTTTCGAGGCGGAAAAATCTGTCACACCACTTCAAAAATCTGACTCGAAGTCAAATACTACACAAATATCAACTCCAAAGTCAGAATCCTACTCCATCTAAACCGGGTGTTTCTTCCCCTGCAAGTAACCTTTTCCTACCCAAAGACGGAATCATACTTCCACCCAACCGTTGCTTTCTTCTTTGGCAAGAAACCGCTTTCCTATCCAAACACTAGGAATCTCCTATCCGGAGTGGGGGTATCCCATCCTATAAATACCCCACCCTCGCAACATCAATCAAACACATCAATCATTGACACCAATCATCCAACGATTCACACATCAATTATTCATCTAAGACAACAATTCATCCATAACATCCCGACATCCAAATACAAACCCGAAATTCTAGGCAATTTTAGGCAAAATATATACAAACCCGAGAGCAAAACTCGCCAAATCCCCTCCCTAACCATACACACCATAACTCACCTATATACATCTTAACGCTCCTACGCAAGTGCCGTTACTACGAGTCCGTTTTCGAGATAATCAAGCATGTAGGTTGAGGGTGTTTCAAATCCCGTTTTTCTCCCTTTCACAATTTTTCGTCACGATTTTTTGTCACGATTTTTTTTGTCACGATTTTTTGTCACAATTTTTTTGTCACAATTTTTCGTCACAATTTTTCGTCACAATTTGTCGGCACAAATTTTACACAATTTTTCAGAAACTTTACGCAATCTTTCAGCAACTTTTTCAAAATCGACTCTAAATATTCGATATTGATTCTATAATCAAGCATCGAATATTACGAGTATCAATATTTAAGTCGAGTATAAATTGCACCATATTTTTACACGACTTAACCAAATCATCGATTTCCAAAACCAAATACAATTTTTTCATCATATCATATTTACATCTTCTAACTCGTTTACTTGTTTGCTCCTTTATTATCGCGATTGTTGTATTGTATCGTTGGTTGCATTGTAATTCTGGGTGGTATGCCGCTCGTATATTGTAATCTGTTATCGTTTTGTTGTTTGTTTTATTGTACTAAAATGAACATCACATGCTAAAATACAACTTTGACGTTACTTTTTAGATGCATTAAAACGACTTAGCAAACATAATTCACATGTTTAGTCTAAAAATACTCTTTGCGTATCATTCAACCGTCGAACTAACGCGTGTACACCAAAAACGAACGATATCTTAGTAAAGGCCGCTAAGTGCGGGCGGGGTTGGGTGTTCTTAGTGAACTTCCCAACACGTACCCTCACCCCTTACTCAGAACCATGGTTTCCGGATGTCCGAATCCATTGGCAACGAGAGTCATTCAATACACGATATCCGATAATGTCGGTATCGGTATCAAATGCTAAGGGACGAACCCAATAAACTCTGACATCGGAAATGGGCCGTATTTTGTGCACGGCCCACTACGACATAGAGTGGGTTCGAACGGGCCCGAACTCCCACAAAGTTCGATGGAGACTCTTACTTCGATTTAAATTTCAATTTGACCATCTCATATGGAGATTCATTCGCCTTCCCAAACCCGCGCGTGGTCGCTTCGGGGTGGACCTATGTCATGTCCACACCAATACCGGTGGGTAAGAGTATGGTATCTTCTCCTCCTAATCTTGAACTTAAACCAATCCCCTCTTCCCTCAAATATGCTTTTCTTTAAGGAACTAATTATCCCGTTATCGTCAATGCTACCCTTGATGGACCTCAATTCGAAAAACTTTTGATTGTTTTGAGAAAACACAAAAAGGCCATCGGGTATAACATTGCCGACCTCCAAGGCATAAACCCAAATGTTTGTATGCATAGGATCATCCTTGATGATGACCACTGTCCTTCGGTTGAAGGTCAACGTAGGTTGAACCCCACCATGAAAGAGGTTGTCATGAAGGAAGTCCTCAAGTTGTATGAGGCTAACATTATATACCCAATAACCGGAAGTAAATGGGTTAGCCCCGTACAAGTTGTGCCGAAAAAAGGAGGAATGACGGTTGTCAAGGGAGAAAAGGGTGAGTCAATTTCTACTAGGACTATTACCGGTTGGCGCATGTGTATATACTATTGAAAATTGAACACGGCCACCATAAAAGAACATTTCCCCCTTCCCTTTATTGATCAAATGCTTGAAAGATTGGCGCATCATTCTTATTTTTGTTTCCTTGATGGTCATTCCGGATTTCTTCAAATTCCCATTCATCCCGATGATCAAGAGAAAACCACCTTTACATGTCCCTATGGCACCTATGCTTATAGAAGGATGCCATTTGGACTATGCAATGCGCCGGGAACGTTTCAAAGATGTATGATGGCTATTTTATCCGATTTTATTGAAAAATCCATGGAAGTTTTTATGGATGATTTTAGTGTCCATGGTACATCTTTTGATTCTTATCTTTAAATCTTGATCAAGTGTTAGCTCGATGTGAAGAGTATAGACTTGTTTTGAATTGGGAAAAGTGTCATTTCATGGTTGAACAAGGTGTTATCTTAGGTCATATTGTTTCTAATAGAGGAGTCGAAGTCGATAAGGCAAAAGTCTCCGTGATCGAAAACTTGCCACCACCTACAAATGTCAAAGGGGTGAGGAATTTTCTAGGTCACGCCGGTTTTTATAGACGATTTATTAAAGACTTTTCCAAGATTGCTAAGCCTTTGACTTCTTTGCTTATGAAAGATGCACCTTTTGTTTTCGATGACTCGTGTTTTGAGGACTTTTGCAGGATAAAGACCGCTCTCACTACTACTCCAATTATCAAAGCTCCCGACTGGAATCTTCCATTTGAGATCATGTGCGATGCATCCGATTTTGCCGTTGGCGCCGTTCTAGGTCAACGGGTTGATAAGAAGCTACATGTGATATGCTATGCAAGCAAGACGTTAGATGAAGCCCAATCGAGGTCCACTACAACCGAGAAAGAGATGCTTGCCGTTGTCTATGCCATGGAGAAATTCCGAAATTATGTTACCGGTTCCAAAGTCATAATTCACACCGATCACGCGGCAATTCGATACACCATGTCCAAGAAGGAGACCAAGCCCCGACTCTTTCGGTGGGTGCTCCTTTTACAAGAATTTGATATTGAGATTAAACACAAAACCGGATCGGAGAACTTGGTAGCGGATCATCTTAGTAGACTAACGGTTAGTAAAGAGAACAATGAAGAAGATGGTATCCCCATCAATGAAGCTATGAGAGATGAGGCCTTGATAGCCATTGATACTATTACACCTTGGTATGCCGATATCGTCAACTTCTTAGTATCTCATTATATTCCGGACGATTATTCCAAGCAAGAGAGGAAGAAACTACGTTATGAAGCCCGACGCTATTATTGGGACGAACCATATTTGTTTCGCCGTTGTGTAGATGGAATTTACCGGCGATGTGTTACGGCCAAAGAAGGACATAACATTGTGAAGCACCTTCACTCGACATCTTATGGTGGACACTTGGGCAACCAAAAGACAATTGCCAAGGTTCTCCAAAGCGGGTTTTGGTGGCCTTCCATGTTTAAGGACATTCGAGTTTTCATTCTCACGTGCGATGCTTGCCAAAGAAGTGGGAATATTATAAGAAGAAATGAGATGCCCCTTCAACCCATCTTGGAGATTGAATTGTTCAATGTTTGGGGCATTGATTTCATGGGTCCGTTCACATCCTCTTTTGGTAACAAGTACATTCTAGTCGCGGTTGATTATGTCTCAAAATGGATCGAGGCCGTAGCTTCCCCCACCAATGACTCCATGGTTGTAATCAAGCTTTTCAAGAATGTAATTTTCCCCAGATTCGGTATGCCTAGAGCCATAATTAGTGATGGAGGCTCTCATTTTAGGAAAGATACCTTTGAGCACCTTCTAAGGAAATACGGTATCACTCACAAGATGTCACTAACCTACTACCCTCAAGCAAATGGGCAAGCCGAGATCTCCAACCGTCAAATCAAGGGAAATTTAGAGAAAGTTGTAAATACACACCGAAAGGATTGGTCATTGAAGTTGAATGACGCCCTTTGGGCATTGAGAACGGCTTACAAAGCGACGATTGGAACCACTCCTTATCGTCTTGTGTATGGTAAAGCTTGTCATTTACCGGTGGAATTGGAACACAAAGCCGAATGGGCAATCAAAAAGCTAAACTTCGATGAGAGTGTTGTAGGAAACAACCGCCTTCTCCAACTACAAGAATTGGAAATATAAGACTCGAAGCCTACGAAAATTTGAAGATATACAAAGAACGAACTCGTCAATGGCACGACTCTCGAATACTTCGTAAGGACTTCTCCGTTGGTGATAAGGTATTGCGCTTCAACTCTCGCTTTAAGCTCTTCCCCGGTAAGTTGAAATCTAAATGGTCGGGTCCATTCGAAGTGACCAAGGTGCAACCATATGGATCAATAGAGATATCAAGCCCGGAAACCGGGAAATTTACAATTAATGGCCAACGATTGAAGATCTACCACCCCGGTCACGTTCGTGAGACCCTTGCTACCGTGAAGTTTGGTAAGCTTCCGCTGGGGAGCGTTGTTTAACCCCCTCTCGAAGTTGATGTAGGTTTGGTGGTATCCTCAACAACCACTACCTTGTATATACGTATCATATTTTCTTTGAGTTGGTTAGTTTTGCTAGTTTGAGAAGAATGATTTAAATTGGATTTCGCAATGGAGCATAAATTTGGATGAAGATCAAGCTTTTGGAGAAGTTATAGAGCTCAAATGAAGACCACAAGCATGCTTGTGGGAGATATTGTTATATGTAATGTGGGTCGAGTCATATATTTGAATCTTTAGGTGATTATTGAAGAGCCATGAAATGGCAAGGCGGAAAAACGCAGAAAAGAAGACCGTCGGGCGAAACTTCGCCCGGTGAGACTCGACCGGGCGAAACTTCGCCCTACGGAAAGTTGCCAGAAATGCCAGTAACGAAGAAAAGACCACCGGGCGAAATTTCGCCCGGTGAGATTTTCACCGGGTGAAATTTCACCCGGTGGAGAAAAAGTTGGCAAATCGATTTTCACGACGAAAGTCCGTCGGGTGAAATTTCACCCGATAAGACCCGACCGGGTGAAATTTCACCTGGCGGTGTGACTTGGCCGGATCACCTATACCTTCTATATACTCACTACATTTTCATCTCCCTCCAACAATTTACCTCAACATAACTTTCCCTTCAATAATTTTGACACCAAATTTTTACCACTCACTTTAAAACTTTCACTTTCCCTCAAACACTCTTATTTATATCACCTTTTCACCTCACTCATCATTTCATCCTTTCACCCATCATAAAATACTACATTTAAACCCCCATCCATATTTCATCTTCAACTTGGTGAATATTTATTTTGGGTCTTTGAAGAGGGAAGAAGCTAAAGTTTCGGGATTTTTCTTGCAAATTATTATTATGGAGACAAGAGCCCAACGAGTCGCGCGTAAACAAGGTATGGCTTCGACCTCTAATCCTTCTAAGCATTCATCTTCTAGTAAGTCTACTAGGCCTAAACTTTTACCTTGTCCTAATACACCTCTAGCTCAAACCTTCTCCGAAAAGTTTTTCGAGAGTACAAGGTGGCCTTGTCCATTCGCAAAGAAAATTTTAGGAATTAAGGAAGATATTAGAGAGTTATCGTCTAGGATTGGTATTAGTAAACTCCTTGATTTTATGCGTATCACAAATAAAGACCTTACATGTGAGTTCTTAGGTACCTTTACCATTGATAACCCGACCACACCAAGAGAGTTTAAATTTCGCTTGTTTGGTAGAACTCACTGTTTAAATGTTTTCGAATTCGGTTTAGCTCAAGGTTTACCCTCATCGGGTACCGGACTAATTAGACCCCTAAGTGATTCGCAAAGTAGTGCGACTAGGAGAGACTTGTGGAGGCGCATAGCGCCGGGTCAACGTGATTTCGAACCCAATTCTAGTTTTACCGCTGAAATTCGTAACCCTGCTATTCGTTATTTTGCTGAAATCCTTTCCCACTGTCTTTTGCCGTCTACCGATAACATTATCAACCTCAATGTGTGTGTCTTACAATTGTTATATGACTCTTTACTCGGTAACTCTAATCCCCTTGACCTACCCATTGTCGTGGCGTTACACTTTCATCAAATTATCATTGACCAACGCCGCTCTGTCGACTGTGGTGGTCTTGTGACTTTAATAGCTTAAAATTTGGGTTACGCGACCGACCACCTTAAACCACATGACCCCCGTGTCTGGCTTGGCGAGGCCTACTTTCCTTCTTGGAATTTTCATGTGCCTGACCACCGCCTCGTCTCTCTTGGCCACGGCTGTGCCTTAATTGTCCCCAACAAAAACCTAACCAATATTTATAACCATCGTAATTGGGACCTACCTCCAGGTCCGTGTGAATTCCGACTGACCAAATCGGGGGAAATAGGAGTTTGGGAGTATGCCGGTGAGGGAACTCCGACGGCTTCCTATGCGTCAAATGACTATTCGACCTAAGCACCCCTACAAGAGTCGGTAGATAATTTGGTTTGTGTATGTTGTGGGTATTTATGTGGTTTGTGTCGGTGAGTCTCAATCATTTACAATTGTATGTCCTTGAATTAATATTGTTCCTTGTTCCTTGCACCATCATTATAATCTTTGTGATTGTTTTGTCTCGAACAAAATTTGCAAGCTATCCCACCGTCCCACTGAATGATTTTTTCGGCCGTCGCGGCCTTGGTATTGCTCCCGGTCTCTTATGTTATTACGCCATTGACCCTTTGAAAAATCCAAATTCAAATCAATCTTTCTCAATTTTTCTTAATCCTGGCTAGGTGATGTGACTACACCTACGCCCATTTTATTTTCTTTGATTTTTATTTTCTTAGCCACTTGGCTAGGGTCTAGGTGATGTGATTGCACCTAGGCCCGCCACTATCTTATCGCTTTATTTATTTTATTTTCCTTTTCTTCTTTCAAAATTTTGAAAAACCCAAAAACATTTGAAAAATCATAAAAATCCAAAAATATTTTTCTTATTTTCCTTTTCGATCTTCCCCTACTCGTCCATTGAGGACAATGTACAGTTTTAGTGTGGGGGAGGAGTCTAATATCTTTTACTTTCTCAAAAATCTTTTCAAAATCCATAAGAATTTGAAAAATGCGAAAAATCAAAAATATTTTCTTTTTCTTTTCTTTTCTTGTTTCTCGTTATGTTTCGTGTCCCGTGTATGGTCTTGTTCTCTACTCTTACAGGTAACCACCACCTTAATACCATGAATTGAAGAGATTATGAAAGCACCCGCTAGGTAACTTCCTTCCTTCTTTCTTTACTTTCGTAAAGAAGTTAGGTTATTGCTATTGGAGGCTCTCGAAGTTGAGCATTTTTGTGTTGTGGTTGGCTGTGCTTGAATGATGATGGAGTAAGGAATTCATGACTTTACTTGTGTTTTCTTTTATTTGCTTTTTCATTTTCGTGTGTTTTGTTTTATTTTGTTTTTGTATAGTGTGTCTAGGATTAAAACTTTTCGAAAACCCGATTACAAACTTATTACAAGAGTTTACATTCCATTGTAGATAACCCATTGTAGATTTTGGACCTTGATCTAATAGAATGACCTTTAATCAATGAATTTGTTGATCCTTTAGCTTGAGTCCACCTTTTCTACTAGAGGTTTACTTCGGGGTTTGCATTTGACCACCTTGACCACCCATGGAGGAGTTAGGCCTTGGTTCCCGCATTCCGTTTTCTAGATGACCTTGCTCGAATGACCACTGCACCTTTAGTCCAAATTCTCTCCGCCTTTTGTGGGTTATCCGGGAATGGCGCGCGTTCTCGATTACCTATTTTTCCTCCACCTATACATCACCACAATAAGTTTACACAAAAAAATAACCTCCAAGCTTGGTTACAGACCACATCAAAAAGCCAAAAAAGGGCAAACCAAAGCAAGAAGAAAAGGGCACAAAAACATGAAAAAGAAAAACAAAGGAGAAAGAAAAGGAGCTTCAAATGAAAAATCGTATCGTCAAAAACATCTCCAAAAAAAAAACCCTTTGTTTGATTCATCGCCTTGAAGTGCCAACTAGAGGACCGAGTCCTGAGGTCGGAAGATAGCGGTGATGAGTCGATCCACCCCAATAATTGTAAACACTCCACCTTTTTATTTGGGCTAATTTAGGAAATTCGAGTTTGGAACGACCCTCTTGGCTTAGCCAAAGAGAGCGGGACTGCACCTACCTACAGTGTCGAACGATTCCATGGTTCACTTTTTCCACTCCGTTATACGCCCCGTCGTACCCCTTTAGAAGACTAGGAGGACCTAGGCTAAGTTATCAACATCTATATTGCTTAATCGTCATAGTATTAGGCTTTGGTTCTTATTTGCGTGGGTCATCTATCTTGGAAGCCTATTGTTGTTTTAGGTAAGTAATCGGTGTCTTCCCCGCCGTCTCGATGAGGGATTCGGTGTTTTATTTGTGCTTTGGATGCGTCTATTCTTTCGTGTTATGTGTTTTTGTTGTGTTTAGTCGCATCCACCATTTTGAGCAAGCCCCAACTTGCCTTGCATGGAAGTACTCAACCTCATGGGTATTTCGATGTGAGTTGAAGGGACGAAGCGGGCCCGTTAATTGCCCCGTATCGGCTTAGCATAGTCTACCTAGTAGTAGTAGTTGTAATTTCTTTTTGGGTCATTGCTCGAGGACGAGCAACGGTTTAGTGTGGGAGAATTGTTGTGTGCTAAATTTTGACCGTTTTTCCCCTCATTGAGACCCGTTTTTCCCTCGTTTTGCGAGTCTTGAGTGCGATTATCGCCATATTTTGAGTAAATCTCGCATTAGCGTCCCTCTTGTGCGTTTTACGTGTTTTTGGTAGTTTTTCTATCATTTTGATAGGATTTTGCACCGAAATCACGATCGAGCTTCCACGAGCACAAGAGAAGGGAATACCATCCAAAGAGTGAAGCACACAACTTAAAGTTTAAAGCCATCCAATCAATCAATGAAGAATGAGACAAGAAAGAGGCCAAGAAAAATGACCGGGCGAAGTTTCACCTGGTGAAACACCACCGGGCGAAATTTCACCCGATGGTGAAAGCGCCTCCCGAAGATTTTCCTAGACCTCCCCACCGGGCGAATCTGACCGGGCGAAATGTCGCCCACCGGGTGAAATTTCGTCCGATGGAGAGAAGAGCCGGAAAATGCAAAAATGGAAGAAAATCTGACCGGGTGAAATTGCACCCGGTGGGAATTATCGTCATGTCCGCAGGGCGAAGTTTCACCCTATGAAGATGCTAAGGGAGATTGTCTCACTAATGGAGCATAAAGTTGGATTTGGGCTTTAGGTTAAATACTCATTAAGAGATTACCATATATATGTCTACCCTACTTAGTTGCCTATTACCTCTCCATTATGCTAAGGAGGGAAGACATTACACCACTCCACCATCCTATTACACCATCTTAGTAGTAGTATTCTAGTAGAAAATCCTCCATAATTCTAGTAGTTTAAATAGTAATTAGTAGTAGATCTACATAGTTTACATCAACAATTATCTAGATTACTAGTTTGTAGAAGATTATTCAAGTTTTATTTGAAGATTTGTTGGGTTTATTGGAGAATTAGTAACAAGATTCAATCTTTATTCATGATATCTTCTTATTCCTTGTAGATCTCCATAGTTGGTATACTTCTCTTCCACTCTCTAATCTCTAGTCTAGTTTTAATGTTATTTTCTCATCATTATCTTGTCTAGATCATATTAGTGTTGATAGTTTCATTAGATCTATTTAATATGCATGTTGTAGAGATTTTCCCCTTAGTCAATGTTTTGTTGCTTTCCATAATGATTAGTGAGTAGATTTCTTGTTGGGGAGTTTAGGGATGAGGACTTGGACTATTTGAATTTAGGGGTAATGGTGGGTTGCTTGCATGTTGGTTTATCTTATTTATGGTGTTATGTCATTGTTGTTTTAGTCCGGCCAACTAGACCGACCTTGACTAATTTCTATCAATATGGAGAAACTCGGGGTAGAAATTACCATGACTAGGGACTTACCCTTATTCACCGCGAAAGCGGGTTTTTAGGTGAGTTTATCAATATTGCGACAAAACCTCGATCCCGACCTTCTTAGACTCCGAGTACCAAATCCCGACTTCTCCCTAACATCTTTTCCCTAGATTGACCACCTCTAGCTATCATCGTAGAGATTCCTCTAGTATAGACTCGACCCTTAGAAAACCCCCCTCTAGACATCAAACACGACACTTTAAACCCGTTATTATCACACTGTTCTCTGTGGACCGACCTCGACTTACTACGATTACTTGTTTGTTTTTGTGTGTCATATTGAGTCTTATAAATATTGTTTTTGATCCCCCGTCCTTCGTTAACGACCGATCCGATTGGGTGGCGATCACACTCCACTCGATCCCGAGGTGCCTGTGTTCGACTAGCCATTCTTCGTCTAGCAATGGAGTTCTACCGGATTAGCCGTAGAACCAGCCAGTACTAGCGAAGCTCTGTCGGAATAGCTGCAGGAAGGGCCAACGATAACGGAACTCTGCCGAAACCACCAGGCAAGCTAGGAGGATACGCCTTTCGAAGTCGAACCGTCACTAGGTTGTCATCTAAACAAAACTTTACTTTCTCGTACCTTTATTATGCACTACGATAACGTCAAACGTGGACACTAGGTCCACTATCCATACTAAAACACGTAACGTCCCAACTTCAACCGCAAACACCAAAATACACTAAATAGACCCGAGTAATTCCGAGATTCGTTCTCAACTATCTATGCATCGTGTCCCGTTTAATGTATACTCCGAGGGTGCAACTCCTCACAACGTGATTTACTTACATTCGCGTTTACAGTTTTTCGTATGATTTATTGCTTTTATGACCTTATAATCGCATGCTAAATCACCTAACACGGAATTTAAAATATAAAACAACTAAAATTGAACAAAACGATGGTCGGGTTCCGTATTAGTCCAGGTGCTCGCCATGTACGGTTCGATGCATCCCTATTAATACCGAACCGGCGCATCTTAAGCAGAATACCAGGTGTGGTATATCATGAGAACGACTAATATCTGTATTATCACGTTAAAGCTGACTTGCTAACACCAATAATATTAGTACTCTCTACTCTCCAACATGCATCTTTTCATGGCCTGCTTGTCACGTGAAACACAACTACTTCGACGATAAAATCAACTTGTCCTTATATAACTGACGTAGCAAAAAGGTATAGGGTGAAAACAATGGATGTTACAGTACTTCTGCCACAACAAAAGAACAAAGTTATCAGCCCACCGATTTATTAGTAGAGGCCGCTATAGTGCGGGCGGGATTAGGTGTTGATATCTATCGGGTGTTGGCTTCCCAATACGTACTCTCACCCCTTACTCAGAATCGACGATTTCCGGATGTCCAAAACCGTTGGCAATGAGAGTCATTCTAGGCATGGAGTGCTTAAGGGTACAAGTCTTTATCTTTAGGTCTCGTGCCCCCAACTTTGACCCGGCTAAGGATTAAAGTTGACTTGAACGGTTTCCGAGTACCCATAATTGACTCGGTGGCGACTCCACATATCGGCAACGAATTCAGTTCACTAAAAAGGTCGCCTTACCAAAGATATCGGCCTTTAAACATTTACAACCACGACTAGATCAATCGATTCCAAACGAAAACACGGGTGCCCGCGCCCGTCTAGTACAAGTCCGGATCGTCATCCGAATCAAGGTCCAAAACATCGCTCCGTACGCGAGATTGGACCGGCCCTCGACCGGAAGGGGGCCGTGTAGGTGACCGCCGCCATACAGTGAAAAACCGGGTCGGTCTCGCGCGGGCACGCGTGGGGCGCTGGGCGGTGCGGACGAACGTCCATAATTTCATTTTGACTCTGGGGCCTTGTATCGGTTCCGTAATGCAAAGTCTAACCCGAGTCAACGGATCAAACCGAGTCAAACCTCGAAACCGAACCAAAAGCCCAAAACAAACCAAAAACACGGAATAGGGTAGCCTTGGCGAGCAAGAAAATCCTCGATAATCTCTTAAAATCTCGTATATTTCCGGTTCAGAAAGTTTTCCGAAAACAACCCTCAAAAACTCAATCACTAGGTGTCGCGCACCCCAAAACAGGTCGCAGGGGTAGCTCGCGCCTCAACTCCAGGGCGCAGAACATCACGCGTCTGTACGGTCAAATCTTACCTCGAAAAATAACCTATAAATACCCCCTTCCCTCGACACAATTAAACATCAATTCACAATCTTGAGGGTTCATAATTCAAGAGATTTACGAATACACATAATTCGAATCCTTTGATTTCTCAAGAATTCATAATTTAACAAAATTAACAAGAATCATAAGAATTAACATCGATCATATAGAACCCTAAAGAATTCATGATTCTTTTTAGTTAATATTTAGGAATTTCGGATTCTTAATCCAAAAAACCTCGAGTTCTTTACTCAAACCTCATCGTAATCGATCATCGACCAAAGGGTTGAATTAATAACGGTTCCTAACCTAAATTAATTCTCACGTTCATAACGTTCATCCACACAAGTCGTAATCGTCACTAGGTTGGTTCTCGATCTAGTCTTTTTACACTTTTTCCTTTAAATAATGGTCGAATTAAAAAGGTTCATAATCCGATTAATTCAAATATGCATTATGATATTGTAGACCGCAAGGATTCATAATCCGCCCAAATCAACACGTACACCTGCAGTTCCAATTTCAGGTATGATGTACAAACCTTGCTCATGCTCGGTCCCCATCGCAGTACATGCCTAACTGACTCCTCTAGACCAAACGTTCAATCTACGTAATGTCCACAACTTCAACCCTAAATACTAAAACACGCTTAAATAAAATCTGAGTAGTCGTTATTAAATTCGTTCTTCATCGTCCACACATCGTATTTTATTTTCGTGTACAATCTGAGGGTGCAACTCCTCGTTAACATAATTTACTTACATTCTCGCATGTTTTTATCGTTTTATTTGCATGAGTTACCGCTTTTACGACGACAATCGCATGCTAAATCACCTAATCCGATACTAAAACGTAATTAACAAACGCTAATCGAACACCTTAACAAACCCAGAAACCGCGTCTGAACCCATCACTCGGACTTGAAGCACTTGACCTCGTGCGTCTGACTTCCAAGGCGTCTGGCATGACATGTCCCTCTCTATCTGCACTTCTGTGTTTGAGCAGCTTAATCAAAACAAGCAGTGGTCCAGTTCATTATTAGTCTGAGCATGACGCATCCAACGCCCCAGAACCAGAGCGCACAGAGGCGTGTGTCTAAATCCTTAAGCGCACAATGTCACGCGTCCCTACTAATAGCATACAGATGCACTTTAACTCTTTAAGCAGAATACCAAGTGGATATTATATCACGTAATCGACTAATATCTGTAATATCACGTTAAACTTTATTCCATATTCGCTAATACACCTAACAAATAGTAGTCCCTCCTAGTTCCTATCATTGACACGTATTCCTTTTTTAGATGAGTTTGATCTTTTCCTTCTTTCCATTTAAGAAAAGGTTTTTTCACCCAACATTACCTTCTTACCTTCACTACTTTTCTTTTATTATACTGATTATCCCTCATTAATTAATATAATATCCATCTCTTACTTTTTCAATCCACTTTTTCTCATTTAATTAATATAATATTTACCTATCTTACTTTTTGAATCCACCGTCACTTCCATTAATATAATATACTCCCTCCATAATTTTCACCAAAAAAAATCAAAGGTGTCAATCATAGGATCTTGGAAGGAGTATTCTCTACTCTCCTACGTGCAACTTAATGTGTAGTGCTTGTCACATGTTATCGCATATCTCGAATGCAAAGAATGTAAAATATCTACTCCGACAATAGCTAACTTGCTCTTAAATCAACCGACTTAGCAATAATACCTTATCTCTAGGGTTAAAACATTGCTTTATTTTTCTATTCATCACTTAAGGACGAGAAACGTCCGACATCGATTGATTAGTAGAGCCTGCTATGTGCGGGCGAAATTGGGTATCGATGTTTCTAATATTGGCTTCCCATACGTACCCTCACCCCTTACTCAAATCACTGGATAAATGGATGGCCTAATCCTTGAAACAAGTGTCATTACAGACTTGGAGTGCTTAATGGTACAAGTCTATATATTTAGGTCTCATGTCACTCGACTTTGAGCTGACTAAGGGATCAAAATTGACTTGAACGGTTTTCGAACACTCCATAATTGTACGGTGGCGACTCCAACATCACATCGCGAATTCGGTTCACTAAACGGTCGTCGGACAAAATGATGCGGCGTTTAACCATTTACAACCACATCTCGATCAATTTCAACGGGAACATAGACGCGCCCATACATCTATCTAGTACAACCCACAAATCGTCAACCAAATCGAGGTCCAACAGTTTGCCTTGAACGTGGGATCAGACCAGGCCAGTCGAGTAGGCCATGTGGGTGGCCACCGCGGAAAGGCGTGGGTGGCAGCGTCCACAGTTTGGCGACTTCGCTGGGGAGATGGAAAACATGATTTTATCGGGACTACAAATTTCAAGTGGTGGTGTAACTTGAACAAGGTTAACTGTCGAGAGTGCTTTTAAGTTCTTATGTGGTCACTACGGGTTTTAAAAGCCTTCATAATGCTTAGCCAAACCGATTAGGACCAATCGACCCTCTTATATGGTAATGCTTCTAACCCGACCCCGTGAAGGGGCCCCGATTGACGTTTTGCCTGTCTCAGGTAGTCACGCCATTTGATATGCCAAGTGCTAATTAAATACCGCGTGGAACAAGGACATCATTCATCCTCATGGGGTGACTCGTCTCCGCCGAAACAAGCACTTTTCATACGACGGTAACCTACCTCAACCTACCCATGTCTGCATCCTGCATGTGTGTATGCTTGTTAGTTATGTGTAGCGTGATTTGACTACCCGAATAAGACATTAAATTCCAGATTAAACCATGACAACATATTTAACTACACCAAACTCCATTTTTCTAAAAAAAATCATCCTTTTTGAAAACCGTTTTAACGTCGTTTCTCCGGCCAACTCAAAACTCCCTTTCCAAAAATAAATTTTCTAAAAACCATTTTAGCGTCATTACTCTGACCAATTTAAAACTCATCATATTTCAAAATCAACTTAAAACCATTTTAGCGACGTTATGCTGGCCGATTCTGAACTCAGAATTTTCGATTTTTTACACCGTTATAATCACCGAATTCCCAATTAATGGAACCTGGTACATCACACGGTTACATCATATTTAGTTTTTCACATTTGCCAAGGCGCGTTTTACACCATCGATATCTTCCATTTTACATTAGTAAAAACTTTATATTCTTAATGTAATCATAATGGTGAATCAAACAAGATTTCACATGACTGTATTTTCTCTTATAGATTGTCGAGAATATCGAAAATTATCGTTAGAAATGAATAATGGCAAAAAGAGAAAGGTGACAAGTGGAATTGAATGGGGGGAGTATAAACTAAGACCGAGATCTAGTTGTGACACGTCCCACTTTCCGTCTTCTCGTTCCCAACCCAATACACCCCAATAACACTAATACTACTGGACACAATATACACCCTTTATACTACCAACAACATTCACGGAAACAACAACAATATAACCTATGAACCTGACAACAGAAGCCTCACGCAAAAAAAAAACCATTACCCTTGCCGATGCCGCCCCCACTATCTCGAGTTGTAACCACGGCCATGACCACAACAACAATGCTACTTGTGGACCTGGAAAAATCCACTCCCCCGGAATGCGGGGAAGCGTGGGAGGTTTATTTTGGTAGGCGTGAACTCTCATGGAGATATTGATCTCGAATTGAAATTGAATCGAAATGGAGTCACCACCGAACTTTGTGGGAGTTCAGACTCGTTTCAGCCCATTCAACACTTAGGCCACACCACACACAAAGCACGGTTTGTCTTGTAGTGATAAAGTTTAGGGACTTGTAGAAACCCACATTTTTGCTGCTTGTGTCTATAGCAGTCTCCAACAAAACACCCGATGATGATTGGATGTTAACATGCATCAATACGCTCGAATACGGGCTCGAAATCAATAGTATCCGAAGTGGGCACTTAGCGGAGTAATAATCTCCCAAAACAGACCTCAAATTCAGCTATTTTGAGCTAAAACTGTCACCGGGGGTAAAATCATTTTTTGCGATCGAGCCGAAACCGGTCAAAGTCAAAACCCGAGAACGAAACAAACCTCACGCTGCGTCCAAATACAAAATGAACCAAGTCAAGATCAGAGGGTCAAAGAAAATCCAAACTTCCCTAAAATCGCTCACCAACCTAACGGCACTCGATCGAGTGCTTCAGGGCCACTCGATCGAGTGACCCCCCAAAAAACGACCAGGGAACCTTTCAGTAAAACACTCGATCGAGTCCACTAAGGGGCCCTCGATCGAGTGACCCTAGACGGGGGTAAACTCTATATATACCCCCCCCCCCTCCCCTCCCTCCCATTTGCACCTCATTTGAGGGAGGCTTCTTTTCCACCATTTTTTACCATCCTTTTTTCCTTTCACCAACACACATTTCAAGAGGAATTTACCTATTTAAAAACCGAGTCAAACCTCGAAACCTACTCCCTTCATTCGACAAGGGTTTGGTAGTCCCAAACACAAAACACACCCTAACTCATCTTAAATACACGAACCGCTCCCCGTGTCTACGACGATACTCCACGAGCTCGTTTTCCGAGACTATTGGCATGTAGGTTGAGGGTGTACCAAATCCCGTTTCTAATCTCTAATTCTTGTTCATACATTTGTATACTAACATTTAATTTCTGTTACTAACTATTAACATCTAACATTGTATTATCGCACCTAACATTTTATTATCGCATCTAACATTTTATTATCACACCTAACTTCCAACATTTATTTATCATTTTTTAAATTTTTTTTATATTAATATCGTGTATATTATACAAAAAACTATTTTCAAAATCAATTCGAGCAAACGTCCGCTGACGCTAAATCGATCATCGTAGGCTTCAAAGCCAAACTACTACCAAATGTTTGTGACGACAAATCAAGTTTTCCTATCAAATACCTTCGATGATGAATGGCGCCTAAAGTCCGTATAATCCACGAACAAGTCGTACTGGAGGTGGGCCCCTTCGAGGCACGCCGCCGTAAGCACTTAAAGGTTAGGGCTCCCTATGGCAAACGCATAACCGATCGGATTATAACGCGACCGCGGTAATTCGTTGTCGAGTGTATTCGATGCCATTTTCAAAGTGTTGCTCTAAAGGCCTGATGTCAATTCCTTAATAAAATGTTGCGCGTAAAAGAGCTATCGACAATCGAATTAGCATGAAACCCGATGACGTCGAACCGATCGTCGTGACGTCGCGACATGGAGGGATTTGATATTCATGTTTAGTTCAATTATTCTCGATCCCATAAACATCGCTGTAGAACATTCGATACCGATTCCATAATCGAGTGTTGGATATGAAGAGCCATCGAGAATCGGTTTAATGCAAAACCAAATGACGTGAACCGATCCTCGTAGGGTCCATAATACCCGACAACGACGTCATGACACGGAAGGGCTCGATATTTGTATTAGATCGACCATTTCTTGAATCAAATCACAAATTCGTAAAACAGGTTATTTTAGAAGCAACATGCCACCCGGTACAAGGGCACTCAATCGAGTGACCCCCTAAAAAGTGACCAGAGGTTTTCGTCAAGGGCACTTCATCGAGTCCGCCTAATGACTCGGTCGAGTGACCCCTTATAAGCCTCCAACGAGGGCCTAAAGACAATATAAAGTTCCGTCAAGTTATATTCACGACACTAAGTCTATACGTGTCAAATCAATCACGTATTCCGCTTCTAAAATCCATACATATTATATCGTTTCTTTTACGACTTTGAGTGACGCCTCATACGACTAATCCAACATCGACGACTCTTTAGTCGTATCTGATATTCGATAAGTCGAGGCAACCTATTTCATTAGGATAAGTCGGGACGAGACTCTGAGGCCCGGGATCAAGCTAGCACCACGCTTTGGTCCCGTGCACTAACGTGTACTAAAGCCTTTGTCCTCCGGTCAATACACAACATAATGTGTAAGTGATCGAAGTTCGTCCTATCATTTGATTTCTGGTTTCAATTAACATTTTCTATTTACGGGTCCGTTTGTAGTTTACGTTTACCGTTGCAAATCCTTTTATTATTATTGCGCCTTGTTCAAGTTGTTTATTTCCGTTGCGTGGCATTTATCGCTTTTAAATGAACCCACATGCTAAAACAACTTTGACATAATTTAAGATGCATTAAACGACGTAGCAAAACACGTATTTGACATGCGTAGCTTAAAACGCTGTTTGCATTTCATTTTACCGTCTTACTAACTCGCGTACACGAATACCAATCGATATCCAAGTGTGGGTGGGGTTGGGTGTCCTTCTTGGGCATCCCAACACGTAGCCTCACCCCTTACTCAGAACCTTTGGTTTTCGGATGCCCGAAACCATTGGCGAACGAGAGTCATTCGATATACATTATTCGGTAATTCGACATCGATATCGTTATGCAAAGGGACGAACCCCCATAAGCTCTAGTACTAAAGTGAGTCGTGCTTCGTGCGCGATACGTCTAAGTATAGAGTGGATTCGAACGGGTCCGAACTTCCACAATGTGCGGTGGCGACTCCAACATCGATTTAAATTTCGACCCGAGAACAATCTTACCACGAGATTCATTCGCCTACCCAAACCCGCGCGTGGCCGCGTTGGGGTGGACCTATGTCACGTCCACAGGACTCGTCCCTTTGCTTACCGAATATCAAATGTTGGATATTGTATGACTCTCATGACCAATGCTTTCGAGCATACGGAAACCGAAAACTTTAAGTAAGGGGTGTAGGAGCTTTGGTGCCCTAATTTACAGAGACCAGGATAAAAGTGTGATGCTAGCTTGATCCAGACATCTTGGAACGTCTCGTCCCGACTTGTCATTAGGACATCAGACTCTCCGCGTATCGATATTATCGTTTGGCTAGTAATAACCTACGGTAATCAATTTAGCCTCAACGAGTATTTGTTCTAAGTCATTAAGGAAAATGAACCGATATTAAATGTGATGATAATTATATTTGGAATGGAACGTATGATTGACTAGCACGCACCAATTTGTTAATCGCGAACATTAATCCCTCGGCGCTTCAGGTTCGTGATTTGACTGTTAAGTCTACGAAACTCCACTTAGCCTCAACGGGTGCCCATTCTAAATTGCCTTTTGATAACTCTTAACATTCAACTTTTGATTACCGAATCGATGTAAAATGCTTAGGAGATTTGTGTAACTAATATGTCGAAGTCATATGAAAATTGATTCGACGATCGCGAATATGGGCTAGCACAGACGCACGCCACGAGGTGTTATGCACCTTACACGCACGGGATCACGCGCCTCAATTATGAGGTGCCACAGTCCATGCGCCCGAATCGGCCTATATTTGGACTTTGGGCATAAACTTTCATCAAATGCATTTAATTGAAAAGATCAATTTGTTTTAGCGAATGTTAGATCTTTTGCATTATTGACATCGTTGTTTGACTATTAGAGTCTACGAAGTTAAAATCGGCATCATCGGATACTCCCTTTGGATCGATAACGACTCATCATCAAGAATATTAGGTTCTTTGCATTTCAGAATCAGTTTTCGGCCATTAAGGCCTACGATGCTCGATTTTAGCATCATCGGACGTTCTCTCGAGTCGTGTTTTTGAAAATGGTTTTATCGAATTAGGGATGTAAATGCGATAAGTAAATAGTTAGCGAAGTTAGGAGTTAGGAGTGAGAAAGTAAACGTTAGTACTTAGAATGTTAGTATACACAGAGATAAAAGTTAGTAATGTTAGATGTTAGTAGTTGTAGACACCCATATTTGGACCTGGTGGCTGCAAAAGTGCCCAACAAACACCCGATGACGATCAGACTGCAACGCGATGCGAGTTCGTGATGTTTTAGATAGTTTTTCTATAGAACGGATCAAATAACTACTCGGAAAAATTAAATTAACATCATGGCAGCCTTAGTCGTGTCATTACAATCGTATAGACACTAATTAGAGTCCATTCTGACACCGGGACCCCGAGTCGGTCCCGAAACACGAACCGAGTCAGCACCGCACCAAGCAAGCCTCGGGACGCGCACCGGAGGCCCACTAGGCGTAAAGGCGCTTGGTCAAGAAGGGGAAGCTTCATGCCCAAGCATCGTATAATACGTATCATTCTCGGTTTTGGAAAGTATCAAAATCATATCGTATCTTTAAAATCCCGAGCGCCTCACCTTACGCGCCTGAGTCTTCACACGCCTAAACCCAGACGCCTGAGTTTTGGTGCGCCTGGACTCAGGCGTCCATCCGGGTGACGAGGGCCGAAAACACCTATAAATACCCCCCTCCACCCCCTTCATTCGACACAACACAATTCATTCTCTCTTCCTTCTTCACTCGTTAAGAGTTTCTCGCTAAAGGCTCGCACTCCGACACCCAAGGCAAACGATCCACTCGATCGTAATTTGGATAAAGCGAAATTGACGCTACTCCTCACCTTCGAGCACTCCACTCGATCCCGAGGTGCCTGTGTTCGACTAGCTACCCCGAGTCTAACGGAGTTCTGCCGGATTAGCCGCAAAACTAGCAAGTTGTAGCGGAGCTCTGCCGGATTAGCCGCAGGAAGGGCCAACGGTAACGGAACTCTACCGAAATCACCAGGCAAGCTAGGAGGATCCAACTTTGAAGTCGAATCGTCACTAGGTTGTCATCTAAACCAAACTTTACATTCTAGTACTTTTATTATGCACTACGATAATATCAAATACATACCCTAGGTCCGTCACGCATACTAAAATACGTAACGTCCCAACTTCAATCATAAAACTAAAATACCCTAAATAGACCCGAGTAGTTCCGAGATCCGTTCTCAACTATCTATGCATCATGTCCCGTTTAGCGTATACTTCGAGGGTGCAACTCCTCACTACGTAATTTACTTACGTTTGCATTTACAGTTTTCGTATGATTTATTGCTTTTATGACATTATAATCGCTTGCTAAATCACCTAACACGGAAATCAAAACGTAAATAAGCTAAAAATGAACAAAGCGATGGTCAGGTTCCGTATTGATCCTGGTGCTCGTCATACAAGGTTCGACGCATCCCTATTAATACCGAGTTGACGCATCTTAAGCAGAATACCGGGTAAGGTATACCACGAGAATGACTAATATCTGTATTATCACGTTAAAAATGATTTGCTACTACGTATAATACTACTACTCTCTCCTCTTCTATGTGCATCCTTTCATGGCCTGCTTGTCACGTGAAATCGCATGCAAATAATGTAAACACAACTATTTCGACGACAAAACTCATTTGCCCCTAAACAATCGACATAGCAAAAAGCATAGGGTTAAAACAATGGATGTTACAGTATTTCCGCCACAACAAAGGAACAAAGTTATCAGCCCACCGATTGATTAGTAGAGGCCGCTACGTGTGGGCGGGATTGGGTGTCGATGTCTAACGGACGTTGACTTCCCAATACGTACCCTCACCCCTTACTCAGAATCAACGGTTTCCGGATGTCCGAAACCAAGCGCAATGAGAGTCATTCCAAGCATGGAGTGCTTAAGGGTACAAGTCTTTATCTTTAGGTCCCGTGCCCTTCAGCTTTGAGCCGGCTAAGGATCAAAGTTGATTTGAACGGTTTCCGAGTCCCCATATTTGACTCGGTGGCGACTCCACAAATCGGCAACGAATTTGGTTCAATAAAAAGGTCGCCTTAACAAACATATCGCCCTTTAAACATTTACAACCATGACTCGATCGATTCCAACGGAAACACGGGTGCCTGCGCCCGTCTAGTACAAGTCCGAATCGTCTTCCGAATCGAGGTCCGACACGTCGCCCCAAACGCGAGATCGGACTGGCCTCCGACCGGGAGGGGGGCGCGTAAATGGCCGCCGCGATTGAAAACCGGGTCGGTCCCACACAGGCGCGCGCGGGGCGGACGGACGTCCACAGGTTGGCGACTCCGCTGGGGTTTGGGAAACAAGTTTCCAGCGGTGGTGTAACTCGAACGAGGTCGTTGAAGCTCATTACCTAGTTCCTAGTTGTGGTCGCTACAGATTTTGGCCCTAAAAAGCCCACCCTAACCGATATAAGGATCAATCGACCTCTTCGCGGTAAGATCCTTATGGACACGCAGAGAGATCCTCGGTTGACGCTGCGGCCGCCTAACGCGTACCCCGCAGATATAGTAAACGAGTAGTTCTGAAGGGACGGTACGACACTCACCTCCCCGGGTGACCTGTCGTCACCTATGTATAGGCTATTCGAGGGCGCTAGCCTACCCTAACCTACCCATAGATGCATCCTGCATGAGTGTACGCATTTCTAGTTATGTGTAGCCTGTTTGAACAACCCAAATAAAACACACGTAGCAACACATTTTCACGTCACATCGTCACACCGATTTTACAAACCTCCCTTTTTTCGAAGGAAAAGGTTTTCTTTTCAAAAGCTCGATCGTTTTCAAAGAAGAAACGCATCAAAACTCCTGGATCCTGAGCCGGGATCGCGATCAACTTCTTATGTCGCACAACCGTGTGATTAACTGTCTGTGTTAGTTACTAGGACGCCTCTACACGAGGTCTTACAGTTTGGGTCGTCTCATATCGAGAAAGTTCTCTCTGAATCTCACCTCCGAGATTTGTGTCAAATCGTCTCGTACTAGAGACATAGACTCACTAGGCGTTCCGCCGAATACACCAAGAGTCTGAAGCACCCGAGTCCGTAATCCGATGACTGCAAGCGCGTGAATCAAGGGTCTCATTTCCGTGTCGCTCGGTCAAGAGCATTCCTCGAACCTCTAAGTCATCCAACGAATCCTTCCTGACCTCCGATGTTAGTTTGTAGAAATCATCCCCCAACATGTCCTCAGAACCGGGAGTGATCAAAAACCTCTGCCTCAACGTCAACACCCTAACCGAGGTGGTTCGTGATATCCGCACCTCGATAGACCATCTGTTCTGCTTCGTTCATCACATTGACAGTCGTCTTAATTTCCTTGAAAGTGGAGGAACGGAGAACGAGGCAGATACCAGTTTAATTAATTACCACACCCAGGAACCCACTCCGAACGTGTCACCCCGGTACTCCAAAAGGGCAGGATCCCCTTTGGCTAGTAGAGAAGTAACCTCGAGGTCCCGCAAAACATTACCTAGCAAAACAAGGACGCCCCGAAAAGAGTTCACCAAGATCAACACGTCGTATACTGAAACCCTTAAACACTTAATAGATCAAGGGCTGCTCAAACCTCTGGGTCCCACTCCAGACCCACCGGTTGGAAAACGAGCGAAAATGTGGAGTCCTAACGCCTACTGTCTCTTCTACTAAGGAAATGGGTACGACACTGAGGCATGTTTCACATTGAAGCACGTCATCTAAAACCTAATCGAAGCAGGAACATTCTCTCCGGGAAAGCGGTAAAAGGCGGACTTTACCTTCTCAGTTGCTGAGGGGGAAATAGTGACATCAGTGGTCGTCACGAGTAACTTTAGACCCCTCAATGAGCCGCCTCGGAGGGCCACCTCTAAATGCCCCTCGAGGGGGACGTCTTCGGAGGGCTATGGCAGACTCTGAGACCCAGACGACGTATGATGATAGTGTCGCAAGGTGGGTGAGTCACGATAGTCACCCCCTCTAAGGGCAGTAAGCCAGTCTTAGATAGAGTCTAGTTCGTCTTGGGGCCTGGACTTAAAATAATAATAATAATAATAAACACTTTCTTTCCGTACGCATCGAGTCCGGGAGGTGCGAGGGGACATGTCCTCCACCTCCCTCTCCAAACTTAATCACGGGTATTTAGCCCGTTTATTATCATATCAATAAAATAACTTTTCTTTTACAAACACGCCTCAACAATCGCTTGACTTCTTTTAATAACATACTTTATCGCTTGAAACTTGATACTATGCCATTTATCGATAACAATTAACCAAAGCGCGAGGGCTACAACAAACGGCCCACTACGACTTCAGCCTAAAAAGAGACTAGGAGCAACTACCCTAAGTTCAACCCATAACCCCCCCCCCCAACCAAACAACACTACAACCACATACCCATATCGGTCAAACTAGACTTCCCCTTTACCAACAACGTAGCCGAATACGAAGCTTGCCTAATAGGACTAAAAGCCGCCGTAACTCTAGGAGTTAAGAAACTTAGAGTACACGGAGATTCATCCCTAGTAGTCAACCAAGCCACGGGCACCTGGAGGGTTTATAGCGAAAGCCTAGCTCCATACCAAACCGAAATAGACACAATATCCCGGGAATTCACCGAAATTGAGTTCATACACATACCTCGCGAAGAAAACCAATTCGCTGACGCCCTATCCAAGCTAGCCTCACTAATAAACGTGTCTGGCCATCTTTTCTCCATGCCTATCGTAGAGAGAAGCGAACAACCGGCCTACATCCATAACCTCGAAACTGACGATAACCCCGAAAAACCCTGGTACAAAGCAATCCTGGACATTAAAACCGACAGATCATACCCACCCGACATGAATACCAAGAACAAAAGAGCCTTAAGAATACAAGCCTCCCATTACGTCCTAAGCCAAGGACTTCTATACAAACGAACACCACAAGGAGTCCTTCTTAGATCCATAAATAAAACCCAGTCCGAGAGAGTCATGAAGGAAGTACATGACGGGGAATACGGACCCCACATGAGTGCACACCTATTAGCCCAAAAAATAATGAGACTAGGTTACTACTGGATCACCCTAGAGGCAGACTGTCGACGTCACGTCCGTCACTGCCACAATTGGCAAAGATTCGCCAACATCCAACACCTACCGCCATATCCTCTCCATACTATAGCCACACCCTGGCCCTTCTCTACTTGGGGAACTGACATCATAGGAAAATTACACCCATCCGAGATAGGCGGACATTGTTTTATACTAGTGGCCGTCGATTACTTCACCAAATGGGTAGAAGCCGCCTCTTACACCGTGCTAACCTCCAAACAAGTAGTCAAATTCCTACAAAATAACATCATCTGCCGCTACGGCATACCTCATTAGATTATCAGTGATCAGGGGGCTCATTTCAGGGCCGATACCCAAAAACTCCTAGAGAAATACAAAATATAAAGACACAAATCCTCACCCTATAGACCTCAGACAAACGGGGTCGTGGAGGCAGCAAAACAAAACCATCACCACGATCCTTAAGAAAATGATAGATAACTACCGGGATTGGCCGAGCAAAATACCCTTCGCATTATGGGGATACCGAACATCCTACCGAACACCCACCGGAGCCACACCGTACTACCTAACCTACGGCTCTGAAGCCGTGCAACCCGTAGAGCAAGAGATACCCTCACTAAGGATACTAGCCGAAAGTGGCCTCCCCGAAGAAGAAAGAAATCAAAAACGATATGATGAGCTAGTACACCTAGATGACCGTAGGATACATGTACTGTCCAACGTGCAGGCCTACCAACAACGCATACAACAAGCCTTTAACGAACGAGTGAAATCCTGAAACATACATGAGGGAGACTTAGTAGTCAAATCCATTAGAGCACCCCTTCCCGTCGACCCTAGAGGGAAGTTCAAACCAAACTGGGCGGGCCCCTACCTCGTCAAGAAAATACTCTGGGGGGCGCCGTAATCCTCACCGACCTAGACGGCCAAGAGTTCTCAACCCCGACCAACATGGACCAACTCAAACGATACTACCCATAAACATCCTAACAACTTCATCCTAACCTCCGGATAAGGAAGAAAACCCGCGCAAAACAAAAAAAAAGAACAAAAGAAAATTCGCATCGATAATTGGCATAGCGAGTCTAAAGCAAAATCACTCACACTTAAAAGAACTACGAACATGGTTTGATTCCGTCTAAACAAGGATACGTAGGCAACCCTTCTTCGAGTACAACCAACCAAAATAATGAAATCGATTACTTGATTCACATACAAACCGGAACCTATCTCCGCACTCCTGTTAACGAGTGATTCCAATAACGAAGCACAAACAACGAGCCGAGGATGGAGTGAAAACCCGAAAGGGCGCTCCGGGTAAAATGAAGAAACATGTTGCGAGTCATCGTTAAAAAAATTAATAATAATAAATAAATAAAAATGATGACGAGCCGAGGACGGAGTGAAAAACCGAAAGGGCGCTCCGGGCAAAATGAAGAAACGAGTTGCGAGCCGTCGAAAAAAAAAGAATAAAAAAAAGATTAAAAAAAGAAAGAAAAATAAAAGGTGAGGCGAGGACGGTGTGAAAACCTGAAACGGCACTCCGGGCAAAATGAAGAATCGAGTCGCGAGCTACCACAAAAAAAATAATATAATAATAAATGTGCTTCTTATTAACAAAAAACAAAAATTGGTTAAGTTGAGCCTTTGTCGGGGCCCATTACATCAAACACACGAGAATCAACTATCTCAAAAGTAACGATACGTCAAAGCACCACAAAAAAATAGTACTAATACGCCACATAATATCAACGAATAGAACATAATACAAAACTGTTGGGCTCTACCGGTCCAACTTCCTACTTCCGTAGCCATATGGGCAAGCTTGTTCGGGTCCTTCACCATCGACCCCTCATAATACAAGCTTCCACCGCCCTAGCCAAAGGCGAGCTCAGCCAACCATGTTTCTTCTCATCGCTACACCTTCAATATGAGTGTCATCAGTCTCGGCCTGTATAGAAAAACTGACGGTACTAGGATCGGTAACATTGTCTTTGGTCAGGTGCTTAGTGACATTTCCTCGAGTCGCCTCCTTGTCCTCTAGTGCCATTGTCTTCCTAACTTTTGAATTGCTCTCTCCTGACGGGTGTTCAACAACCCCCCGCCGGATGGAAGTGATGTCGGTTGGTCGAACGCTCTCTATGACAACGGGACGGGAAAATTTCTGTTCCCAAGACACCCTAAACTCCACAAACGAATTCTCCGTCCACGAGTCCAACCTAAGAACGTCCCTAGTGAAATCCAATGTGGTAGGCCTTAAGCCCATTTTATTCGACAAATTGCTCATATAAATATAAACCGGACTCCTCAAAGATAATATCAACAAAGCCTGGGTTGAGGACGAGAAAAGAAACCCGGTATGCCCAGCAATATCCTACCACGGGACAGACCACCTGATGACTAACCGCCCTTTAACCAAGTAAGAAAGCCACTCCTGTACGATATGACCCTCATTCCATGCCCGCACCATTTTTTGACCCGGGTCCAAAAAATGACGAAACCGTTCTACAAAAGCATCATCTCCCAAAGGCACACAAGGTCGAACCGAACTCCACCCACCTATAACGTCTAGCTCCTCAGGGAGAGGACAAACCTTACCCTCGGGAAAAGCAAAAACATGATTTCCTACGTCCCAAAATTTAGTGCATGCTAGCAAGAAGTCCTCCTACACCTTAACTCGGCTCAACGCAACAATCACTGACAAGCTGTCGTTTGGATGAGCCTCGGGGTCACATTTCATAAAACAACCCGCCCACTCGGTCAGGAGATCCCCGAAACCTGACATAACTCAAGACAATACAAGGAAGCTATAGGCACTCTTTGGGTATTTTTAGTATGTCTAAAACGACCACCCATGACCCGTATATATAGCCCTAATCCCACAATAATTAGGAAACTACTAAAATTTCCATAAACGGGATCTAGACCGCCCAAGCGCCCAAACCTCCGACCGTCCGAGCCCAGGCAACCTGGAACTCGACTGCCTTAGCCCAGGCGTCTGTTCCCAAGCCATCAGCCCCTGAAGTAGCCCAAAAAACTGAGACATCGACCCCACATTATCAACATAACCACCACCTGACATCTCAGACATCGGGAACGACCTCCTAAAGTAACTAAGACCCTCTCCGGAAACCAAAACACCCGTGCAAGAGTTCCGAGGTCACGCGGACAACACATTTCACCCGTCGGACCTGCCGGACTTAGACGTCTTTTCATTTTTTTTCTTTTAGGGGGATAAGCTACCCCACCTAAGCGTGTTGTAGCCTTTAACGGTTATTGTCAAAGCGCGTCTGTAGCATGAATACACAAAAGTGGTCTAACTTTTAAAAAAAGAAAAAAGAAAGTAGTCTAGCTATTTTTGTTTTTCTGCCTTATCTTAAATGTAAGCATCGAGGCAACTACACTTTCCTCCTAACACACTCGGCTGAAACGTGCCAACTTTTTACGTGTCACACCATGTCGAGTCAAGCATTTTAATCGACATACTATCTAATTCGATTCCCGGCTCAAACTAACGCATTTCAAAAATCCGAAAAACTGTTTTCATACTCTCGTGTCACCCCAACGCATTTTAAAAAACATCGTAAACCACGATTAAATCGCAAATAAAACGAACGCAAAGTGATTACTTGTCGATCTAGGCCAACATTTCACCAAACGAAAACACAAGACTAAACTAATTAATTCAAGCACTAAAAGTCTTAAGAATATACAAAAAAATGCAAATCCCTACACAATTTGAGTTCATAAAACTAGGGAGGACCCCTAGAAGCTGTACCGATGGCTATCACGAACTCACCGATGTTGTCATCCAGACCTAAGTCCTTCAAAACAAAGGTAGGAGACTCGCTACCATCCATTCTCGACAGCATGTCTTGAGTAACTGTCTCGGAAACGCCTCCAACCTCCTTAGTAGCACCCGTAGCATGACCCGTAGCCTCAGCCTCCCTCTCCATCTCGACCCGCCGCCTACCCTCGCCCTGCATAGAGGTCTCACACTGAGACCGAGTTAGCCGCTCCTTAAGTTGAGCAATCTCGTCGGCCCGAATTGCAGGAGCTGTCGCGCCTCAGTCGTTTCCGCCTCAAGCTCGGTCACCCGAGACTCCAACAGTCTCACCATATCGGGAGTATCCTGAAAACGTAACCTGCACTTGAGGAAAACATACAAACAACCTAAAACGCCAACCCTAGGTACACGCACTTACCGATCGAGGTCCCGAAGTGTCACGGGAGACCCTCGAGGCGTAGGCTCGGAAGCAGTTGGCGGCTTGCCACAACCACTGATGGCAAGTTGACGAAACCTGAAAGGAGAAACCAACCACACAAGTTAGCCAAACAAAACCTAACTCTTAGAACCCAAATCCAAAACAGAAACCGAAACTTACCCGGTATACCCGGTCGCACCACTCTATCCCAGCATCCATCTCCTCGCTGAAACACGGGGGGAGAGGCTCAGTGAAAGCTACCCCGGCTGCATCCACTCTAAGCAGCATCAAAGGGAAGTCTGGGGGCTAAATAGCATCAGCCGGGTCGGCCAGCTGAAAGAAAGGTGGGTCGGTCAGAAAGCAAGTAAATACTAAGCCATAATAAGAAACATGCTTTAAAACCAAAGATCAAGTACTCACCACGAGGCTGTGGCAAGCTAGCCGCTGGCTGACATGAGATAGATAGAAGGCACCAGGCACCAGAAGTGCATCGCCTCCTTCTCCATCCCTGCCCTTGAGGACTTCTACGGTGGTCGGTGACCTAAACATGGTCCGGGGAGGATCAACCGGCACCCTAAAGTCATCATACAAGCACTGACGCACCAACTGTTCGCCCAGATACCAAACCGGGCGAAACAGCGCAGGAAGGAGCATCCTCCTGTAGCTTCGAGGCCTCAACTCCGCTGCCACATACTCGGGCACGCCCTCGTAGCCGGCCCAAGGACGGGCCACGAACTACACAAACGAAACTAGCATTTCAATAACCCAAAACCCTTGGAGGATATTAAGTAAAACGAGCTATAAAGAAAGAAAACTCATGCCCTCGAGACGTAGCCGGTTAACCAGCACGTTCTCTGACGGGTAGTGGCTGGTCGTACTCTTAGGCTGGGCCAGCCTCCATTCAATCCCCGTCGATAATCTGGTCGGACGAGCCCGCACCGTTTTAGGTGCCAAGCAAGGGAAGTAGGAGTAAATCCAGACCTGCAAAACCCAAAACATCTTTACTAAAACCAAACCAAGCTAGGCAAAACCCGAGAAGCAAAACACGGAAACAATTACTAACCTCCTGAACGAGACCTGGGCCCACAATGGGCAAAGTCGAGGCCGACTCCACCTGCAATGCGCTCACCATGACTTGCAAGCAGCAAGTCATCTCCGCGAAAGCCACGGTTACCCAATCAAATCGTCCCAGCTGACCTAAATCAGCCAGGAGAGGCAAAATCCTAGTACTGAACCTCTCGCCCTTGTCCAAGAAGTGGGTCGATCCTCTAACACCGCCACTCTCTCGAAGTGATCGGTGATATATGAACTCACCAGAGCATGAGGCGTACTGTAAGCCTCACTAGGGCCGTCAAATAATATTTGGTGGGGAGACCCCCATATTAACGACTATTAACCTGTACGAAATTATAGTTTTCTTCCATAATACATATATATATATATATATCAAGTTACAATTTTAAACAATTTTTGGACGATTTGCTCGACAAGGCTACCAACTATGGAGTTTGGAATATTTTTATCAATGTCTAAGCAAAAAATTGTGTGCCTTGTGCAGTATGATTAAATAACTAATAAGTATGTATTGAGCATCATTGAATTTCACCAATAATACTCCATAATTATGAACAATTTAATTATTAAAACAGGAAATAAATAAAATAAAATATGAATTATACAAATAAAATAGATTTTGTTCTGGAAATAACAAAAATTAAATAATTAAAAACTAGTGTAATATCTACAAATGAGGATTAATTGATTCAATAATTAATAATCAAATATAAGGTGTGGGGCAATAAATGACGAAGTTTAAAAAATATATTAAAATAAGGTTTCGAACTATGGTCATCTACCCCATATACCATATTACTTCCCACAGTGCTACTACTATATTTATGTCACAATACAAACAGTAAATATATTTGAGACCCTGTACTATTTTGGGCCCATGTGCCAAACACCTTCTGAACTTGCTTTCTGACGGGCCTGAGCCTCACGCTCCAAACAATCCCCGATGAGGCCCCGGTCTTCATCACTATCTAACCTAGGGCCCTCTGCAGCCCACCTAATCCTCTTCGGACCCCAGGGTAAACCCGTAATAACCCCCAAAATCCTCTAAAGTCATCCCGACCTCCCCAAAGGACATATGGAAGGTCGAGGTAGTGCCGTGAAAGCGATCACCATGAGGTTGCATTTAGTCTTGCAACCCACCAACCTAACCCATTGCTCGACCACGGGACCCAGAGCGGTCCTCGCGATAATCCCCTTTGCCGCGGGGGTCAACTTTTGAGAATAGATCTCAAGGCATGTCGTGAAACCCAAAAAGATCCGCATCGAACCTGAGGGCTGCAAAGCGAAGCAATACAAGTATAAACGAAACAAACCAAACCCAAACAAAGCCAAAAATTCAAAACAGAAACCAATAAACACGGATAAGGATACTCACCAGACCCTGCACGATGCGGTGAGAAACGTGTAAGTCGGGACGAAACAATAACTGGTGGTTGTCCCAGTCCCGGGCCCTCTCAGGGTCCTCATAACCAATATCTTCGTTCTCTGGTACGGGAATCGGGACATGAGCCCTCCTAGCAACCGTCTCAAGAATCCTACGCTTCCTTACACCATCAAAGTCGGCCTCATTTGTGGCCTCTGGAACACGACGCTGCAATGGAACGCTTCGCCGTCTTCTACGAATCCTGCGGGGAGTCAGTGAGCTCGTCCCAAAGTACTAACCGTAGAAGCTCCCTCGGGATGCTCAGTATCACCTCAAGCTACAAAACCAAGCAAAATACAAAAAGCTATGCCTCAGGTCAGGCTAAAGCAGCTTAAGCAAGTAAAAATAAGGTCAAAGTTTTTCTTAGAGATATCAAAATTCCAAAAAGCCCGCTAACACATATTTTCGACCCCGATCAAAGTGGAAGTGGTTTTGGGAAAATCTGACATCGTTACGACACATTTTGGTCCGTCGTAAGTCGCACAAAACCTCACGGAAGGCCCTAGAGGCCATTCTAGCCCACAAAAATTGACAAAGGATTCACCCACATCATCACAAACACTAATCGAGCAAGATTACGTAAGACAAGTACGGGAATTACCTAGAAAATGGCCCCTAACCCTAGCATTTCGAATTAATCTCCTTAGGAGGCCATTGTCGTACCTCGAAGTATCCTATCAAGCTTCTAACTACCCTAACAAGCTCTATTCAACCTTAATTTAACAATGGGATTAAGCACAAACATCGAAACTTAACAAATTTAAACTACCCAAATCGATTTTCTAGTGTTTCAACAAAATCGATCCACAATCAATCAAATTAAGCAAAATCGATAATAGACGAGTAAAGAACACTTACCCGGAGTCGACATTCTAGCGTATGGCAAAAATCAAGATGGAAATTGGTTAGAAAATTCGAAAAAGCAATGTTGGGGCGAAAGGGGGGACGCGTTCGAATTTTGGGACAAATAAACCAATTCACCCCAACCTTCGCTGACTTAAAGCAAACCCGACCCACGAAATCCCGGGCGCCTCAGGTCGCGTGTCCAAAACCTGGACCGCTGAAGGCAAAGCGCCTGAGAACTGGGGCGCTGAAAAACGCGCGTCCAATAAACCCGGCACAAGATCAAAACAAGAACAAACGAGGCCTAATATCCAATATACGCAAAAACACGCACCCTTTGAAACAAGCAAGCAAACAACGATGAAGCAATTACTAATCGATACCGATAAAGCACGCCTATAGACCAACCCCGAACAAATAACAATAATAAAACAAGAATAAGAACCACGACTAACAAGAATGCTCACAACGCGTGATAAAACAAACAAAACAAAGCCGATCTAAACAAACTCTGAACAAATCCAAGCGCATAACAAATCAGAACAAAGCAAAGAAAATCCACACAAAATAAGACAAGACCGCAAAATAAATTTAACCCAAATAAATGAACGCCAGCAAACGTCTCCGAGCACAACGGGTCTTAGTTATCCGGAAGGCAATTTAAGTTGGAACGGACACTGACACGTTCAGACATTTTGGAGTCTTATACCTCCACAGCAATTTAAGTTCGAACGGACACTGACACGTTCGGACATTTTGGAGTCTTATACCTCCACAGCAATTTAAGTTCGAACGGATACTGACACGTTCGGACATTTTGGAGTCTTATACCTCCACAGCAATTTTTAAGTTCGAATGGATACTGACACGTTCGAACATTTTGCAGTCTTAAACCTCCACAGAAATTTGGGTTTGAGCGGATACTGACACGCTCAAACACCTTTTAGCCTAACGGGTCATAGTTATCCTGAAGGGAACAGCAAACAGCAATTTGGGTTTGAGTGGATACTGACACGCTCAAACACCTTTTAGCCTAACGGGTCTTAGTTATCATGAAGACAACAGCAATTTGGGTCTGAGCGGATACTGACACGCTTAGACGTATTTAGCCTAACGAGTCTTAGTTATTCTGAAGGCAATAGCAACTTGAGTTTGAGCAGATACTGACACGCTCAAACATTTTTTGCCCGAAGGGTCTTAGTTATCCAGAAGGCACAGCAACAACAATTTGAGTTCGAGTGGATACTGACACACTCAAACATATTTTGTCCAAGGGGTCAAAGGCATCCCGAAGACGATTGTTCGAGTGGATACTGACGCCCTCGAGCATTTTATCTCGTTTTATTTCGTCCAAGGGGTCATAGGCATCTCGAAGACGATTGTTTGAGTGAGTATAGACACCCTCAAGCATTTTATCTTGTTTTATTTTGTCCAAAGGGTCATAGGCATCCCGATAACGATTGTTCGAGTGGAGACTGACGCCCTCGAGCATTTTATCTCATTTTATTCTGTCCAAGGGGTCATAGGCATCCCGAAGGCGATTGTTCGAGTGGATACTGACGCCCTTGAGCATTTTATCTCATTTTATTTTGTACAAAGAGGTCATAGGCATCCCGAAGGCGATTGTTCGAGTGGATACTGACTAGGGGTGTTCACAAAGTGACCCGGACCGGCAAACCCGACCGACTCGGACTGTACGGTCCGGTCCTGTCTGGACCGTTCTACATGCCAGTCCGGTCCGCGGGTCTCCAAAAACTTGGTTGCCGGTCAGCGGTCCAGTCCGGTACGGTCAACACTTAAAAAATTTAATCAAATTTAGTGTATTTTGCCGGTCATAAGCAGCCCAAAGGCATTTTGTTTCATTAAGTCTGAGAGGTCATAGGCATTCCGAAGACATTTTCTGAAATGAAAGCTGACACATACGAACATTTTTTTCCCGCATCTACGCTTGACGCGTCACACACACAAGGCAATCCAAAATTGAACGAATTCTAGAACATCCGAAAAGGCAAAACGTACGAGCATGAAGAACCTAGAACGAGACGACAAACCCGAGCCTGGGCCCTGACAGGAACCCACAGGCAAGGACGTTAGGTATGATTTCTGAGCCCTGGATGGCGAGCCTCAACACGTAGTCCAATGGACTTAAAACGACCCGACCGGGCAGCCACCAGGTTGTAATCCTCGATTGACCTGGGTGGCTATACTTTGACTTTCGCCTTTTCCAAGCCTCAGTCAAATTGGGGCTTTTGTAGACACCCAGATTTGAACATGGTGGCTACAGAAGTGACCAACGAACACCCGATGACGATCGGACTGCAACGCGACGCGAGTTCGCGATGTTTTAGATAGTTTTTCTATAGAACGGATCAAATAACTACTCGGAAAAATTAAATTAACATCATGGCAGTCTTAGTCGTGTCATTACGATCGCATAGACACTAATTAGAGTCAATTCTGACACTGGGACCCTGAGTCGGTCCCGAAACACGAACCGAGTCAGCACCACGCCAAGCAAACCTCGGGAAGCGCACCCGAGGCCCTCTAGGCGCAACGGTGCTAGGTCAAGAAGGGGGAAGCTTCGTCCCCAAGCATCGTATAATACGTACCGTTTTCGGTTTTGGAAAGTATCAAAATTGTATCTTCAAAATCCCGAGCGCCTCACCTTGCACTCCTGAGTCTTCACACGTCTAAACCCAGGCGCCCGAGTTTTGGTGCGCCTAGACTCAGGGGTCCATCCGGGTGACGAGGGCAAAAAAAAACCTATAAATACCCCCCTCCACCCCCTTCATTCGACACAACACAATTTATTCTCTCTTCCCTCTTCACTCGTTAAGAGTTTCTCGCTAAGGGCTCGCACTCCGACAACCGAGGCAAACGATCCACTCGATCGCAGTTCCGATAAAGCGAAATCGATGTTACTCCTCACCTTCGAGCACTTCACTCGATCCCGAGGTGCCTGTGTTCGACTAGCTACCCCGAGTCTAACAGTGTTCTGTTGGATTAGCCGCAGAACTAGCAAGTAGTAGCGGAGCTCTGCCGAATTGGCCGCAGGAAGGGCCAACGGTAACGGAACTCTGCCGAAATCACCAGGCGAGCTAGGAGGATCCGCCTTTGAAGTCTAATTGTCACTAGGTTGTCATCTAAACAAAACACGTATGACAATACTTTTTTTATGCATTACGATAATATCAAATGCAGACCCTAGGTCCGTCACACATACTAAAATACGTAACGTCCCAACTTCAATCATAAACTAAAATACCTTAAATAGACCCGAGTAGTTCCGAGATCCGTTCTCAACTATCTATGCATCGTGTCCCGTTTAGCGTATAATCCGAGGGTGCAACTCCTCACTAAGTGATTTACTTACGTTCGCATTTACAGTTTTCGTATGATTTATTGCTTTTATGACATTATAATTGCATGCTAAATCACCTAACACGGAAATCAAAATATAAATAATCTAGAAATGAACAAAGCGATGGTCAGGTTCCGTATTGATCTCGGTGCTCGCCGGCATATATGGTTCAACGCATCTTTATTAATACCGAGCTGACGCATCTTAAGCAGAATACCGGGTAAGGTATACCACGAGAACGACTAATATCCGTATTATCACGTTAAAACTGATTTGCTACGTATAATACTCGTACTCTCTACTCTCCTATGTGCATCTTTTCATGGCCTGCTTGTCACGTGAAATTGCATGCAAAGAATGTAAACACAACTATTTCGACGACAAAACTTACTTGCCCCTAAACAACCGACATAGCAAAAGGCATAGGGTTAAAACAATAGATGTTACAGTATTTCCGCCACAACAAAGGAACAAAGTTATCAGCCCACCGATTGATTAGTAGTGGCCGCTAAGTGCGGGCGGGATTGGGTGTCGATGTCTAACGGACGTTGGCTTCCCAATACGTACCCTCACCCCTTACTCAGAATCGACGGTTTCCGGATGTCCGACACCATTGGCAATGAGAGTCATTCCAGGCATGGAGTGCTTAAGGGTACAAGCTAAGTCTTTATCTTTAGGTCCCGTACTTCTCAACTTTGAGCCGGCTAAGGATCAAAGTTGAGTTGAACGGTTTCCGAGTCCCCATAATTGACTCGATGGCGAATCCACAAATCGGCAACGAATTCGGTTCACTAAAAAAGTCGCCTTACCAAACATATCGGCCTTTAAACTTTTATAACCACGACTTGATCGATTCCAACGGAAACACGGGTGCCTGCACCCGTCTAGTACAAGTCCGAATGGTCTTCCGAATCGAGGTCCGACACGTCGTCCCGAATGCGAGATCGGACCGGCCCCCGATCGGAAGGGGGCCGCATGGGTGGCCGCCGCGATTGAAAATTGGGTAAATCCCGCGCGTGTCTGCGCGGGGCGTCGGGCGGTGCGTACGGACGTCCACATAAGTACGATAAATAAAACTTTAAAAATAAAATGATAAAAGGATTTTGACGCCCTCAACATACATGTTCTAGGTTCGAGTTAAGGCTTGCTATTGTATTGACTTTGACATGGGGAGACTTTTCGATATGTAGTTGAGTTAGAGGGTTTGTATAGGGTAGAACGTTGTGGAGAGGATAGTAAATGGTTTTTGTATTTCGTAATTGTTGACCCATGCAAATGTCGAAGTGCGGGTGTATTTATAGGAGTTGGAAGGGATTGAAAATGTGAGCGCCGAAACCTAGTTTCTAAAATTTTGATTCAAGCGCGGGAGGGCTCACGCCTTAATGTTTTGATGTGGGAGCTTTCGCATCTCAGTTCCGTGGCGAGGGAAGGCTCCCGATTGAATTCGTGTTGTATACTTGTATGGAAGTTGGTCAAAATACGGAATTGATATCCGTGTTGTAACACCCGCTATTTTTCCTAAGCATTTTATTCTTTCTGTTAGGACTTCGCCTTAACTCTGTCACTTTTGGTCTCATATTTTATCATTTTACTAAGCTTTATTTTAATTTTTGAGTTTAATAATTTCTATTTTTAATTTTAAAGATTTAAAATTCTTTTAAATCCATTTATTTGGTTTCTTCGTAAACTAAGTAATTTTCCGCGAGGAATTCTATTTTTCTCCGAATTGACATTTTTAAGCTTGGATTTAAGTTATTCCTTTTTCCTAAAAATGTTTGAATACGTTTATGGAATATTTTCTACTAAGATATATTTTAGTTACTAAAAACAAGCCATTTATGATTTTATTACGAAGCTTCGCGAATAATTATTTTCTTACGCGAGGTTTACTCGAATTACTTTGAAATGCCTTTAACTATTTTACGACTATACTTTTTATCAACTTATAAATTATTTGAGACTGTTTTCTCACATTTTGGACCGACTAAGCTCTTGGTCACAAGTTTTATTACATTTTATTTAAACGATTCATTTTATCACATTAAAACGTAATCATAAGATAAATCATTTTCATTCATTGTAGCATTTATGTCAAAGCTTTTCTTACTCCCTCTCTTATCCCATTTGGCCGGCCAACTTATGGTCTAGGTACACTTTTGTATTCCTTTTTTTTGAAGCCTTAATTTCATCCTTACCCTCTTTAAGTGTAGTAACATCCATCTCCTCCTTTACTACATTCATTTTTGCATTAACCAAAAATATTCATCACTTTTTCTTCTCTCTTTTGGCTGTGTACCCTTACCCTCCTTAGGCTGATTTTTGCTCCATTTCAAGTCCCAATCGCATCATTTTTATCGTCATAATAATCCTCTTTCCGATTCCTTCGTTAAGGTATTAATCGACGTCATTTTCGATCAATTTTTACCTTGATTTTTATTAGTTTTCTCATGGTATTTTCCTGCCATGATTTACGTGTTTGGTAGGATTTTTGGACGATCCCGAAGCCGACGAATATATCGTTGATTCAGACTTGGAGTAGAGGTAACGTCGATGTTACTCGGTATTTCAAGATTTTAATTGAGTATTTGCATGTATATATTTTTTATATTTTATTTTGGCAATATATGTATGTCACGAATTCTGGAAAATTTTTAAAGTTGAAATTTTGCATGTTTCGATATTTTTATCGCTTTTACGAGATTAACGATTAAATTGTTATATTAATTTGTAAAATCGTAATAATCGGCCTAAACATGTAATATATACTTATATTCTGGAAAAATGTTGTTTTTGATGATTTTTAGTAATTTAGTATTTTTCTGATATTTTTATATCGATTATTGAATTATTATCGTTTTCGGACAAAAACGATTAAAAACCGATTTTTAGTTCTAGTACTTAAACATTTTATTTTAATCTAATTTTTGACGTGGTAAATCTTTCTGGTGAAATAGAATTTTATGAATTTTCTCATAATTTTTTCGGAATTGTTAAGTTGATGAATTAATTAATCACTTTAAATCCTCGTTTATCGTTAAAACCGTGTTTGTTGTTTAAATTCTCGATTTCTGGTTTTTGGTTTAAATCTGGAAAAATTTATGATTCTGATGATTTCATATTAAAATGTATTATTATGATTTTTAGTGCCTTAATAAAATGTTTGGAGCGATAGGTTTGTTAATAAAATCGTTAATTGCGAAAACGGGTTTAAATGACGGTTTTGTTGAAATTTGTTGAATCTGGATTTTGGAAAAATCTGGAAAAAATTATATTCTGTAAAATCAGGATTTTAAAGTGTAATAATAATTTTTGGATATTAATACTTAAATCGTTTTGTAATTACTATTTTTATTAATCGTTATTGTCGAGATTGGACGATTAACGAGAAAACGCTTTAAAAACCGAGTTTTTAGAATTCTGGAAATTTTCTTTTCTGGACAGAATGTCCATAAATATAATTTAACTATTTTACGTAATTTTTGTACTATTTATTATAGTCTTTAATTAATAAATATTGATTTCGGACAAATTGTGATTTATCGCTAAATTGCTTCGTCTTACCTAAAAGAATTATTTTTCCAGCAATTTTGAAAGTATTTAAATCTGAAACTTTAAGAGTTAAATCATCCCTTAACATACTCTAAATATATTTGTTGGTTTAATTAAATAAAGACGTTCAAATATTTAATTTGATGTTTGCCGTAAAATCCTATTTATAATTTTATCGTCGAAACTAATAATAATTAGGGAATTTTAGCTTTATAACTTTTGAAAACACCCTAATTAGTAATATTAAAATATTTAAGATGTTTCTAATCATTTTATAACACTTGTACGATATTTTAATAGTTTCATAAAATCAAATGTTCTTACTTTAATAAGTAATATTGTTAAGGCCGAAAGTATTAGTTTTATAAATCTATATCGTTTACTAAAATGTGGTATTAATATGAACTAATATTTTCACTACTTTGATATGATGCTATTTTTAGTAAAGTTTCTAAAAATAGAAGTTTCCTAAAATAGAAGTTTCCTAAAATAGAAAGTTTCCTCTTTTAGAATATAAATGTTTACTTCTTTTATCCTCATATTGTTTATGATGAATACATCTTTTAAATATCGATAATGGTTTGTTTTGGAGTTATGGAATAAGGACAAGTGTGGGTTTAGAGTAATATAGTCTGGGGTGTACGTTTTGCCATCAACTATAAAGCTGGTGTGTCTATGTTGAGACACATTGGTCGTTGAACTGAGCATGGTTTATGCTCAGGAGTGTGTATATTTTGACCTTAAACTTAGATATCGCATCGTGTAAGTCGCCGTCGGGTTGAACTGGATTACGGTTGGTGTCCAGGAGGGGTGTACATTACTTAAGCCAGGACCTCGCTGCACGCAGTCCTGTTATAGTTGAGTTGCCTAGTTAGAGACCAAAGTCTAATTTGTTTTGACTAAGTTCTCGAAACTAGTTTTTAGTATTATCCTAGTGAAAGTCTAGATTCTACATTAATCCTATCCATAACGCCATTTTGATTATTTTATTTATTATCGATATAAATTGGTTTGCAGGTTGGCAAATATTTTTATGTTTCTTCGGAAACCCTTTTGATTATTTTGTTTTACGCTAAAGCTTATTTTAATATGATGTTTTAATGTTTTCCTTTTTACTATTTTTCTATAATAGTAATTACAATTTTAAAATCCTGTTATACGGCTGGGAGAACGTTGGCGTTGCTCCCCACTGATTGTGGCTGTTATGTTTTAACATGGCAGGTATACGTGTTCCGGGTGTGGGCTAGCGAGCAGTGTGGATCCTGCTTATTTATTTTTATAATTATGTCCTATGGATTGTTCAAACCTCTTCTGTGGATTGTTTTAAATTTTGGCCATTTTATTTAAGGCCCATTGTTTGACTTTACCATTTTAATTTTACTAAGACATAGTTACAGTGTGTTTTAATCCCGACTCTACAGTGTTTCCGCCACTGTATCGCGTTAGATTTTCTAGGGGATTACACGTGTTATATGAGGTAGGTTTTGCTACGGTATGACTTTGTAGTCCAAATGTATTTGGACTTGTTTTTGGTATTTTGTATGTTTCGGGTTTTCGTCTTTGACCGGGTTTGACTCGGTCGCTAAAAGATGGTTTTCCCCGGACACGGTTTTGGCTTAAAGTAGCTTTATTTTAGAAACGACTCACTGAGTCTGGATTTGTAGTCAATTTTGTAAGATTTGTACTCCGTAATTTGTCTAAGTCGGATACCATTGATTGCGAGTCCTATATCAAGCTTTAGAAGCATGCTATAGTTCCATCATCATCGAGTGTTTAGTGGGAAGCTGCTGCAGACACGAGTAGGCAAAATGCGGGTGTCTACACTACTATAGTAACATCTAACGATCTGACAATAGCAAAATCGTATAGTGATAGTAATCCTGACAAAAGACAAAAAACACAGAAAGTGTAAGGTGCTTACAAATAGGACAAGAACGATATAGGCCACGATCAAGGAATGTCGGAACAGGAAATGACGACGGCCCATGATGGCCACGACTGACGGTGGTATGTTTGTTGGAACGATGGGGATTGAAGATGGTAGGGTTGTCAAAGCTTGCCTTGTCGTGGATTGGAGGCAAACAAAATGAAAAAGGGAAGGAGGAGGGTGTGCATTGTGCGTGAATTGAAGGTAGACATAGAATAGGGAAATGAGGGCGTGTGCTATGAAGAGGATGAAAGAATGAGGGAGGGCGGCGTATTAATGAATTGAATGTGGTTGGCCCTTAATTTTATATCACCAATTGAACATGGCGACTTAGTTATTATATAAATTAATGTGGTTGTTTTGTTTATTAGAAAATAAACAGGGTTCTACCGGGTCTTAAATATCATCATATGTGTATGCTATTATATGAGGAATGGGTTATGAACGTGTATTACAAATGTGTTAATGAAACGGGTTTACTCATAACCTATATTACTACCCATTAAAAGACTCGGGTTAACATAAAAATACGAGTATTAAAATCTACCCTCCTTATAAGGAACTTCGTCCCGAAGTTCACCTCCCGCTACGGACCGACTAACTATAAGAACTTGACCAACCAACCAATCACTAACTAATAAGTAACGTAACGTGGATAAGCAGACGGGATACTACATGGGTACAATTAGGAAATCGTGTTTTTGTATAGAAAAGTTCTATACATGTGTTAAATTGAATTGATTCGATTCGATTGGGAGTTTGAAAGATCCGAGGACTTTCAGTTAAGAACTCATGAATCGTAAATCAAGGATTCTAGAGGCTATTATTTGAACTCAAAGAATTATTAATTCTTAAAATTTCGAATGATTGAAAATATTGTACGTATGTTATCCTTCTGAACACGACGAAATAAGAATTCTATGAAGTTAAGAGGATTCAATTGTTGTTGAGAATGGTCGAGGGATGGGAGTATTTATTGGTGTTTTAGGTTAAAATCAAAGCTTAGGTACGTGCCTCTAGGAGATTTGGGCTTGAGGCGCATGAGCATGTGTGACTGGACTCTGTGACGCGTGGTATCGTACACCTAAACTGCTTGGCGCTGCAACTTGCAAAATTTTCCTAAACCGTGAGATACGTGAAATTCATAATATCTTGAGGATTTTCTTGAGTGTTAAGGTGATGCGGTCCGACTATTTGACCTCGGTATTGACTTTCGAGGTTTTACTCGGTTTGAATAAGTTGACTCGGGTTTGACTTTGCATTCCGGGACCGATTCGGGATCCCGGAGCCGGAATTGACTCTAATTAGTGTCGACGCGACCGAAGCGACTTGACTAAGATAGGCTAAATATCGAATTAATATTTCCGACTAGAATTTTGTTCCGTATTATAGAAAAATCATCCAAAACACCGTAAAATCACATCATGATGCAGACAGATCATCGTTGAGTGTTGGCTGATAGTTCGAGTAGACACCAGGTACAAATTAGGCTGTCTCCAAATGGTTGCACACCGTGTTCTGAAAATGCTGGCGTGCGCATTGATTTGGATGGGGTAGGAACCCGATGGTCTACAGAAATCATAACGCATATTCTAAAGACCTTTATTTAAAATAGAATAGAAACTGTTATATTAAGTGTTGTTCCGGTCACGGAAACAACAGAACCGACTTTGGATTCGGCTCTTGTGATTAAGATGTTATTCGGGTGGTATTCGTCTGACTTCCTTTGACCTCCCCTTTCCCTCAATCCGATGGTCGGACCTTTCTAGCGAAGACGGCCTACTCCCTGCACAATGAACACACAGGGCCTCGGGGGTGTCCGAGGGAACCCTCTCCGATACCTAAGTTAGTCCGTGAAAATGCCTTGAGAAAGCTTACTCGTGAGGAGTAAGGTGGCGGTTTTAGAGTGAGAGTCTAGAGAGAGAAAATCCAACCTTTTGTATGTGAGAGGAAGAAAAGTATTTATACCTTCCTCCAAGAGAGAGAGAAAAGAGATAGAGAGAGAGAGAGAGAGATTGAGTGGACGGGTGAGTGACACGTGGACTCACCTTGTCCACTCATTTCCTTTTACCTTAGGCAAAATGACGGAGGGGTCCCTGGTTTTCCATGATCTTGCCTGGGGCGAGAGCGCCCCGGAAGCAGGCAGGGGTTTGATTGCCCTGCTCGGCAGGTGGCAAGGCCGTGCCGTTCAGCTGAGCGTCTAAGGTCGCCCACTTGGAGGATCTTTCAGTGATATTGCTCGGTGGCCTGCTGGGCAGGCCTTCTTCTGATCTTGGATCGGGCCATCCTGGGGCCCAATTGACGGGCGACCCGTGGTAGGCTACCGACCCCTATCAATTGGCCCTCACCGGCTGAGGGGGAGCAAGGCTTCCCTTTGGCAGGCGACCTCTTGATTGGGATGGCGGAAGGTTGACCTTTTGAGCTTCTTCTTAGCATTTAATGCGTCGCGCATTCCCGAGGAAGGAGTTTCAACTACCCCGGACATGCAAAGAGTTGGAATGTCTCCCCTCATGATTGCTTTTCTTGTAAAGCGATTCCTCGGGCTTCGCGCAAGACTGTCGATTGGCCGCTTTCTGCAAAAATGATTGAGGTGCCATTTAATGCCTTGCTTTTGTCTTTGTATAAATTTCAATTTCCTCCATCGTTTTCACAATCCGTCCTCACTCTTCTTTGACTCTTTTTCAAAGAATAAATGTCTTGGATTAGGAAAACGGTTTTGCGATGTGGAGTTTATGTGAATGTCCTCTGCTTCAGAGGGCGCCGGCGGTTAAGGTATTCAAAGATGGCTCATCTGATTCTTCGTCGCAATAGGCGAAACCGCTCCCGTCCTCAACGGGTTATCAGGAGGAAAACTCTCTCCAGGGCCAGCAAGCGCCCCAAAAGGTCCCCATCTCCTACTGGGCCTCCGCCTAGATGCTGCTCCCAGGCGGGAGGTTGTTTTTATAGGGCATGCCATATGTGTTTTCCTTGGCTGCACCCTGAACAGTTCGATCTTGATTGCCCTGAATTAGGCTCCTCTCCTGAGTTAGGTCCTTCCTTGCCCTTGTTAAGGAGGGAAGGCCATGGCTATCCTGAAGGCGCCAGGGCTGTTCCCTATGGCAGGGACTGGGTCATGAGTAGTCACGACTCAAAAGATAGCGAAGGTCAGGGCTACTCCTCTGGCAGGGATGAGGAAGAAGGCCCTGACGATACATTAAAGAACTGTGATGACTGGGATTGGGGATCCGACATAGGTGGCTATGATAGCCCTGGGCACTATTCTCCAGGTTTTGATGATGATTAGGCCTGCCCTGTGTATGCAGGCTGGCTGACTGAGCTGGGATACCAGGCTCCTTTTGTAATTTATTTCTTACCCACTTTGTAATTTTGGCCGTCTTTGGGCCTTTTCAATCAATGGAAAATCAGGCGGGCTTTTTTCATGTGTGTTTGTTGTTTGTTTGTTTTTTTTTTGGTGATGTCATGCAATGATTACTGATTTCTGCCCCTGTTACCTTTTCGAGGTTTCTTGGGAAGTGATGGGTTGTTGGGTTTTTGAAAAAAGTGACACGTGGGGGCTTTTCTTGGGGAAGTTTTTCTGGATGGGCGACCCTTCGTTTTCTCTTGCCTATAAAAGCACTCCTACTCCTCCCATTTCCCCCTTTCTCACTTTTGAAAACCCAGAAAACCCTTCTTCATACTCTCTCTTTGCTAAAAAGCTTTAGACTGAGGAGCTCTCTTTATTGGACCTTCATCCGGCGGCCGTCGATTTAGGTCAAAATACTATCCTCAGTCCTCATCTTTTCATTTCCTCATTTTTTCCTTCTCCTTAGTCACCATGGGCAGCCGCCGTGCTCGCATTCTTACTTTTCCTGACCCTTCGGCTGAAAAGGCTGGGGGTAGGGACGGGGTTAGGACCGACTTTGCCTCCTCCTCCGGGGGCCTGGCGTCAGAATGACCGAGGAGGACCGCTCGGAGGGGAGTGGGGGGTCAATTCTCCTGACCCTGCTCCCTTTGACGTTATTGACTCCGATGATGAGGCGAGGGAGATTGACACCTCCACAATCGCCGGCCCACTCGTCTTCAGGGAGCCGGGGAGAACCTACTACTTAGACAAGGCTAAGTACAGAATTCTCCTGAGAACCTACCCGGAGTCCAAGAACCGGGACTTGATTTTAGAGAAGAATGCTGCCGGGGCTATCGAATGATTTTATAATTTCGGGGAGGGGTATACAATCATTGTCCCTGGAGTGAGGGACACTGTGTGCTGCCCTCCTGGCGGCTGTATAGCCGTCTATCATAAGTGCTTGGAGATTGGCCTGTGCTTTCCCTTGCACCCTTTTTTGGAGGAGACTTTCAGACGAATGAATGTGGCCATTGCCCAGCTAACCGGCGTGGCGGTCAGGTCGTTAATAGCTTATACATGGACCTGTTTATTTCTGGGCGAGGGGCTCTCAATCGATGCTTTGAGATTCATGGCCGGCCTGCAGATGGTGGCCTCTTCTGAGGGTGAGGGTTCCCCTGGATATTTTTCTATCCTCAGGCAGAAAAAATGCTCTCTGGTCTGGCCAGTTTTAAATAGTCCGAAGGACTGGAAAAACAATTTTTTGTATGTACACAGCGCCACAGGGTGGAGGATTCCTCGACACTTTAGGAATCTCGTTCATACCCGCCTGGAGTCCCGTCAGGAGTATCACCCTGGCGTTTGGGGGAAGGCCCTTGAGGTGAAATTGACTGACACGGACTTGAAACTGGTCAGGAGGTTCGCCGCCTCCAAGGATAAATCAGGCGTATTTGGCCCTGATTTCTGGCTTCCTCATGCCGAGCTCATAGCCACCGACGACTATCTGTCCCGAGTGGGTCTAACCCCCGGCCTCAGAGGAGGTAGTTCAGGGATATCAAAGATATTTTGTCCTCTTTCTGCCTTATTCTTCTGTATTCTTCTGACTAATTTTCCTTTGTCCTGCAGATGTCACCACCTGTCTCTGGTCAAAGAAGGAGGTGAGGGACCTCGGGCTGGACAGTGACTTTAACATCGTCGTAAAACGCCCATCCCTTCCTTCCAGCTATAAGAAAGGTGGGAAAGCCCTGATGAAGTACGTGAAGAATATATCTGCCAACCGAGCGAGACTTCCTCTTCCTCCCAGGCTAACGCCTGCAAGCCCGGCGGCTCCCCCTTCTCCTTTCCTAGATGTGGAGAGGGAGGCTGCCTTCGAGGCCAGCCCCTCCCCTGTTAGCAAACAGGGAGGTTCTCCTGCAGGGACTCACCCTCCTATGGGGTCAAAGCCGGCTAGTTCTGAGGAAACAGGGGAGAGCACTCTCCTGGAGAGCAGGAAGAGGAAAAACAGGGAACCCACGAATGCTACGCCAGTGGTGGATCTAGAGGCTGATGCCAATACGCCTGACCCCAAGCGCCCTGCTCATGATGTTCCAGGCACTCTCTTCTCAGAAGAGAACACTGAGTTTCATTATACCGCCGACGACAGTACGTTTCCGCCCTGCTTTCTTACTCCAGTGTTGTGTTGGCGGATCACCTTACTAAGTCCGTGACTTCCACTACCAACCAGGTGATTCAGTACATCTAGCGTACTTCCAGGGTATTCCAGGCTTCGACCGAGCTGGCGGCCCTCAACCATTTGAGCGATGAAGAGCTAGTCGTTACTCCTGGGCTCCCCTTCTCTGATCGTCTGACGATGGTTGAGAGGGACGTTACCCTTATCGCCAACTTGAAGGACCAACTGGCAAATTGCGAGGGCGACCTGGGGGAGGCCAAGGACTAGGCAGCACATTGGAAGGCTCAGGGTGAGCAGGCTGTGAGGCAGGTAACTGGCCTGGAGGCAAAACTGGAGCAAGCAAAGAAGGCGGTTGTCGAGTTGGAGGAGGCCAAGAAAGCGGTTGCTGAGCTAGAGCAGTCCAAGAAGAAGATTGCTGAGCTGGAGGGTCACCTGATAAAAGCTGATTCGGACCTCCAGAAGGCGCAGGGTGATATGAAGACAAAGGGCGAGGAGTGGCAGAAGGAGAAATACGCCATCATTCAAGAAGCCCAAGCTGCAGTGGCGACGAATTTTGAGGCTGAAGCCTTCTCCTCTTTGCAGTTTGTTAGGGAAGTTATTAGGGCGATGCTCCCAAACTTTGATGAGGATGCCTTTCAGGATCAATATGCTGCAAAGAATGAAGCTCGGGCCAATAGATCGCCTGAGGAGGCTACGGATCCCGATCAAGGTGGCCGCAATGTCTAATATGCAGGGCACTCGTCTTCTGAGGGCTCTTGCCCCTACCCTGTTGCGTCTTCGCTTCCTCGCTAATACTTTAATCAGCTTTGCGCGTCGGGCCCTGATGTGGTCGGCTGCCGGTTTGATGTAATATTCTAACTTTCCTGTGCCTGGATTTTTTACTGTTCATCTGTCATACTTTTCCATTTTTGTTATGAACGTACTTTCTTTGTTTTACTTGCTGTTTTTCTTTCAAGGTTAGGCCTGACCCCGGCTTTTTTGCCGAAGTCCAGGGAGCCTGCCCCCAGCTTGCCCAGTAGGCAGGCAGGGGGACTTTTGCGTTTTTTATACAAGGTTGGGGGATGCCCCCAGTCCTTGTTCATTTGGCACGTGGGGCCTGGCCTGACCCTGGCTTCTGGTCGAAGTCCGGGGGGCCTGCCCCCTACCTGCCCAGAGGTAGGCAGGGGGGCTTTGCGTTTTTTATACAAGGTTGAGGGATGCCCCCAATCCTTGTTAATTCGGCACGTGGGGCCCGACCTGACCCCGGCTTCTGGTCGAAGTCCAAGGGGGCCTGCCCCCCGCCTGCCCAGAGCTAGGCAGGGGGACTTTAGGTTTTTTGTTGGGGGGTCCATTTTTCTTGGTTTAAGCAACAGGGGGCCCTCCTCCTATTGCCCCCTGCTCGTTTGTGTGTGAAATGCAAGTTTGAACGGACAACGAGTATAAATTCAGGACACTTTCTCATTTCTTAAGACATCCATGGTCGGAGCCGTCTACATTTTTCCTGACTGTCCTCCGCCAATATTTTGAAAAGAAAAGAAAATCCTCCAATTTCTTGGGGCTAGACATAGTATTTCTTTAGAGTGTCAGCATTCCAGTGGGCGGCCAGCTCCTGGCCTTCAGGGTTGGCAATTCTGTAGGTACCTGGTCCCATGATCCGGGTGACCTCATGCGGGCCCTCCCAATTGGCGCTTAACTTCCCATGTTCTCTTGACCTCCCGACTGCCTGCATCTTTCTTAAAACCAAGTCTCCTACTTGGAAACTTCTTTCGTTCACCTTTTTGTTGTATGCTTTCCTCATCCGCTGCTGGTAGGCGGCAATGTTAACGCCGGCCTCTTCCCTTACTTCACTGACTAGGTCCAAAGCCTCGGTCATTTCCGCTTCATTATTCGTCCTGTCATACTGTTGGGATCGCAGAGTGGGGATTCGCACCTCAATGGGCAGCAGAGCTTCGGCTCCGTAAACCAGGCCGAAGGGGGTCTGTCCCGTGGATTCTTTCCGGGTGGTCCTGATTGACCATAGTATGCTTGGTAATTCATCCGCCCACTTGCCCTTGAGCTCATCCACCATCTTTTTAGCCCGTTCAGAATTTGTTTGTTGGCTGCCTCGGCCTGCCCGTTAGTTTGTGGATGGCAAACGGCAGAGTAGGCGACTTCTATGCCATGACCTTCCAGCCAAGCCCTTAAGGGGTCGTTGTCAAATTGTCTTCCATGATCGAATACCAGCATCTTTGGCAGGCCAAACCTGGTTATGATATTCCTCCAAATCACCTTCCTGACTGCAGGCTCGGTAATGCTTGGGACTGCTTCGGCTTTGATCCACTTTGTAACTATTAAAAACATCCGGCCCCCCGTTGCCGTAGTAAAGGGGCCCAATATGTCCATCCCCCACTGCGCGAAGGGAATGGGAGAGAAGATTGGCCTGAGTTCCTGGGTCGGATCATGAATTGATGGGGCGAACAACTGACATTTTCTGCACTTTCGGGTTACTTGCATCAGCTAGGAGAGTTGGCCAGTAGTAGCCCGCCCTTAGGGCCTTGTGGGCTAGTGACCTCCCTCCTATGTGGTGGCCGCAGATTCCTGAGTGAATATCATCAAGAACTTCCGCGGCCAGCCCTGCCCCAAGGCATCTGAGCAGAGGAGAAGAGAATGATTTTTTGTACAGCTCTTCACCGATTAATATGAACCACGCGGCTTTCGCTGGCATCCTTCTTTTTTGCGCTGGGTCAGATGGAAGGGTTCCGTACTTCTTGAACTTGATGATTGGGGTCATCCAATCCTCGGGCCCTGCCTCTTCAATGAAACTGACTGGCTGGCAGGGGGTGGTGGATTTTTCCTGGACCACGTCCACCCAGACTGACCTTCTTATGTCTTGTAGGCTGGAACTGGCCAGTTTAAACAAGGCATCTGCCCGGTTGTTCTGGGACCGGGGGATTTGCCTGACTTCATAGGACTTCAACCCTGATAATTCCTGTTTTACTTTTTCCAGGTAGGAGGCCATGGCCTGGTCCCTGGCTTCGTACTCTCCGTTAATCTGGTTGGCGATGAGTTGGGAGTCTGTTGCTAGGACAAGTCTCTCGGCCCCTGCAGCTTTGGCTAGATTAATGTCTGCCAGCACGGCTTCGTAGTCAGCCTCTTTATTTGATGCAGGGAAGGTGAACCTGAGCGCATGCTCGAAGTCTGCTCCTTCAGGGCTAGTCAGCACAATCCCCGCCCCCGCACCGTTGGCTGTAGAGGATCCATCCGTGTATGTATACCACCCATTCTCCGGCAGGTGGATCATCTTCCTCTGAGTGGGAACACTCAGCCAGGAAATCCGCCAAGGCCTGTGCCTTGATGACGGTCCTGGGCTGGTATGATATTCCCAACCCGCTCAGCTCTATGGCCCACTTTAATAGTCTTCCAGACTTTTTGAATTTTTCCAGGACTTTTTCCAAGGGCTGGTCAGTCAATACCACGACAGGGTGGGCATCGAAGTAAGGCCTGAGCTTTCTAGCTGCAATAATGACTGCATAGGCTACTTTCTCAACCAACGGGTAGTTCTTTTCCGCTGCCCCCAGGGCGTGGCTCACAAAATATATCGGCTGTTGGGAGCCTGCTTCTTCCCTTAGAATCTCCGCGCTAACTGTTGAATTAGTCACGGCAATATAAAGGAAGAGCTTCTCCCTTGCCACTGGCCTCGCCAGGGTGGGCAGCTTCTTCAAGTGTTCCTTGAGTTGTTCGAAGACTTCTTTCTGCTCATCTTCCCATTTGAATTGTTTGTTTCCTTTCAATATTTTGAAGAAAGGTGTTGACTTATCGGCTGACCTAGCAATAAATCGTGTCAGGGCAGCCATTCTGCGTGTTAGGCGCTGGATGTCTCTTATTGTTTTTGGTTCAGGGAGGTCTAACACGGCCTGAACCTTTTCAGGGTTCGCATCGATACCCCTGGCGCTTACCAAGAAGCCCAGAAATTTTCCAGAGCGGACACCAAAAGTGCACTTCTTGGGGTTCAGTTTCAATTGATATGTGCGTAGGGAAGAGAATGTTTCCCGCAGGTCTTTCAGGTGCTCCGTGTCTCCTTTACTCTTTACGATTGCATCGTCGACATACGCCTCCAAGTTTCTGCCCTTCTGTTTCTCAAAAACCCTATCGACCAATCGCTGGTAAGTGGCGCCTGCGTTTTTGAGTCCGAACGGCATCATCTTGTTCATGAATGTGCCGGCACTGGTGATGAAGGCACATTTTACCCTGTCCGGCTGCCAGAGGTAGACTTGGTGATAGCCTGAAAAGGCATCCAAGAAACTAAGTGTGGTGTATCCGCTGGTGGCGTCTACCAGCTGATCGATCCTTGGGAGAGGGTAGCAGTCTTTCGGGGAGGCCTTGTTGAGGTTGGTAAAATCTACACACATCCTCCAAGCCCCCGAGGATTTCTTTACCATCACCACGTTGGCCAACCACTCAGGATAATCGCAGCTTTCTATGAAGTCTGACTTCAAAAGCTTCTCGATTTCTTCTTTTATGGCCTGATCTTTTTCGGCGGACATGTTTCTCTTCTTCTGTTTTACAGGGCGTGCCTCCGGGCTTACGTTCAGCTTGTGAACGATGTGCGCTGGATCTACCCCTGGCATCTCGTCTGCCGAGTAGGCAAACACATCCTTGTTGTCTCTCAGGACTTTGATCAACTCTTCTTGGTAGGGATCTAGCAGGACAGCCCCTATGAGGACTTGCCTTCCTGGTTCCAGGTCTACCAGCATGCTTTCTCCCCCAGGTTCGAGGTGGTCCGCTGCCGCTGGCCAGCTAGAATCTCCCCTTCCCTGCTGGGAGAACTGTCCGCTTTTCTTTTACCCTTTCGCTCCGTTTCTTGGGTGCGCAGGGCCACAGAGTAGCACTGCCTGGCCGATTCCTGGTCACCATGCACCTTTCCTTCCATGCCAAAGTCCGTAACGTAGGCTATGGTTAGGGTTCTGATTGATATGGTAGCCTCAATTTCATCCAGGGTAACCCTGCCTATCAGGGCATTATATGTTGACTTGGCGTCCACAACAACAAACGATGCCCTGATGTTTTTGGCTGAGGTACCTTCTCCAAACGTTACTAGTAGGTCAATGATTCCCATTGGAAGCACGCCTCCTCCGCTTAACCCGTACAGCGATCCAGGGGCAGACTTGAGGTGCCTCTTTTCCAGATTCAACTTCTCGAATGTGTCTTTGTACAATAAGTTTGTGTAGGCGCCAGTGTCCACCATACACCTCCTCACAATATGATTACTGATGACGAGGGATAATACCAGGGGGTCGCTGTGAGGGTAGATTACCCGCCCTGCATCCTGGGGGGTGATGCTCAGGGTAAGGCCTTTTGGGCTCCCGGCCCTCTCAGCGTAGCATATCTGGTTCCGGAGTTCGCGGATTTGTCTTTTTTGACCTCTTTTACTTGTCTGGCCCTCCGTGTCTCCCAACACTACATGGATTATCAGGCGTTTCTGCGCTGATCCCTTGGGTTTGTCCACCGTTTCCTTCTAACTCTTGTGTTCCTGCAGCATAGTTACTCAGCCACCCATTCCTGATGAGCTTTTCGATTTCATCTTTTAGGTGCCAGCAGTCCTCAGTGGTATGTCCGACGCAGTCGTGAACGTGCAAAATTTCTTCGAATCACCCTTCGGACTGCGTGGCTTGCTTGGGCGATTCCACTTTGCTGTCTCCTTTTCCAGCTCGAAAATCTCTGCTCTGGACTTGTTGAGAGCTGTGTCGCTATCAAACCTGGGCTGATAAGCTACACGCTCTTTTCTTGGAGTATCGCCTTCCTCATTTTTCTGTCTGCCTGCTTCACCCCTGCTGCGTCCACCCTGCGGTCCCCCCTGTTGTAACACCCGCAAATTTCCTAACTTTGCTATCTGTTCCGTCACGATTATATCGTAACTCTGTAATATTTTGTCTATTATATTTTTCCCTTTTCGAGGTCTCTTTCATTATCGAGCCCAAAATTATTTATTTTTGTAAAAGGATTTAAATTATTCCATTTTTATTCGAAAACCCATTTAATTCTTTTCTTCGCAAGTATGTTTAATTATTTTTGAGAAATCATATTTTCTATGAACTATTTATTTTTCTAAAAATGGTCAATTATATTTATAATGGTTTCTAGCTCAAAAATATTTTTTTTTGAAAAAATGACTGTTTAATTATTTTACTGCGTGATTTCATAAATAATGATTTTCTAACTCATTTTAATCTGATTTCTTCGTAAACGCTTATACTATTTTATGAATCTTCTTTTATCGACTTGAGAAATATTTTCGGACACCTTTCATTAACACTACATATTATATTTATCCTATTTATTTTAAACTATTTATTTTAATATGAAACTTATCACATCGATTCGTGCTTGTTCTTTCCATTTCAACCATCTCGTCTTCTATTTGAGTTAAGAGTCCTTGTGACTCTATTATTCCTATCTTTTAGCTTCCTAATTTCTCTTTATATTCTCATTAATTCTAGTCTATTTTATTCACATACAAGTCTTTCTTTCTTTTCTTCTCTATCTCACATTAAACTATCTTCTTTTCGTTCATCGGCAATCCGATCATAATTCGTCTCTAATTCTTTTCGATCTCGAGGGTAATTTAATTACTCTGATCTTATTCGTTCGTTCTTCATCTCGTTTTCTCCTTTCTATTCACTTATAATGTGGTTTAAATATCATATGTTTAATTATTTCGTAGGCTATCACGCTAGAACTGACGAAGATGATTATTTAATTGATTCAGATCTCAATTAAGGTAACATTGACACGTTACTCGGTATTATGTGATATTATTGTCGTAGTTGCATGTATACAAATTAGATTTTTGTTAGACAATATATGTATGTCTCGTTTTTTATAACAAAAACATTAAACTCGTAAATCTTTAATCGTTTTTACGAGATTTGCGAATAAATCATTCTTTTAAATAATAAAAAGTATTAAAAGGCTGAGACTAAAACATACAAATAATAATTTATTTCATAATTTTCGTGATTTTTTATATGAATTGTCAAATTGAAAGTTTTATTGTTTTTAATAAAGTCACAGCATGTTTCAGAATCTGTCAGTGTTTTCTACAAATTAATATTCTAATTTAAAGACCTTATTTCCGAAAAATTTGAAAAGAGACTAATATTTATTTTAAGTCTAATTAATGTCTGTTTAATGTCATAAAATAATATCAATTCGTTTGGTCACAATAAATTTTTTATGAACAGGTGTCAAATTAATCCGCGATTCTGTCATTTGTGATAAGATCTAAATTGAAACTTATGTTAAACTTTGTATTTAATCTTGCTAATTTACATACATAAACTATGAAGAGTCTAGTTAATGTTTCCAATTGTAATTTATTTAAAATAAATTCTTAAGCGTGTTTTATTAAAGAAATACAATCGCGTGTCTAATTCTGACAGTTTGTAAACATACGAATAAAAGCCAATGTTTTATTTGGAAATTGGAGTTTCCCCAGAAATAAAATTTGTAAATAAGTTTCTAAGGTTTTCAACCCCATTGATTCTACGTTGTTTTGATTTTTAATTATTTAATTACGAATTTTATAGTAAGACAGTGCAGTTCTGGAAAATCTGTCAATTTGTTATTTAAATACTTTTAATTACTTAAACTTCAATCTTTTTATAAAAAATTGTGAGATTTTAACTCTAGTTGACTTTTAATCATGAATTAAACATTTATATAATAAATATAATGTTTACGTCTCGAGGCCTAATATTAAGTATTTTATATAACTCCTATTTTGATCGATTTCTATTTATAATAATACCAACTTTTGGAAACTTATTATTTTAAGAAAGTTTCTATATCTATAAAGTTTCCTCTTTTAAAAAACGAACTATATTCCTATTGAATTTCGATAATGAATATGTTTTGGAGTTATGGAATAAGGGAAGTGTACGGGTAGAGTAATACAGTCTAGAGTATACGTTTTGCCATCAGCTATAAGGCTAGTGTATCCGAGCGGGATGCATTGGTTGTTGAACTGGGCATGTTCTTGTCCAGAAGTGTATGTTCATTTTGACCTTAAGCTCGTACCTCGCATGTAAGACGCCGTCGGGTTGAAGTAGGCACATTTGGTGTTCCGGGAGGGGTGTGCATATTTACTTAAGCTAGGACCTCGCATTGATAAGTCGCCGTCCTATTATGGTTGAGTAGCCTAGTTAGAGATCGAGGTTTGATTTGTTTGAACTAAGTTCTCGAAGCTAGTTTTTAGTATTCTTCTAGTGAAAGTCTATTCTGTTCCACTGATTCATATCCATAACGCCGTTATTACTATTGGTTGATACATTGACTTGCAGGTTGGCAGTCGTTTTGAATTATTTTACTATATCATTTTAAACGTTTTCCATTTTGAACTATTTTGATATAATAGTAATTATGCTTTAATGTCATGTAGTATGGCTGGGAGAACGTCGTCGTTACTCCCCATTGAATTGTGGGCTTTGGGTGTGAGCTAGCGAGTTGCATGGATCCTACTCTACTTCATTTATATTAATTTTTGGATTGTTAAACCCATTTGGAGAATTTTTAGTTTAGCCCTTTTGTGAAAAGTGGCATTTGTATTGACTGACCGTTCATTTTGTAAAATATAGAACATCAGGGTGTTTTAATCTCAAATCTACAGTGTTTCCGCCACTGTATTGCGTTAGAATTTATAGGGGATTACAGTTGGTATCAGAGCATCGTTGCTACCGACGCTTACACCTGATTTTAGGAAAAACACCAGTACATGATTTGAACATTAATGAAAGATTAGTGAGAGATGGGTAGAAACCAAGTAAGGACTTAACTGTTAGGCTTACATGTTCTTGTAACTCAATGATTAGCATTGAATATTTGTTTTATATGCCCAAGAAGAAGATGAGTGGACAAGACTTGTATTTGATGTTGTTCTATATCGGGAGAAGACCTACTTAGCACTCTCAACATCAAGTTCTATGATGGTGTAGTAGACTTAGATGCCACTTCACTTCACTTTGGATCCAGATAGAGTGACCAAGACTAGTATGCTCATATCTCTACGAGAAGATGATGAGATCCAACGAGTTCCTATGTAAACTCTGGAGGCCCGAAGATTCTCTTCTAGTTCAAGACCTTAGTAGTCTGGGATCATTGATTCTTTTCTCTAGCCTCAGCTTCTTCCCAATTCTTCTCTTACAAATTCTCATCTTCATTCTTGTGGTAAATCTCTATTATATTCTCCCACTTTACCACATTTCTTTTTGAGATTCTTTGGTAAGACCGACTCTTGTCTTAGTAAACCTAGTTGGAAGTTAAAGATATTTGAGGATTAGTAGCCCCTTATTACCTACGATTGTGGATTGTGAGTTGTACCTGTTTCCTAACCTGGTAACAGCTTTTGAGGATTGATATGATGATATTAGTTAATTAATGGAATTAGGATTGTACCTTGAGTGTTGGACCTTGTGTTATAGGTTATCTGATTATATGGAGTACTTAGAGTTGAATCAGTTTTGGATGGTAAGATTATATTTTATTTGACGGATGCCTAGTACCAAGCTAAGTGTAAATTAATATTATTCTGGGATTCCTACCTAATGCGTACTTAATGGATGTGTCATGGACATTTAAGATCATAGAACCTCGTTTAGATCGTTAGCCTGAATGTTGTAGTACCATTTCAGGACCTCGTTAATGTTTTTAGTAATTTTGGTTGACATAGATTAAACCTTGGTTTTTATGGATTAGATCGTGAAGTGTGATAAGGTCATAACTTATGAACTTTTGATTTGAGTGATCTAAACTTGTTTTGAGGAATACTTTAGTGTAAACCAACTTAATGTAATTTACAATTAAGAACCCTTAGATCAACGAGATTGTGGCTTCATTGAGATATTAATCATATAGTGGTTGCAGCCTTGTGATTAGAACTTTATTGCACTTTTATGAAACTTTATCCCAACGATGTGTTTGAAAACATGTTGGTGTGATTAATTTTGAGGATTTCGTGTTCGAACATTGTTGATTGGTGGATTTTGTTTAATGCTTCTTACTTGAAAACCATGGAATATACTTCGAGTTCAAACCTAGTGAGCTTTGGATTTAGGAGTCTTATCAATCATGGGTTTAGGTGTGTTATGATAACTCTTGGAATCTTAATTGGTGAGACTAGATTCTAAATCATTTGTGGATTCTTACCGTGTTGATTGAATAAGTATGTAAGACTTTGTATTTGAGGTTGTAGCAATTGATAATTTTGGAGGTTGTAGATCGTGTAGGGCCACCTAGTGCCAGATATTAATGGACTTAGTATTGTTTGATGGAAATAAGAACCCGAATTTCGTAGGAGCCGTACATGGAATCTCGATTTTCTTTCTGCCTTTTTCCAGTTTCGAGGACGAAACTTTTTTTTAGTGGGGAGGATTGTAACACCCGCAAATTTCCTAGCTTTGCTATCTGTTCCGTCACGATTATATCGTAACTCTGTAATATTTTGTCTATTATATTTTTCCCTTTTCGAGGTCTCTTTCATTATCGAGCCCAAAATTATTTATTTTCGTAAAAGGATTTTAATTATTCCATTTTTATTCGAAAACCCATTTAATTCTTTTCTTCGCAAGTATGTTTAATTATTTTTGAGAAATCATATTTTCTATGAACTATTTATTTTTCTAAAAATGGCCAATAATATTTATAATGGTTTCTAGCTCAAAAATATTTTCTTTTTGAAAAATGACTGTTTAATTATTTTACTGCGCGATTTCATAAATAATTATTTTCTAACTCATTTTAATCTGATTTCTTCGTAAACGCTTATACTATTTTATGAATCTTCTTTTATCGACTTGAGAAATATTTTCGGACACCTTTCATTAACAGTACATATTATATTTATCCTATTTATTTTAAACTATTTATTTTAATCGGAAACTTATCACATCGATATGTGCCTGTTCTTTCCATTTCAACCATCTCGTCTACTATTTGAGTTAAGAGTCCTTGTGACTCCATTATTCCTATCTTTTAGCTTCCTAATTTCTCTTAATATTCTCATTCATTCTAGTTTATTTTATTCACATACAAGTCTTTCTTTCTTTTCTTCTCTATTTCACATTAAACTATCTTCTTTTCGTTCATCGGCAATCCGATCATAATTCGTCTCTAATTCTTTTCGATCTCGAGGGTAATTTAATTACTCTGATCTTATTCGTTCGTTCTTCGTCTAATTTTCTCCTTTCTATTCACTTATAATGTGGTTTTAATACAATATCTTTAATTATTTCGTAGGTTATCATGCTAGATCTAACGAAGATGATTATTTAATTGATTCAGATCTCGATTAAGGTAACATTGACACGTTATTCGGTATTATGTGATATTATTGTTGTTGTTGCATGTATACAAATTAGATTTTTGTTAGACAATATATGTATGTCTCATTTTTAATAACAAAAACTTTAAACTCGTAAATATTTAATCGTTTTTACGAGATTTGCAAATAAATCGTTCTTTTAAATATTAAAAAGTATTAAAAGGCTGAGACTAAAACATACAAATAATAATTTATTTCATAATTTTCGTGATTTTTTATATGAATTGTCAAATTGAAAGTTTTATTGTTTTTAATAAAGTCACAGCATGTTTCAGAATCTGTCAGTGTTTTGTACAAATTAATATTCTATTTTAAAGACCTTATTTCCGAAAACTTTGAAAAGAGACTAATATTTATTTTAAGTCTAATTAATTCTGTTTAATTTTATAAAATAATATCAATTCGTTTGGTCACAATAAATTGTTTATGAACAGGTGTCAAATTAATCCGCGATTCTGTCAGTTGTGATATGATCTAAATTGAAACATATGTTAAACTTTGTATTTAATCTTTCTAATTTACATACATAAACTACGAAGAGTCTAGTTAATGTTTCCAATTGAAATTTATTTAAAATAAATTCTTAAACGTGATTTATTAAAGAAATACAATCGCGTGTCTAATTCTGACAGTTTGTAAACATACGAATAAAAGCCCATGTTTTATTTGGAAATTGGAGTTTCCCCAGAAATAAAAGTTGTAAATAAGTTTCTAAGGTTTTCAACCCCATTGATTTTACGTTGTTTTGATTTTTAATTATTTAATTAAGAATTTTATAGTAAGACGGTGCAGTTCTGGAAAATCTGTCTATTTGTTATTTAAATACTTTTAATTACTTAAACTTCAATCTTTTTATAAAAAATTGTGAGATTTTAACTCTAGTGGACTTTTAATCATGAATTAAACATTTATATAATAAATATAATGTTTACGTCTCGAGGCCTAATCTTAAGTATTTTATATTACTCCTATTTTGATCGATTTCTATTTATAATAATACCTACTTTTGGAAAGTTATTATTTTAAGAAAGTTTCTATATCTATAAAGTTTCCTCTTTTGAAAAACGTACTATATTCCTATTAAATTTCGATAATGACTTTGTTTTGGAGTTATGGAATAAGGGAAGTGTACGGGTAGAGTAATACAGTCTAGAGTATACGTTTTGCCATCAGCTATAAGGCTAGTGTATCCGAGCGGGATGCATTGGTTGTTGAACTGGGCATGTTCTTGTCCAGGAGTGTATGTTCATTTTGACCTTAAGCTCGTACCTCGCATGTAAGACGCCATCGGGTTGAACTGGGCACATTTGGTGTTCCGGGAGGGGTGTGCATATTTACTTAAGCTAGGACCTCGCATTGATAAGTCGCCGTCCTATTATGGTTGAGTAGCCTAGTTAGAGATCGAGGTTTGATTTGTTTGAACTAAGTTCTCGAAGCTAGTTTTTAGTATTCTCCTAGTTAAAGTCTATTCTGTTGCACTGATTCATATCCATAACGCCGTTATTACTATTGGTTTATATATTGACTTGCAGGTTGGCAGTCGTTTTGAATTTTTTTACTATATCATTTTAAACGTTTTCCATTTTGAACTATTTTGATATAATAGTAATTATGCTTTAATGTCATGTAGTATGGCTGGGAGAACGTCGTCGTTACTCCCCACTGAATTGTGGTTGTTATGTTTATAACATGACAGGTATTTTGCTGCTGGGTTTTGGGTGTGAGCTAGCGAGTAGCATGGATCCTACTCTACTTCATTTATATTAATTTTTGGATTGTTAAACCCATTTGGAGAATTCTTATTTTAGCCCTTTTGTGAAAAGTGGCATTTGTATTGACTGACCGTTCATTTTGTAAAATATAGAACATCAGGGTGTTTTAATCCCAAATCTACAGTGTTTCCGCCACTGTACTGCGTTAGAATTTATAGGGGATTACACCTGTGGCATGGAGGGGCCTGTGGGGGTATCCGGCAGGCTATGGAATTCCTCCTGCAGCATGAAGCCTTCGGCAATCTTTCGAGCTTTGGCCAGGGTCTCTGGTTGGGCTCTAATCATTTGGTTCTTCATCTCCCCTGGGAGCAGTGAGATGGTTAACGCGTATGCTGCAGTTGAGTCGTCAATTTCTTTGACCTGCTGGTAAGACAGGTCGAACCTCTTCAAGTAGTCCCTGACAGTTTCACCCATCTTCTGTCTGAGGGTCATCAGGTCAAATCGGGTTAGCCGGCGCCTTTTGTTTCCTGCGTACTGATCCAGAAAGGCATCTGCCAGTTCTATGAAGTAACTGATTGAACCCCGCGGTAGATCTCTGAACCACCCTTGGGCCAGACCCACCAGGGTGGTGGGAAAGATCTTGCACCAGACCGCATCGTCGGCATCGTACATCCCCATATGACTTTCATATGCCGTCAGGTGGTCCTCTGGGTCAGTGGTTCCATCGAACTTGACGGAGGGCATTTTGATCTTTGGGATGGGATATTCTTGCACGTCAGGGTGGAGGGGCATTTTGGTGGGTCGGCCCACCATTCTTGACCTGCTCCCACCAAAGTGGTAACCGTGGTCGTCCCATTTTTCAGGGGTCGGTTTTCCAGCGCTGGGGGAGCGGTGCCTGGGTGGCCGCCTACTCATAGCTTCATCATCCCTGTCAGGGTCGACGCCGGCTCCCTGTGCCTCATCCTATCCTGGAGATCTTGAGATAAACCCCTTTTCTCCATGGCTGGGCAGGCTGCTTCTGATTTCCGGTGAGGCGCTTCTGGGCCTGTACATACCCCCGAGCTGTCTTCCTTGCCTTCCTCTGGACATTCCTGGCGGCGGTTCGCTTCGTGCCCCCAGCTCCCTCTACTCCTTCAAAGTGAAGCTGCCTGGGGGTCGTTGCGATCCTGCCTATCAGGTCCTCCGGAGTGAACTCCTGATTGAGCATGGCCGAGAAGAAGGCAGCGGTCTGTGCAACCTGGGCAGAGGTGAGGTTCAAGCTAGGCCTCTGATGGCCAACCTGCCCGGCTGCAACCGTAGTTTTTGCATTAGGCGCTTCCTGGAGGCTCGCTCGCCCTACCCCGGAGATTGTAGCAGCAGGCGTCATCCCAGGTGTAGGCATGCCATACAGGGGGATCACCAGTGGTACCGTCGGACCCCCCCCCCCCCCCCCAGAACTGGCTTCTACGATCTCAGGCATGTCGTTTGATTGCGGTTGATTTTTTGTGGGTAACTCGTGAGCACAACCGAATTCTTCCCCACAGACGGCGCCAAATTGTTTCGGTCACGGAAACAACAGACCCGACTTTGGATTCGGATCTTCCCGACTGGGTGACAGCGCCTCGTGGAGCGACAGGGTCCGGGCACGA